>VWZU01003041.1:376991-420215 GCA_013397095.1 Sterrhoptilus dennistouni | reverse complement strand
TATATATATTTTTTTTTTTTAATTTGTTTGCTAACCCTCTCGCCATTCGGTCCAAAATCCCTGCTCGGGGTTTGTTCAGCAAGAGGGACGCACATGGCAGAGAAATGTCCTGTCGCCATCCAGGCTGAATTTAAAACCGGAGAATTAAGGTTAATTAGGGAACATGTTCCAGCTGGACTTTTGCCAGCTCCACTCTGCCCTGTAGAGGGCTGCCAAAGCCTGACTTGCCTTTCATTACCTGTCTTCCCCTGCTCGCTCTTCCCTCTGTTTGGTCATCAATAAATTGTTTCTTTCGCTTTTATTACTTTAATAATACAGTTTGTTAGTACTGCAGAAGATATTGTTTCTGCCATTTAATTAAAACTACGTTCCATAAGTCAATTGCTGCTACTTTCTATAAAAATTTCTCCTACAAGTCAAAATATTTTAAAAGAACTGAGGAGTAAGGAGAAAGGGTTTTTTTGCCTTTTTTTTTTTATTATTTTTTAAAAGAAAGG
The DNA here is from genome assembly GCA_013397095.1 of Sterrhoptilus dennistouni. NCBI lineage: Eukaryota > Metazoa > Chordata > Aves > Passeriformes > Zosteropidae > Sterrhoptilus > Sterrhoptilus dennistouni. The sequence goes on along the minus strand of VWZU01003041.1, from coordinate 419,718 downwards.
TCCTCCAATTGGACCAGGAATTGTTTCCATGGCAGTCTGCAATTGAATATGGGAAATATAAAAAGCAGCCCCTGAGCTAATGCTGCTGGGAGCCTCATATGTGTCTTTATAAAGAGAACATAACAAGAGGTATAAAAAAATTAAGATACTGTAAATAAAGACAGCAGTTGGCATTATTATGGAAAAAACCCTGCAATCTTCCAGCCATGCAGCCGTCAGGTTAATAATGAAAGTTTCATTCATTTTCTGCACGTACCCACAGTTCTCACCACTGCTCAAGTGGCTGCTTTACACAGGTTTTTCTCCTCTCCCTCCCCTGTAAATTAAAAGATCACAAGGTAATTCGGCAACATGTCTGCTGCACTTCTGCTTAATTATATGGCAACCGTGCTGGGTTTTGTGGCAAGGGAGATCTAAGCACTCTGCAGCCCTTCCAGGCAATCATGCCAGCACAGAAAAATAGGGTCAGAAGGAAAAATGCTAAATAAATCTGCTATTTCCTGATGATTTCCTGGGACAGACTGATTTGCATACAAACATCTGGATTTCTGTGAATTCCTTCCTCTAAGAAATAGCTTTGAGAAGATAATGATGCTCTAAAGACACACGATTTGGCCTAAAACTCACTCACTCACTCACAGAATCTGGTTAGACTTCACCTCTGTTGTCCCACCTTTGATGGTGTTTTCCCAGGTTTGGAGACCCGGGCATGAGGAAATTACAGCTCAAGCAGCAATCCTGCCACAGCCCTGCTAGCCCAGGGTGCCCACTTGCCCTGTTTATCCAGGAATGCTGCAGGACGGTGCAGAGACACTGGAGCACTCCCTCTCCTTACTGTGTGCACTCTTCCACTGTGGATCTCTGCAGGGCACAGGCCTGACAGCTGCTGTGGGGTGAAGCACAGGGTTTAGCACCCACAAATGAGCCCAGCACATTCCAGCTCCCCACCACCATCATTCCACCTGCCAAACACTGCAGGGATCTCACGGAGTTTGAAGGGCTGCAAGCACAACACCACTACTAAAAGCCTCCTGGTGTCACGACAGAATGGTGACAAATACTGTCATTGCAGGGGCATTTCTCTGGTTTTTACCTTACAGCTTTGAGAGGAGCAGCCTGCTTGCTTGCATGCAGCTGCAGTTGGTCTGGCAGAACTCTGATCTTTGCCTCCCTGTTAATGTATACACGGGCTTTGATGTTTGACTGCAGTACTTGCAGTAAGGCAATGCTTGGGAGTTTCACCAACCACACTATTTTCCTCCTCCACTTTTCCAGATCCCACTATAATGAAAAGAAAATCTCCATAGGGCATAAACAGCCTGCCAAGCTTGCTGCAGGCACCCTGGCATGAGTGAGCTGAAGATAAACAATCACAGGAGTTGGTGTCAACAAATCAGCTGAAAACATTTGTTCTGCCATTCTGTTTTGAAGTTCTGTCCACAGCCCTCCTATCAGTGCCATATTGTTCTTGCTGATAGTGGAAAAGAGGCCTGATGACAGGGTGTATTTTCAGGTTAGCACACTCCTTTTGGATTCTGTGTCCTTCTATGAAGTGTGAAGCTGTTGGTTATCTGAAGCATGCAAAATTTCAAAATTAATATTTTCAATCCTACTGAATTTTGCTAAATGGAAAATACTCCCCACCTTCAATTAGGTCAGCCTCTTGGATTTTTTTCCTACTTCATTTAATCACCAGAACAATTAATTCCTCACTCTCCTTCCTGCAGGACCACATAGATTGGTGCATAGATTGGTGCTTGGTCCCCTCTCTGCTGCCAGCACAAATTTAGCTGCCATTTCCATGCTGACAACTCAGATCTGCCTCTCCAATACCGACCTGTCTCAGTAAGTCCCAGTGAGAGGCTCAGCCTGTCTCCCTGATCCCTGCCTGGATGTCCAGCTGTCAGCTTGTGAGCAGTTTGGATGGAGCAAATATTGAAGTCCTCTCACCACCACTTCTTTTCCTGATCTTTTCCAGACCTGCTGCCTCACTGCCCATCTCTCTGGCCCATAGTTCAGCTCCTGTCCTGCCTGCAGCAGGGCTGGTCAGCCTGGGCTTCACCCTGACTGCCTGTGACTGACCTGAGCTCTCATTATGCAGCACATACTGTGCTCATTTCTTCTTCAGCTTCAGCAAACATTGCTCTGCTCTGTGTGCATCCGTCCCAAGGGCTCAACAGACCTTTTTACCGGGGTGCTGAGATGGAACAACTTGCCTCTCTCCCCTCTGCTTCTCCCTTCCACCAGGTAAGAGAAGGAATGCCAAGCTGGCACATAGTTTGCACTCTGTTCCTACTCAACACTCACTCCTCAGTAGCAAATGAGACCTTGGAGCCCACATGTCCTCTGCCCATAGCATCAGGCTTCCTTATAGTCTTCTTGGCTTTAATTAGCTATTCCTGCTCTATCCCAGGTGTCTCCTCACACTTACCATCTGCACAACCAACTCAGCTTACTCCAGAAATCTTTCAAATCCCTACAGAAATTCCTGCAGTATTCGGTTGCTTACATTCCTTTTTAAAATTCATCATTATACCTACAACATGGCACCTGGTTATACATCCAGGGCTGCTGTGAGCTTCAGTGCTGCACATTTCTAATACTGCCACTTTTTACCATTGAAATGAAAACAGAATTCATGTACTTCAAGGAAGTGGGGGTTTAGCTAACAGCAACCCAGAGGACAGTGCCTCCAAGGGCAGATACTTTACAGCATTTGCTGACCATCCTCAAGCATTTTTTTCCAGGGGCCTGTGCCCAAGTGTAATCTTAGCCCCTCTCTGCTCACTCTCCCTCTGAAAATCAAAAGCCCAATACAGTTTTTCAGGATGGACTCCTTGCTTGGGAATTTACAGATGTGGGGCAGAGCAGAGCTGTGGTCCCTCTCCCTTCCTCATCCTGCAGCAGCACCACTCTCCATAGCACCCGCAAAGCAATACTTTGAAACCCTCTCTATTCCTTTTCCTAAAAAGCCTCTTCCAAGGGACAGGGGAAATTCACTGCAGCAGGAGATGGCTCCATGGTAGATTAGTTTAACATCGTGTTTTTCAGAAATAACTTCTTGTGTCAAAATCCCTCAGATGGCTCTTACACAAGCTCAGTTTACTGTTGTTGGAGCATCAGGCTGCAAAGGGCATAGAGTAGATACAGAAGGACTCAAAACTAGTATCAGTATCACCAAATAGAGACGCTCACACACATTAATTTGGTCTGGCAGGTAATGAAATGCCTACAGACATGCCTATATTAAAAGATATGTTTATGGTTTGAGAGATTACTTTCCATTTTGAGCCCTAAACATGCATCAGTCTGCACTTCCTTTGTTCTGTTGGGAAAATGGAGACTTTTTAAAAAACCCAGAAACTTTTGCATATTATGCTCAACAAACCACATTTTATGAAGTCATTCATACAGTTCAGAGAATAAGAGCATCAGATGGAAATGCACTGCAAATGTCAAGTCCTGCAAAACATCATTTAGTTTGAGTTTTCCCTCCTAACACATCCCAGGGCTAGAAGGAAAACAGACTCCAACATCAAAAATGATAATTTGGTTAGACTAGAACATATAGAAGATACAGGAATCTGGGGCTAATCCCCAGTCATTGCAGGAGATATATTGATTCAGTGTACTTGGGCAGTAGATTACTGTTCCTTCCTGCTAGTGGAGGTGTTAATTCAGAGTGCTCTGAGCAAGCATCCACTGCCAACACAGCCCCAGCCCAGTGACCTCCACACCTGAGCAGACCTCTTGCACTGTGTGTGCTGCAGAGGCAATTGGCAGACGTGCCACAAACCTGATGTATCACAGCTGTCAAAATTTGAGGCAATTATCAACTGGAGACACAAAATAGATCTGACTGGTACGAACGTTATCCCTGCACTTTCACACCTGCCAGCACCAGCGGCTCTTTGCCAGGCCGTACCTCCCACCCCACGGGGGTGCAAAGCACAATTCAGTGATCAAATGCAAAATGTTTTGTTACACACAAAAGTCAATAAGCTGAACAGAATCCTTTAAAACCTACATAAACAAATTGCATTTCATATCTGCAAATCCTCTGTGCAGAGGATATTTTCTGAACCTATGTGCTGTTCTATTTAGATTTCTTTCTTCTCTCACACTCTTTGATCTGCTTATTATACCTTTTTTAAAATAAAAATCAGTTTTGGGATCAGTATTAGACTCTGCTGACAGTCACAACCAGAGCACTCTATTCAATGCAAAACAAATTACTTCCCTCAGACTAGTTGTTTGTAATGTTTACACATTAATCAGTAATCATTTCTGGAATTTCAGCACTATGGTATATTCATCATAGCTTGACTTAAATTCTGAGACCTCTTACCCTAGAAAGAACCAGGCTGTTGATTTGCTTTTTGGCATTTCAGAAAGCAGACTCAGAATACAGAATTTGTTTCCTGTCATTTAGCTATTGTTGAGAAGTCTGAGAGATGATGAATAAGGGAAAATAATAGCTTTTTGCGAGGTGTTGCTTTTCTCCCAGTCAGGAATGGAGGTCTTTCCTCTCCTCACTGTACCAGTGGCAGATGCCAATCACATTCAATCAGTCTCACAGGATTAATTTTAAAACTCACATTCCCAAGTACAAAACTAGGGAGAGGGGTCTGGGGCTTTTTTTAGCAGCCACCCCCTTTTTCCATTGCAATTGTCAATCAGCTGACGTGAAGGGAGGGATCCAAGAGTGATGGTTCCAGATGCTTGAAGGAAAACCAGCAAACCAATTTTTAAGTAAGAAATGGCTCTCTCTATAGCCTGAAGTGTCTACCACCATGGGAGGTAGAAGAGTAATGATTAGTGCCTGGTCTTTTTGTGGACAAGGCTGTGCTAACACCTAGAGTATGTGATGGCAGCTTGCTGTCCTTAATCATACAGCAACCTTGAATATTATATATCCTCTACCACTTCCAGTCCTAAGCAGCCAATATTTTTCGGAAGCACAAGTTTCAGAAATTAAATTAGTAATGGGGTGTGGAGAGATATGGCCAATATCCTCTGAGTGACTAAAGCCGTTTAGCACCCGGGTTTCATTTCAAAGCAGGTTAAATAAAAAGGTACCCAGCACTATCCTCATCCCTGTGCATTTACAGTCTGATACGCTTTTTGAAAAATAGCATTGCATCACAAGAATACAGTATTTCTCTCTGCTCAGTGCACGTTGGCAATTCAGAGGGAATTACTAAATACAACATGTAGGAACACAGCACTAAAGGGATGTATAGGTCAAGGAGCCCAGTCCCTTGATAGTAGAGACAACCACATCACACAATCACATTAATAAATTGATTAAGATCCATCTGCAAAATAGGCAGGGATTTGCTCCCAAAATCCCAGTAAAAGGCTTTTCCAGAGCCTCACCTTTTCACTGATTAGAAAGCCGCTTCTAATTTCCATCTCAAATTTATTCACGGCCAGTTTATTACCAATTTGTTCTTGTGCCAGCACTGTCCTCTAGCTGAACTAGCTGCTTTCCCTTCTCTCCCTGGTGTTTACTTCTCCGATGTATTTATAGACAGCAATTCACATCCCCTCTCCACTTTCATTATGCTGGGATAAATATGGAGGCAGCGCTGGTACTCTGATGTAACCAAACTGCACCATCCCTGTGTTCACCCTGACATCATTTCCATGGGGGTCGCTGTCTTGAATGCCCCCAAAGTCACCACCATACTCCAGAGAAAAACCCACTGCTACATAAAGTGACCATTTTTCCAATTTCTTGGGAACACTCATTTTGGATCACATTTGCTTCATTGCCCAGAAGCCTGAAGGAAACCCCTGAGGCTGTAGGAAGCTCAGCTGTAGATCTACCCTCTACAAGACATGGGTTCCTGGCAGAAATATTTGTCTTGGACCCCTTTATTCTCTCGGTATAAGAACCAAGTACTCAATTTAAATCCAAAATTTAATTCCCAAAGATTATAGTTGTCACACTTTTATCCAAAAAGTCATGAGACTGCTGCAAATAAAGGCCTCTGAAGCCTCTAACCGGTGTCACACAGGAGCTGCAAAACTCAGGTTCCCTGGTGTGGTGAGACACCAAGGGACATCACTTGGGGCATCGTGGGTTTGCCTTGACTCTCCAGTTTGAAGTGAACTGGGCTCATATCCAGTTCCTTCAGCATCCAGGATGGGGCTCTTCCCTTCCCCCAAAATCCTCCAGGGAGGTAAATACCAAAGAACACCTAACCCCTGGTGCCTCACAAAACACAGTGCCTGGTTTTTCTGGGGCTCACTGAAGGGAAATTGGAAAAATCAAGAACTTCAGGGAGACTTGGAAAAATCAGGCAGTGTGTTTTGTGGGGCATTTCTCCTCTGCCTGGTGGTGCAGTGGATCTAGGACTGGGTGGGATTTAAGGTTCCCTCAGTTAATTGTGGGGTTTCCAGCTCACAGTGCTGCCATGGGGAAACCAAACTCACACACCAATTTTCCAAATAATAATAATTTCCAAACAATAAAATTTTCCAAGCTGACGAGTTTCTACACAAACCAGGCCTCAGGCAGATGAGATTCAGCAGGGCAGGAGAGCTGCAGGGAAGAGGAGGAGGAGGAGGATGGGCTTAGCCCTGTGGCTTGTCTTTACCAGGATTCAATCACAGCTTGTGGCTGATGCTTCTATATTATTAGATATAAAAGGGTGTTGATTGTTATCAGACATCAAAGGATGCAGCACAAATCATCCCATCAAAGCATCCAATCTGAGCATTACCATCTGTACTGCTACTGCTTGCAAATCAAACAGGCTGTTTTCAGCCGCGTCATGACTACCACCTGTATTCATCTCTCCCATCTTCATGTGATGGTGCCCATAGATCAGAGCTCAGATTCCTGTAATTCTGCTTTTTACTCAATGGAGAAGTACTGAAAAACTTCAAGAACTTCACCTAACTTACCTCTTATTGCTTATTTTCCTGTTGGGAAAAGAAAAAAAAAAAAAAAGGAAAAAGAAAGGAGGAAACTGCCTTTCTAGTCTTTACAGATCCTCAATGAAACCCCTTATGTCCTGTCACTTTCCCTTTTCCCTAAACCTTTAATATTTATAGCCTCTATCATTGCAATCTTTTACAAAAATAAAGCAAAGCTCAATCAAAGGAAGTCAGTGGCCAAGACAAAAGGGTCATGCACAGTTTAAATGGACTCTTAAACTCCTTCCAGTACTTCTAACTGAAGAGGCCTTCAGTGGCTTTAGGACAAATTTATGCTATAACCTCCAGGCCAACAGATAAACAGAAAAAAAATGAGCTGAAAGATTTAATGGGTTTGGGACACATTCCCACACACTGGGAAATAGTTGCTATCCTGCACTTAAGGGGGCTGTAGCCTCTCTGGAGGCTGTGGAGGTGAAAGATTAGACAGTGGGAATTGGTGCAGTGACAGCAGAGCCAGCTACTCCTGTGAAGATTCCCTCCACTCCCTCTGACTGCTGTTATTAGTAATGCAGCCCCATAAATGTGAAGGGCAGCAGAGCTCACCTGCACATGAATGCTACATTTCATGAGTGACACCTTTAAAATTATCACTCTCTGAAATGTTGTCTGTTAGCCACACGTTAGTTGTCTGAGGTGGTTTGGATTTGTTATAGTTTCAGGGGTTTTTTTCCCCCCATTTCTCAGTGGTATTTCAGATTCACAACTAGCTGAGTAAGCAACAAAATAAGTTGTTTAAAGTATAATAATAAAAATCACATTGAACAGGTCCACATTCTCTGAAAATAACCTAGGCCCCTCTGGGACCAGAACTCCAGAGGATTCTCTGTCTGAGGTTTGTTTTCTCCTCCCCTGACCTTGGAGAAAGCATGCATTAAATGTAAGTTTTTATTGAAATACATGTATAGTTTTAAATGAAACTTTCTCCAGGAAAAGATTGTCCAGTCACAGGGGAAATTTCTGATGCAGACAGAGAGACTCAACCTCAAAATAGCCAATAATGTGGAAGTTCAGACTAGGTCACAGCCTCTGCTGTTTATCTTCAACAATACCCCCATCATCAAATTATTCATAGAGGAGGTTTTTTTGGGGTGAGTAAGGATGGGAATGTGGAGAGAGCTCATCCTAGTGCAGAAGAGGAGAAAAGCACTGGTATTTTGAAATGGAAGATAGAAGGGGAAAAGGTATTTAATCTAGCTGCACCTCTTGTTGCTGCCTACTTTAGAAGTGAGTTCAATTTCTAGGCTTCAATCAAAGCACCCAGGTCTGTAAAGAAATGTTCACATAAAAACGTGTGTAATTTGGTCTTGTCTGCCCCACAGTACTGCTGACAATCAAACATACCATAATGTCACACGTTGTACCAGAGCTGGCTGCTGAAGTCTCTGTGTTCACTTTCTTCTCAAGCACAGACACTACTGCTGCATATTAACAACCCCAAATATGTAAAATTCTCTTTTCTTTTGAATAAATTGCTTTTCAAGCCTTGTTTTTCTATTCCCCTCAATTTACTTCCTCTAGATGAGGATGAGACAACTACAACTTCTAATTCACATCCCTTCCTATTTTGAATAAAAGCATTCAGAAGTAAAATTTCAGCCTTTAAAACTTGCTCCAAGAAGTTCAGCAGAGCAGGAATTTTGCGACCACAGCAGCTGACCCTGCATACAGTCAGCAATACTCCACAGTGCCTTCAGGAAATGCCACCTGTGAAGGAGGCCAACCAGCAAAATTTCAGGAAAAATGATATAATATTCTTGCAGATATTAACATTAAAGGCGTCTCAGTGTCAGAGCCTGGCGTTTCTCAATAATGAAGAAAAAAAATCAGAAAAAGTCCTGTTGGGAGAGGGACACCAGCAACAGGTGTTTGAGGCAATGTGCCAGCTGAACTGAATTCAAGTCTCAGCAATGTACTCAAAAGAAAAGCAAGGTTTTAAAACTGATGGGTGGTTTTTTTGCATTTCCATGCATCAAAAAAATCCCAAACCACAACAATGCAAGTTGAAAGACAACTGAGGTTTCATTGTCTTTTTCCTTACAGCTGTGTCCACTAGGCAGAGCCCATCAGCCCTCTGAAACCACTTCCCATCTCTTAATGGGCTGGAAGAACCTTCTTCTAGATTTGTACAGATAAATAAAGATTAGGGATTTGGTACTTTCCAGCAGTGTCCCCTAAGAACATGTTTTCCAAAACAAGTGATTTGCATCTCTGGTTTAAACATCTCCTGTTTAGATGTCCCTCACCAACCAGGATGTGGGAATACAAACTGGAACATCCTTCCATCAGGTGCAAAAATAAGCCACAATGAAGACTATAGTATCAATATTGAACTTCACAGATTGGCAGGAAAATTCCAGAGAATGACCCCAAATTCTGGATGAGAATGTTGATACAGAGAGGCTACTCTTAGTCAAGAGAGATAATATCAGGTTTGATATTTGCATGCTAACATCTTTTGTAAGCACTAAAATAATGCTTAATGCTTAGAATTCATAGGGAGGAATCTGCCTGGGAAAACTTCCAGGTGTGGTTTGGGGTTTTTTCTTCCTAACTAGAATCCCTTTAAGTAACTTTGATGCTTCAACAATGCATTTTCTAAACAATTTGCTTGATCTAAATCGGAGGCATTATGTTACAAACGAACCCACTGATTCTGATGTAACTGATACAGTTTTCAGGCATTTAGCTTTGCTAAAGCCCAACTCCCTCCACGAAGCAATTAAGGCCATTTGTAAATCTGAAAAGCTAATTTAGAAATTATAAAATTAAGGCTAATGGACTCAATTATAATAAATGCATGGGTCAGCAATTGCAGCAATTTCTCAACCCTTTCTTTATGTCTAGGTTCAGCTTAATAACACACTCCATCTCACAGAGCTGATGGTGTGGCAGAATCTGATCTCCAGAGTGGCTGAGAGGGCTGGAGCTGGGAGAGGCTGGATGAGTCCCTCTGCCGCTGGAGATCACCTGCAAGCCTCACCCCAGGGAGGGTCCAAGGCCCCAGCAGCACCCCTCATCCCCAGCTGCAGGACTGCTCCCGTGGGAGACATCCTTTGGAGCACACACAGACCTCCTCTCCCTCCCCTCCTGCTAATTTTAGAGCACGTCCACTTACATTGACTAGGATTCTTTTTCATTTCTTCTCCTTCTCTTGCCTGGAGTTTCTTTGTAGTTCCAAAGACCTTGGTGATTTCATTCTCCTAAACACATCTGCTATTTCCCAGACTGAAGTCCTCAAAATCCTTTTTGCAATGTCACACTTGGTTACTGAGAGTGTTTTGAAGTGAATAGAGGGGTTTAGCTTCAGAGACTGAACAGCAGGAGATGATTAACACTTAGGGAGCAAAGCTGTTTATTGTGTTTTAAATAGTGCAGAAGAGTTTGGTTTTCAAATTGGCTCTAATTAGTATAATGTACTTGTGCATGTGCACACCTGATCTCTACTTCACCAGCACCGAGGTCCTTATCAGACTACAGAACAAAAGCACCAAAATCTGCAGGGCGAAAGAACAGCTGCTTTTTTCTTCTACAAATACATGCTCAGGTGGTTTGCATGGGTGAGGAGGACACAGGCACTGAGCTACCCTCACCAGTTCTGAACACTCCTCTTCAAAGGGAAATGCGGGCAGCAGGTTAAATCCCCAGTGGGTGCTGTGCAACACCACAAAACTTTGATCGAGCCTGGCTCTTCCATCCTGCTCTTCACACTTGCTCCTGAGGTGCTTTCCTCCTGGGATTTTGAAGCACTATTTGCCTCTTGCTGTTCTTAGTAACAAGTGATGTGGTCAAAAGAAAACCTGGTGGCTTCAGTGTTCTGCTCTTCTCCAGCTGTCTCCAGGAAAGGCATTTCAGGATTTGCTTGCTAAAGGTGGCCCTGGCTGAGGAGACAGGCAGGTGAGAGCAGGCAGCTGGGACACCTGATGGTCACACTCAGTTCTTACCTCATTTCTGTGACTGTCTGCAATTCACAGCTAAGACTACACATGTCCCCAGAATCCCCCACATGAAGGTGACTCAGGCACCCTTGGTGTTAATCAACAGGCACTTGCTCAAGATTTGCTGTTCATCAAATCCTTTCCTTATAGTTCACAGAAGTTTCTCGAAGGAGATTCAAAAGCAAAACCCTTAACCCAAAACAGCTGCAGGATATTTGTCAGCAACAACATTTCTAACCTACAGTAGCACAGCCATAATGAGAGGAATATTGCAATATCTCACCAACAATAATCCATGTAGCTTAAATGAGATCTGTCCGTAAGCAGCACACCATCAACTGTATCTATTAGCCCTACAGGTACCAGATAAGAAGCAAATTAAAATAGTCGAGATCAAAGAAATGGGAAATTATATTTAGCTGGCTCATATTAAATAAAGTTTTTTACTCGGGCTCACTGGAGACTGATGCTTAAATTGCTACAAATGGAACTGCCATAAAGACAAAAGAGATTATTAAATCTTTGTGCCAATCATAGGATATAGGACCAGAGCTCTGCATTTTGAGAGCACCTTTCAAGCCAGAGAGAGAGCGAGTGAAAGATATGAACTGAATCCAACATTAAGACTTAAAATACCTTTTGGTATCCATTCAAATCATCTGGAAATCTATTTCAGAGATGCTGTCTAAAATGACAACAACCTTAAAAATATACCTGTGAGAGAAGGAAGCAAAATCCACACAGCACAATCTAAAATTACGTATTGTAACATGACAAAGCAGCCGTGATTCTCTTAAAAAAAAAACCAACAAAAAATGCATTGAAGGTGCTGAATAAAATCACCAGCACCTAGATTTATCCAGAACTATGTGGGTCACACAGGTATAACTCTCATTCAAAATGTGACCATGTGGTGGGAACAGCTGTCCCAGCCTGGACAAGGGTGGGTGTACAAGGTCAGCTCCAGGGTCACAAGTACCACTCATGGGGACAGCTGCACAGAGCCATCCTTTCGATTTTTTGGAGTAAAATATGACAGGTTGGAAAGGCTTGTGTAATGCAGAGCTAATGACCACAGGCTGAATAAATGCGAGAGACAAAAAGGCAAGTTGGAATTCAGTGAGAAATAACAACTGGCAAAAGCTCATGGGTTTATACCTCTGAGTCCCAATACTGGGAGGGGGTAATGGAGCAAGAGAAAATTACTGATTTTTTTAGAAGAAAACACTTTTTTTTAACTCGAAAACAAGGAAGGAAAAAATATTCTGAGTCTAGCTCGATGAATCCCTCCAAGCTTCCTATATGCTACAGGAATAAAGTAGACATCACTGATGGGACTTGACATATGTTAAATTTCCTCCTTTGACAGAGACCTGAAGAATACAGAACATCTGCACAGCTTTATAGTGATATTATCCTATACTCCTAATGGCTGCTAATTATCCTAATGATCCAGTCCTCTCTGTAGATTGGAGATGCACTGCGTGATTAAGGTATGGCTGAAAAAGCCATCCTGAATTGAAATTAAGAGCCAAAAATAATGCAGCGTATCTCATTTCACCATCACCACTGCCCAGCACAAACATAAAAAAGCAGCTTTTAAACCTGAGCACCTTTATTGGGGAAATCTTGTCCCTGGACACTCATTCTGGCAGCCAACAGGGAAAGATTCTGGAGGTGACTTCTCTTGAAAGAAAATAACTGTGTAAAATCCTGATGGAGCCTTTTCTGTCGTTCCAATGGAGCTCATAACCTGGCACTCCAGAAGCCCCTTAGTGTCTTCTCCCCACCCTGGTGGAACTCCCTCAGCCTTTCATGGCTCAGAATCTCCCCATGGTGGGAGCACACCCATACATATTTTTTGGAAACTAAAATCCCAGTGCCCGGCCGACACGCAGCTTCTGGGATGGTGAGCGCAGCAATTATTTATCCTATGGGCCCTAAATGATGTGCAGAGCAGCACAGAGCACATCATGCAGTGCAGTACTAATCATAAATCAGACTAAAATAAATTAGGGGTATCTTTTCAACTGTATCAAATGTGTGGTTATTCCTTTCAGATACATCGTAGGTCTTTTATCCAGGGTAGCATCAAGGTTAAAATGATTAAGTAAGTAATTTCATTAGCAATGATAAATGTTAACGATGATAGAGAGTGATTTTGGATGCATTTCACAGAATCACAGGATGGTTTGGGTTGGAAAGGACCTTAAAGATCATCTTGTTCCAAGTCTCCTGCCACAGGCACCTTTCTCTAGACCAGGGTGCTCAAAGTTCCATCCAACCTGGCCTTGAAGCCAGGGATGGGGCACCTACAGCTTCTCTGGGCAACCTGTGCAGTGCATCATCACCCTCCCAGTGAAGAATTTCTCTCGCATACCTAATCTAAACCTGCCTTTTGTCACTTTGCACAGGAGCAGGTGATGTTTATGTGCTACCAGAAACTGCTGTGATGTGCATACATCAAATACACTCACCACAACTTCAAGATATATCTTTCCAAGCCAAAGTTCAGCTCTCAGATTTCTCATTAGAGATGCAGCACATTAACACAGCACAAAATTGGATTACTTTCCTGGACATGCAAATGCAGTTGCTTGAGTTAAACACTGCAGCATAAAGGTGTTTCCCCAGGGATTGGGAGCAGGTGCTGAAGTGTGCATGTGCAGTGCAGCATCCACTGCATGCCCTCTGTGCCCTCAAATCCTGATCTCCATCCTCCCTGGGATGTGTCTTTGCTCTTACAGGGGTTTTAACCAGCTGCCTCAAGCCTGGCATTCCCCTTCCTCTGCCAGCAGTGATCCACCCCTCTTTCCTCACCTCCCCTGGGTGCCTCTGGAGAGGAAAGGGCAGGGCCAGACATCAGAGTTTCATTCAATGGCTGGCACAGAGTAGCAGGGTGAGGAAGAGAGAGAGAGAGAGCCTTCAACTCCTTTTCTTCCCACCTCTCTGGTGAAAACACCTCTGAATTGTTTTGTGCCAACAAGGGGACCTGTCAAATTTTGTACCACCTCCTGCTTGCCCTGCAAGACAGACAGGCATCAGCTTAATCAGAGGAAGGATGAAATAATGTGTGCAGCCATAAATAAGGAGATGCTAACATCCAGAAGGTTGTTGTCCTGAAGCCCGAGCACTCCTGTGGAAGAGGCACCACTGGCTGGGAGGAGCAGGGCACGGCTGCAGGAGGAGCCGGACCTTCACCCCAGCAAAGCTCTTAGAAAGCAAGTAGGCCAGGAACTGCTAAAAACCTGTGTGGGGGATTTATGGTTAGGTTAATTTGCTTGTTATTTTTAGCCCTCCCAGAGTGCACATCATGTCCAAAGCAGGATCTCTACCCAGAGCGAGCCCAAGGCCTGAAGAAAAGCTGTTGGGTCTGAGCTGTGCCTGGGATGCTGAGGCCATGGCTGGTGCTGCAGGGACAAATCCTGCCCCAGGGACAGGCACGGGCTGGTGCCCTCAGGGCTTCCCCAAAAGCAGGCAGGCACAATGCATCACTGCATTTAAAGCACTTACACGTTACCGTGCACCTGTTTGATACCGTGTGCTGCAGAGCATAACAGCTTTTAGCAGCTGCTGTAAACACTGTGGTGGAGGTCTTTGAAACAAGTCCAATCGTTCTGGAAACTCACCATTTCCCATGGTTAACACTGCATTAGAAACACTAGGCTTGCATTATTCAAGATTCCCCCGCTGCATTTTTGGTTCTTATACACGTTTATTTAGAAGGAAGGAAAGTGTGCTGCTCTCTGCACCCATGTGTGACCAAAGTGCTTTAGCACTTCAACAGAATGTAAGAGTCTCCTAGCAATGCATGCTTAAAGGCTCAGAGCTGATTCAGGTTAAAAGCATCAGGGGAAGGAGAAAAAAAATCAAACAAACCCCACCTAATGTGTGTACATGAAAATGCTGACTTCCAGAGCATTCAGAACTCAAAAACACGGAACCAATTTTCTCCAAAAAACTTGGAACTCCCCAGTGAGAGCTATAAACAAGCTAATTTGACATCACTAGCTCCAGCCAGCTTAGACTTATGAGTGTGCACATATTTTATTCTGAAGTTATGGGAAAAACATATTTTCCCCATGCTTGCATAAATCAAAACCAGCTGAACCAATTTAGCTTAAATTAGAAAGAGAGATGGAGAGAGAGAGGAAGGAGGGGTGAAGAAGGAAGAAAGAAAGAAAAGGAGTGGAAAGAAGGGAAAGACTAAATAGAAAATGTTCAATCTATGTGGGAGGGTGAAAAAAGGAATCCCTAATAATCAGGAAACATTCAAGATACACTCAACGACTCTGTCTGCAGTCCCACAGAGCTGGCTATTGAATGGCACTGCCCAGTACCTGGATATGGGGACTTTTTATGCTCATATTAAACAAAAGATCCAATGCTAGCTGCAAAGCAACAGCAGGGAGAGGCTGAACTTTCCAGAGGGATGTGTCTGCTGGCCAGTGCAGCACTCAAACCACACAGTGATGCTTGCAGGGACCTTTGACCATCAGGGACCATCAGGGACAATGTCCTCTCAGGAATTTTAATTTTCCTTCCCCTATTTTTGGTGTTCTGTTCCCACTCTCACCTCAGGTTCACCCCTCAGGAAAGCCCTCTGCCCCTCAGCTCACCCACAGCATCCTCCTTCTCCCATCAGAGCCACTGCAAACTCCAAAGGAGTAAACACTGAGGATGCAGAGGAATGCAGAGCTCAGTAAGAATTCAAAGATAAACATTATCAAGCCACTATCCTGTCCCAGCACTGCCAGTGCCAGCAGGCATTACAGCCAATTTCAAGTTTCTGAGATGATCCCTGTGTTGCTGTGCCCTCTTCACTCTGGGTATAGTTTTCCCATAAAAGTCTTCAGTGCTGCTTCAAATTCTAACCTTCTCTGAACCCTGTCTAACTCCCTGAGGGATATGGGGATGCCACTTGCTGTGGTCTGTCTGTAGCCCTGAGCACCCTGGTGCCCTGCAGCAGCTCTTGCTGTGCACAGCGCATGCACAGGAACAGCCTCTGGCACGTCAGCCCAACAGTTATGGTCATTTATAGTTCATGTCTACAGCATCTGTTTAGCTAGTTTGTGTATAAATAAAATTGGAATATCCACATTGCAATAATCCGCCCAGATTTGAAGGAATTTAATACACGAAATGCAAATCAGAGAGTAAATGAAAAATTAAGTGACCGTGAGAATCAGTTTTTACCATGCAGAGCCAGCTTCAAAATAAAAATGAGAATCATAATCCTACTTTACATATAATTTTCTGCAGGGTTGTGTAATTTACAACTTACACAAAGCAACAGGAAGATTAAAGGCATCTTTTGAATTAAAACTAAAGCACTGGGCAGACTCCCTGCAGTAACAGTTTATTACACCTTATGCAGCTCCGAGGACGCTAAAGTGTGTTTGTCCAGGGAGCCCAGGGTGGCATTTCCAATATATTTCCTTGGAGGAAGGACAGGCAGCAGGTACAAACCCTTCCCACTGCATCCCCTTTCAGCCCTGGATGCCTTCCTGGCACCTGCCTGGGGAGGAGCTGCCTGCACTTGCCCATCCCTCACCTTTTACAGGCTCTGTGCCTGCTCAGCTTTCTCTGCTTCCTTACCCACCCCGCCTTTGGTGCCGGGAAGGAGGGAGACTGACAGCACACTGCGGGATGGAAGTGCCCCCATCCCAGCCGAATAGTGCTGGGAATTCCCTAGAGCAGCTGGCCTGCAGAGAGCTCTTCTGCCGCTCACAATTCCCACTGCGCCCTTGCACAGCTTGCGAGAGGGAAGAGGCGCTTTTCAAAACTTCCAAAACAATCTATTAATGTTTCTGAAAAAAAGCATGAATGTATGAGATCACGTAGGAGAGAACAGACTTCCATCAGGGCTTGTGTAATTTCTCTTGGATAATGTGTTTTGGTTTTTTTTCTTTTCATAAACAGATGTTTAGAACAAAACCATAAGAATAAAGTGTCATCAAGATGGCAAACTCCTCTTACTTATGAGCAAGGGGATGCCCCAATTCTTTCCCCACCAATGCCTTCAAAAAGCTGGTAGATTAAAGAGAGGTCCAAATCTGGACATAAACCACACACACTTATTTTTAGCACTATTGTAACTACTCACTATAAAAGAAAGCAAATAATTAAACAATTAGCTAAGACTATATATCCATACAATGAGCATATAGGGTCCAACATATTCATCCCAGATCACCAGTGATCCAAGAAAAGTTGTCCAGAATGCAGCTTTAATGCCACTGAATAACCTGATTCCCATTCCCCGTAGTCCTTTTTTCTCACCCCCAACCTTATGAATCCTCATCAAAATGCCTGGGTCTGCACATGAATGTAAAAACTTTTTTTCCAGTCTAATTCCTACTCTTGGTGAATTGCTCCAAGTGTTCCTGCAAGTCCCTCTGTGATGACACAGCAAAAATTCCTTCTGCTGCACCCTCTGGGGCTGCTCCCTGTGCTCACACGGGCACAGACAGTCCCCACTGGGGGAAGGTTTGCACTCATGAAAGGGGCCCCAAATTTTCCAGGTTTCATGGCAACTACAAAGCTTTCTGCTGGAGAAAAGCATTGGAAAAAAGAAGCCTTCCCACTGCTTTTGAGGGCACAGGAAGCACAGCCCTGGTACAGGATCACTGAGGTGTTCTGTGCAAACACTCATTTTCTCTTCCCATGTTCTGCACCGGCTTCTCACAGCAGCAGGTTTATCAGCCTGTGCCACATAAACTTGATTGCTGTTATTTCTCTGGGTTCAGAGTCCTTAAACTATACTTTAAACCTACTGTCAATGATTTCACTGTATTGCTATTCCATAAGCCATTAATCACCGGGAATGACAGTCTGCTCGATGGAATGAAATGCCTGCAGGCACTTCTCTCTGTGCAGATTGCACCTCTGCTTTTCCAGGCAGGAGGTGGTGCCTCTGCAGCCCAGCTCCCCAGGGCAGGACAGGACAAAGTGGTCCCAGCTCCTGCTGCTCAGCCCCACTTCCAACCAGCATTTCCCTGCCTCCCTTAAGCACCCACGTGTTGTGGGAACCCAGCACAGAAATGCACACATATTAGGATACTTTTCCCTAGGCAAGCTGTGCTGGGGGAGGAAACCAAACCATTTACCAGCAGTTCAGTTCCAGCACAAATCATAGTCCAGTAAAAAAGTTTTACTGGACACAGCAATTTAAAAACATTGCTTGGATACAGAGAGTGAAGGTACTGTTGCTAAGCCCTTTTATTTCCTTGGGCTGGGAAAAATCCACATCATCCTTCTCATCAAAAACTGGGGATGAGGAGGAGGGAGGGAGGGAAAACTAATAAATACATTGAGACAGGACATTCAGAGTTTGGGCCTTCAGTCCTTATCATTTATTACACTTTCTTTGCCAGTCTGAGTACAGGACACAATCTGTAGCTCAGGCAGAACACTTGAAAATACACCTATTCTCTACTTACTTCATTTCCCCTCGTCCCTTGCAAAAGTACTCCATTCCTAAGGAGGCATATCTTAAAAGACAGGCACAATTCTATTCAAACACAGTGCAATTGTAACAGCTCTTTAGTATTCATAATTAATTTTTTGGGAAAAAAAATTGTTCTATTATAGATGTACACAGAAGAGTAAAACCTATAATGTGAATGAGGACACAGCACATTAAAAATGTAAATTAAGAATTAAATAGCAAAACAATGGAGCACTGCCAATATTTTTATAACCATACAAATTGCTCATCAGTATCCAGTGTCATGTTGGCAGATTTGTTCAACAGGCTGTATAAAGCCCGAGACAAGATGATAGACTATCCTTTCTAAAGGATGTACTCTCAGTGCTGTCCTGCCTGTTGTGCATTCTTGTGCTTTAAAATAGAGAGGTGAATGCAGTTGGAGCATGAGTGATGTGTTAGGAGAAGGAGGCTTTTTTTTCCCCAAGTCGTGAAAAATTGGGTTCTCCTACTTCATGCACATTCATCTGTAAGTTTTTTCATCAAAAAAGCAACACTCCCTGTTATGAAGCCTCCCAAAAAACACTGTTGTCAAAGCATTGCTATGAAGTCCTTTTTATTTCAAACCATGTGGAATGTAGTGAATTAAATATTTTTATGCCGCCACCATTGTAGAGAACTCTTAAATTTCTACACCAGAAGATCAGAGTTCAGTTCACCAGTCAGATCTGTATATGGTGTATTCCTTATTCCAAATCTCCTCAAGAAATGGTTGGATGCACACGATTTTGACACTTTGAGTGAAACACTTTTGCACTGAGACTGTGAGGGGGATGGTCACCTCAGGAGGAAGGCCAGCCCTCCTCCCCATCCCACTGACATGGGCTGTGACTGCAGCCACAGTGGGGTGAGGCTGGCAAACTTCCACTTTGCTGTTCCAAGGAAACTAATGAGAGCAAAGGCAGCATTTATGTCTAAAGTTTTCTAATTATGAAGCAGGAATTTTCTTAGCACCCTGAAATATTTTGTCCCCATATCAGTGATGTGACAAAAACCCCATTCTCCTGGAGAGCAGAAAGTTTGGGATTTTAGCTGTGCAACTGGAGCCCTCCCATGACACAACTGCACACACAAATGCCCCTTTCCCATTATCTAGGAATGAACAGCAGAGAACTATTTTATGACCCAGACACTTTTTCATCAGCACTTTTTCACAAGGGTCAGGTGAATGCCTGCACTCAGTCCTAAGGGCCCAGTGTATCCTTGCCATGTAGGATGATATCCTGATTACACTGTAAAAAGGTGCTTTGTTTTAATAAATTGAACAAATTAAAATGTGAACTACAGCACATATCCAGATGTTCAGTATAGGTTTGGTGTTTTAGTACTGACTGTCACCAATTTACTGAATAAGCCATGAGTTCCCAACCACAGCAATGGCCACACGAGGAAAGAAAGATGGGATGGATCCCAGTACTCCTGGAGTCCTTCCATCCATCTCCCTTCAAAGTGCAATGCTGTTACACGGTGACAGTGTGCAGAGGCCTCACCCTGCCCTGGGGGATGTCACTTTCTGACAGCAGATTGTCCCTCCCTGGAACCCCTCCTGGCCCCCCACCTCTCACCACCCCTGGGACACCCACTCAGAAGGGGTTTGCATCCAACCAGCCCATCATGACTGATCAGTAAAGAGGGAAAAAATGGATGTTCATAAAGTGTGACTGCTAAACCATTCTCTGAGATATACACTGATGACATTTTAAACCCCAATGCAAACACGCCAAAGTTCACAATACTCACTATATCAAAGCACACTGGAAAATGGATGTATTGCTTTTCTCTAGGAACTCGAATTTCTATATTATTAAAACAGTTTGGGAGGTGGGAGGAGGAACCTGATAGATTTAAGGTTTATACTTTTCTCCTAGTACATTGCCAGGAAGATAAAATATTTAGTGGCTTCATATTCCCTAACCATATTTTTGACAATATGCTTCATGCTCTATTTGCCACAAAAGTTGTGGCACTGCAGTCGGTCTTCAAAGAATAAAGTATGCATTTGTCATGGCAAAAGATCCAAAAATCTCATTTTTTATTACCCTGCCACTGGTTAAGTCAAGCTCTGATAATTAGGATATTGGATATTTATGAGGAGCTATTCTGCCTTTATTACTGCTTTAGGTGCCTGTTGACAGATGCAGCAAGACAATTTACATTGATGTGTGAATTTGCCAGTATTTCAGTAATAATATCCAAGTCTAAGTCTATTAGAAAAAAGGTCCATATCTCACTCGTGGAATATATATTTCCAATTAATTCTGGTTTTGTAGCATTTCCTCTGGCATGCTGTCATTGAGGGTTTCTATCATTTGTTTGTGCTCTGATCGAATAGTAGCTCAAAATAAAGTCCAGAGGGTAACTGGATAAAAGCAGGTTATTAGATTAGAAAGGCAAAATGAACCACTACAATCTCCTGGTCTGACTCACTCAATAAACATGGGCTGGAGGAATCTCCCTCTGAATTGATCCCTGCTGCCATTGCAGCATGGAGGAAGGACGGGAAGGAAACTCCTTCCCTGCACCAAACCAGGGCTTGGTAGAGACAAGAGAGCAAGTCACCAGGGCCTGGGTAGGTGAAGGGGAAAGTGCAGCTCAGTGCCAGTCTCAGTGCCAGCTCAGTCTCTTTTCCCAATGCACTGCCTCAGTTGGCTTTTTCACTTCTGAAATTTCACATAAACCAGGACTGAAATCTGCCTTCAAATATTCCCTTCTGTTTAGAGGATGCAGGCTGCTGTACCTCTCACACCATGTTCTCTCAAGCTGCCCCTCATCTCCTTGCAACTACAACAATTATTTTTTCCTTTATCCCAAAGATTCAGTCTTACAATTGATGCTGTGTGATAAAAGCGCACTGATCCGTTCCCAGTTAATCTATGTCTATTCTACAAGCAAATGGTTCAATACTTCCTCTAATGATCTGTACATTTCAGATTTTCTTATGCCTGAGAAAGCTCCAGCAGAAGTTTATGGTAGCAGAACCATAAAATCAAGCACAGAGCAATACATAATTGCAGGAGACTACATGCTTGAGACCACTGATTTAAGCAGAACCAGGTAAAAGCTTAGTGCCTTCAATTACAGGCACTTGAAATGTCCTGCCTGTCTCAAGCATTTCCAGGGAGGGATGAGACAGAAGGGAAGCTTTATCATTACAGCCTTGGCATTTACTCACAGCAACATCACACACCTCTCCTGCTCATTGCCAACAACACTTCAGTGGCAGTGTTGCACCCCCAGAGACAAAAGGGAAATTTGACCCTCGCAGCTGAAATGACTCAAGGACCTCATATGACTCAAAGGGAAAAAAAAAAAGGAGTAAAAAGCAGCTTATTCTTGTGCTGAGCCCACAATGAACCTCTGGAGGGTTTCCTAGTGCTAAAGAGGAAAGGGTGTGACGAGAGGAAGGTGAAGAGCAGCAGTGCTGACTTCTAAATTGGGAAGTTCAGGGTAATTTATTCTAGCAACAGCCTCTCTCTCCTCTTCTCCCCTTCACCATCTCACCGTTAATCCGCCAGGTCCTCCTTACTCAAGGTGGCAGAGGGAAAAGAAAGTTTTAAATCACATGTCCTTCCCCCAGCAAGGCAAATGAAGGCTGACCACTCTAAATAACTATGTTTTATTAATGGGACATTTGCAGCACTTAATGATGCTCTGCCATTTCTCTGTAATGGTCAACACATTTTTTCCCTGGAAGACTTTTAAATTAAGCCACATTTTTTGTTTTGCTCTGGCTTCCACCTGAAACACTCCTCTGGGTCAGAGATATTTACAGTGTGGATGGTTAGAAAACAGCTTAGAAGGAATAGGCAGGTGAAGAATAACACTGCTTCTAACCTGAGCTTTAATAGGTTTTCAGAGGGCTTTAATACATTTTTCCAAGTGTGATAGTGAGTATGCTCCTTTGGCCTCACTGACACTGTGCTCTATCAGGCGAGGCAGGTGTGAAGGAGAACAGAGACATTAGAGAAAGCAAAGGGCACCCTTTAACCCCACCATACAAGTAATATTTGAATAGGCTTTCCTCGGCTCTCAACCTCTATCAAGTCCACAAAGATCCTCCAAGCAAGAGAGAGAACAGACAATGTAGGAAAGGAAGATTCACCAGGGATCTTCACCATGTTTAAGTAATTTGAGTTATTCATAACAGCCAGCCCTACCATGGCCACACAAAGGAAAATGCAAGGGCTCTGTTATTGCTGCCTCTCTGTAATATATTTATTTTGCATTAATTTTCCTGATCACTTAAGTTATCGTAGAAAGAGAACAGATTTTGCTCTTATGCTGTCTGTGGTCCTTCCATTGACAGGAATAAGGTGGGCAAGTCAGAAGCTGTGGCCAGTGTTAGGAAGTGTAGTCACACCAAGATAAGCTCTTAACCAAGAAAACATTCCAAAATTAGTGACAAAAGCACATTTCATGTGGGAGCTGTTAGAACTCAATAACAGTACAGCAAATGCATTTCAGGGATCAATAAGGAACAAATAAAGGCAACACAAAGCTAAGCATCACCACTAGGACTCCTCCTGCTTCTCCAAGGCTGAAGCACCCATTAACTGCAGGGCGCCAGGAAGATGCCCAATAACCTTCCAGTGAGTTATTGCCTTCTGAGGTCCATGACATTACACATTAGGTGCCCAAATTGAAGGAAGACTGGAATGAGGTTAAAGCTATTAAGCTTCAAAGACACAGGGAAATCTGTTCACAAATTTGGAGGAAGAGCCGGAGAAATTAAAAGGAATAGGGTAGAAATTGTTTGCTATGAGTTTCTCACCTGCAGAAGTACCTGTGGAAGATGAGGTTGTACAGGCTCCTTCTAGTTAGGTGGCAGACAGGATTTTTCTCTTAGTAGGAGAAAAACCAATATAAGACATGTTTTTAAATCAAGTAATTGATTAAAGTTAGTTTTTATTTTACACCTGATTAAACCAAAAAGCCACATCTGAAAGAGGTTTGACAGCACTTGGATCTCATGAGCAGCAGCACATCGATTGGCTGCATGTTAAATTTAACAAAATAAAGACAAGTTCAAAGCTCTGCAGACATGAACAGCAAGGAGCAGGGGTGCCAGAACACCCCTTGTGGGTGAGCAGTCCATGGGGGCCACATCCCTGTGCACACAGCATACCTGGGAGCCACAGGAGCACTCCTCTCTGCTGAGCTGCAGCAACTGCAGCCCACAGTGCTTGTTTGGTTGCTTTTATGCAGGCAAAGATATACACAGCACTAATAGCTGGAGATTAGCATCATTTCTCAGTGTTCAAGATTGCTGTCCTACGGCTCCCAGCTTTCAGAGGGAAACTCAGCCTGCAGCCATGAGATATCCCCGGAGCTGTGGACTGTGATCAATTCCCAGTATTCAGGCATGAAGCACGAATGCCTTATTCAGTGATGACACCATCTTGTGTTGTAAGACCCTAACCTGCACTTATTCAGCACATTCTACTCAGTTTGTGCCCAGCCTGATCCCCACAATGGGAGCACCAAGGGGACTGTAAACCCTGAAGAGAGAAGGGATGAGAAGGAGTTGAGAAGGGATGAGCCACCAGGTTCCTCCTGCAGGTTCCTCCTGCAGGCCCCCAGGCTCTGCAGAGAGCTGCACATTTGACAGTGATGCACTGAGGGCTTCCTTCCATCAACAGCACCAGCACTGTCTTCAAGGAAAGCTAAAACATCCCCCGTTCCTCCAACAGGAAATTCGAAATCCACCCTGCAAGGCATGGGGCAGAAACTCCTTAATTCTGCAAGGAGACTCAATCCTTGCGGCTCAAGCCTGGGAGGTGCCAGCATTGAGCAGCCACAAGCTTCTGCAACACAGAACTTCAGCTGCTGCTGGAGGCTTGAGAAGGAGGGAGGGAGGGAGGAGCACCGAGTCCCAGCTCAGGCTTTGCCTGGGATAATGTCAGCGATTGTATTTAACCCCTTTCTGACCTCTGTGTAAAATGAAGGTGCCTGGAAGCAAAGCAGAAATAGTGATGAAAGAGTTCATTGCTTAGTTCACAGTAAGCAAGGACATCAGAAAGTTTCACTACAGAATCCAGCAGCTACAGTCAGATCAGTCTATTTGATGTTTGAATTAGAGGTTAAGGGCGGAGGAAAAGGAGACTCTCGTTGTTTGTGATAAAACTCATCCTTCTCTCTGGATACTGCTAAGCCATCCCTGGCAGGGATGGACTTTCATCCCTGGCTCAGACTTCTGAAGAACAAATCTTTTTGCATTTTGAATGCACCAGATGGTATGCCTTTACAAAACTGGCCTCCAGGGAAGATACCTCTAAAATCCCTTCCTGCAAGGACTTCACTCTCTCCCGCCTCCCCCCAAAATTACTCAGTCCAGGCTCTTTGTAATGCGGGACAGAAGCATCTGCCTTTCCTTTGGCAATTGCATTGTGTTATGCTATTAAGAAATATGCCCAATCTGCCTGCTTTTCAGCTCAGTATATTGTACTTCTCCCAGATTGATGTATACCTCAGACCAAATAGTTCTGCATGGCCTAGACTGGGGTAATTGGATTACATTTATGTGAAACCCAGACATTCTCAGGGGTGATTTTCTTTTTTCAGGCTGCCATTAGAGTCCCAAGGAAACCAAGTACAAAAGCCTAAACTAATCTCACATTAAACGGGATTTTTTTTTTATCAAGTTGCACGGGGCAGTTGACTTTTAATAGGAATTCCACATCTCAGAGGCTAAAAAAATCCCCAAACCCCCCCAAGGGAAGGACTTCAAAACATGAGAAATGAGGAAATCTGCATTAATGCCCACACAAGTGCTCGGGCTCACCCTGCTGTGCCCATGGGTGCCGGCAGCTGGTAATTCACCCAGTGGTAAAATCCAGGGTAATTGACTCTATTGTAGCAAATCAAAGACATTTACAGAGTCCAAAATCATTATCACGATGGTGTGGAAGTGTCTGAGGCACAGGGAGAAGGCACAGCTTGAAGAAGGTCACTCAGTGAGGCCAGAGAGGAGCTGGGATCAGAGCCTGAGTCTCAGACCCTGAAGCCAAGGACAAGTGCATTTGTGGCTGGGAAGATAAACAAGTTACTGGCAAACTTACTGTTCTAACTTTGCTGTGGCAGTGGAAGGGGGAAAAGCCTCAATCTTGAAAATAAAAAATGAAGATACTCGTGACACATTTTGAGTGCGATATTTTGAATGGCCTCTGTGGCCAAGGATTCATTTGGATGTTCCTGCAAGGACACTCAGGGCACAATCAAACCTGCCCGGTGAGAAAGGGCAGCAGCCACTCCTCACTCCCAGCAGAGGGGTATCCTCACAGCACCTGGATCTGCACCCTCTGCCCAGGACCAAGGTCATTTCTTTGAACTCTGTGATTTCCAAACTGTAAATAAGCATTTTGTCCTGTGACAGGATTTTGTTAGTATTTCCCAGGGGAGAAGATATTCTTGCTTGAAAATACAAATTAGAAAACACTTTCAAGGCTACTCTGAAGCAGAGGGGAGAACATCCTTTCACAGACATGAGGGGTATTAACTATTCTCCATTATCTTACTAATTGTCTCATAACATCCCAGCAGCGTTTATTTTTCTTAGTGCAATGCAACTGAATTACATCTGAATGGGGAGTAATTAAACTAGTTAGCTCTTTTTATTTTGTCTCCCTTGCCGACACAGACCTAATTTGGGCTCATCTTGAATGTTGTTGCTATAGTATGAGCTGTACTTGGAGCTGAACAGAGGACATGGAGTAGTAGTTTAACCTGCAGGGCAATTTGGGAAAAGAAACACAGAAAAATCACAGATAAATGGAATCAGAAAGGCTCCTCCGATTAGGTTAGTATCTTTTCCTTCAGAGCACAAGACCTTCAGCAAGGAAACTATGGATTGTGTCTCAGAAATTAGCTAATTTGTAGTTTTTTGCCTGTGCTCATAGCCTAAGACCAGTAGCAGTGATGGAGCCTGCAAATAGAATGATCAAGAAGGGGGAATGAACCCAGAAATGGACACAGAGATCTCATAGCAATGTCACAGGCAGCAGGCTGAGAGCTGTGGGCAGCAGCAACTCTCCAGTGCCAAAGCACACTGCACAGGTACCTCCTGCTGTCTGCAGGCAGCATCAGCGACCACAGCTCAGCCTGGGGCTCAAGTGGGCAAAGAGGGGTTGATTTAACCCAAGTCTTACAGGCTGCAGTGGAAGGTCACTCTGCTGACCTTGGGAGAGCCCCAAGGGGTGGGAACAGCATTTTTCCTTCATCTCTCCTCCCACAGAGAGGCACTTTCTGGGTGGCTCCCCAGGCACCCATGGGACAAATGAACACTCAGTGACACTGTGAGCTGGCTGAGCTGTGCCACTTGCACACACTGAGTATTCCTGGTGTGGCCTGGGGCACCTCCAGCACTCTCACAGACTTTTCCTTCTGAGGGGGTGACACCTCTCAGCTTGGAATTCCCTCTTGGCATCACCAAGTTTGTCATTCAGTCAATGGTTGATGTCATTTTTATGTTTGGAAAGGAAATTAGTCAGAGTTCAAGGATAAAACAGCAGTGATTTCTGGTACCCCACAGCTGTCAGAGAAATGCCATTATTGTGTATTTGTGGCAGTTAAGATGTGTCACCAGGAAGTGCCACAACCCTGAGAGCCCCAAAACTAGGCTGTGCCCTCAGTTCTTCCTTCTCTCTGACCTAGATGGGTTTGCTGTTTATGACACCTCAACTGTTGATTCTGCAAATGAGAAAATACCTTTTGGCTTTATCTTCTTGACACACTTGAGGCTTCCCTTTTCCCAAGTGATGAACTCTTTTGTGACCAATCTTTCTGACCAAGATAATTGAACAACAAAATTGTTGGTATAAATACCTCTTGTTTGATGAGGAAAAAACCCCCTGAATGTCTGTTTTTAAACTAACGAGTGACCTCCCTCTCCACCCCCCATCTCTTTCTGCCCTCTCCCTATAACTGCCTGGTCACCCCACACTCAGCTCCACTTCAGATAATAACAGGGAATGAAGAAACACAAGAGGGAGAACAGGATAAGAACTAAAACACTGAAGAAATGGAAGAAATTACTTTTTTCATCAGGAGATTTTCTACCAAAAAACACAAATTTTTTTCTCTTTTTTTGGGTTTTAAGGGCAGCCCTTGAGCTCAAGCCAGAGCTTAAACGGGAATCAAGGAGAGTTGGTTTTAAATCAACCTGTAAAAATCCATTCCAGAATAAGCTGCTCACATGGGCTGTACAAGTCAAGTATAAATGGGAAGAAGGAAAATCTAGCACTGGAAGTCAGAGGAAGAAGCTTGTTGGACCGTGCACACCTTATTAAAAAAACAGGATGTAGAAAGTAACTAGCCCAGCAAATTACTTTTGGTTTAAATGTGGTGTTTCTAAATTTGCTCCAGACTGAAAAACCCCTGTTAATTTAAAACATTCTTCTTAAAACCGAGCAACCAGACAAACTCAGTCTTACATGGTAAAAATATATAGCTTGGTATCATTAAGAATATTTTCTATAAGAAATAGAGCAATATGACAGTGAACGTATCATTGACAAATTTACCTATAGATCTGTATTATGACAAGCATAAAAATCTATCCACACTACAATACAGCTCTTCATAATAGGTTTTGATAGCTGAATATATGGAAGCTGTCATGAATACAAATGGAGGGAAACCTGTTTTCCAGCTATTCTGCGACACAAATCTTTTTGTGTGCCACTGAAATAATTTCTGCTGCTTTTTAACAGAAAAGAAAAAGATACTGGGAATGTGGGAATGTATGCCTCTTTTTCCAGCTACACCATTTGAAGATCCCATCCAATTTTTCTACAGCAAAAGCACTGAGAACCTGAGGGCAAAGTCCCTGAGAGTAAGGGCTACAAATTTAGCAAAGTTATTGCTAGTAAACATGTTTATTTCACTGAGTGTAAGGAAAGAAACTTGTTAAATATAATCATAGTGATGGTGCCATTGGGACAGAAGAACTTAAGGTAGAGGCTGGGGGAATGAAATTAAATCCTATTTACTTTTGATTTTGGGGGAAAGAAGGAGGAAAAGGTTTTGCTACTACTGAGCAGTGAGAAAATTGCTGTTTGCTCCATAACTGTGAAGGGCTAAAAGTAGCCATCATTTTAGAACCCTAATTGCAAACAAATTAAATAATAAATAAGCCTGGCCATATTGTAAGCAAAATACATGCATACACTTTGGTGTGTGGTGCTGAGGCATGGAAAAAGTGTTTTAAAAAGAAAAATCTTCATTGGTTCTGCAAAAGAAACACAGGCAGCTGGACAGCAGGATAAAAATCTGTAGTTGTAAAAGCTTTAGTTGAACTCAGAATCCTGACTTATGAAAGGAATAAAATCTTTACTATGCTGTGGATGGGCAATTTCCCATAAAGAAAATCTTCTCCTGTCCAGTGCTTTCTGTTATTAATACTTACTATGTTTCAGATTATCTTCATCTGTAACCCTTTAGAAGTAATACAGCTTTATGAAGCTGGCACCTCTTTTGCTAACCAGAAAATTAAAAATTCCTCTTAGGCTGGGCTCCAAAACCAGAGTGCTGACAATATTAGCCCTTCCTCAATCACACTGTGCACACACCTCTGGTCAACAGACTTGGGGCTGTTTTCAGGCAACTGTCCTGCCTGCTGGAGGAAGAGCATGAGAGCCATAAAAAACCTCTTATGGCTGGGGTGTAAGAGAGAGCCACAGATTTTATGTACGTAACACATACCTGGCTTATAGCATTTTATAAGCTACAAAGAGGATGTTGTCTTTGAAGCATAAAGTGGTGGACAGTTGGCAGTCACTTTTGGTCTTATGAGCATCCAAGGGGAGAAAAACTTCTGTTGAATTGAGTTGGTTGTCAATTGGTTGGTGAGAAGCTCAAAATTACCCAAAAAAGTGCACATTTCCCACCACATCCTGGGCTGCATCAAAAGAAATGTGACCAGTAGGGCAAGGGAGGTGATCCTGCCCCTCTAGTCCACTCCCATGAGACCCCACCTGGAGCTCTGGGGCCCAGCATCAGAAGGATGTGGAGTGCTTAGAGTGATTCCAGAGAAACACCCAGAAAAATCAAAGGATTTTGGTTTTCTTTGTAACCTGGTCTAGTGCTGGGTGTCCCTGCCCATAGCAAGAATTGAAAAAAGGTTGTCTTTAAGGTCCATACACAACCCAAAACATTCCACAATTCTATGAAACCACAGCCTACATAATCACATTTTCCACAAATAAACTATGAAATTAAAGTCAGGGAAGACTTCAAAGAACTTTCCTGTATTATCTGCAGGTACATACCCACACACTGCTGTTCAGCCAGCTGGGGAGAAAGAGATTGCAGAGAGGGCAAAAAGGAAGACCAACCTCCAAAAATTGTTTAATTACTCATTTTTGGGCTGAAGTGCCATGAGTAAACTGCATGCATTTGTCCCATTTAGGGATCTCACAGGTTTTTTCATTGCTGATGGACCCAGAACTGGCACATTGGTGGGAGACAGAAAGGTGGGAAGAGGGAGGTTTCAGCTTAATTTCTTCACATGTGGATACCATGGGCCCAGTAAACCTGCACTATTAGCATCAGATGATGGTCTTTTCAAAAGTCCAGAATACCTGGTTGTGCAGCAAGCACTGGAAGTGCCACATCACTCACAGAAGTGGTTGTTCCTGTGGAGGGAGTGATGAGTGCCTGAATTAAACCATGTTCTTTCTTCACTTTCTTAATTTCATCACATTCCAAGCAATTCCTCTGCACGTGAAACTGAATATTAGAAATTATCCAGCTCAGAATATTCTGTGATTCTATAATTCCATGAGGCCTACGCTCCACGTGCCATGGGGATGTTTACCCTCCTAAATGCACAAAGTTTAATTCACCAGTGTGTCTGAACGTGCAGCTCTATGAACAAACAAAGCTGCAGGCTGTCCCTGTGTTACTCCAAGACACAATGAGACAAAACAGACTCACCCAGGAGAGCTGCAGTCAGTCCATTTGGAAATACGACTGCCCATCAATGACAAACCAGGGACTCTCTAAGGCAAAGAGTTGGACTATTGCTCAGGCTCAAGATGGAAAAAAAAAGCCTCCCAGCAGCTCTGTGCTCAAATGAAAGAGAGGAAGTGCTTAAAGCAGAAAAGTCCCATATCTAAAATGAGATAAAAATGAAGACTCTTCAAATGCAGATCAGGGAGAGATGAGGTTTTGTAACACTGCCAAGGGAAAAATACAAACGGGCTGCACTTCAGAGCCTCAGTGCAAGTTATATTAAGGAGTTTTCTTCAGAGAAGCAAAGCCATTGTCTAGTCTAATCTGCAAATGCACAGAAGTTATTTTTCCTCTGAGCAGCTACAAGCTGGTGCAAATAATCCTCTTCATCTTCCAACACCAGCATCAGAGGTGGCTGACAAGGAATATCTACTAGCAGCATTTCTTGCTACTGAAATCCATCTGCCTTTGACAGCTTACTGCAGCTCATTTTCATCTAGTAACCCATGATCAACAGCTTAAAAATTGCAACACATGTTGGAGCTCCTGGTAATCACAAGCTCTCCAAAGATAAATAATTGTTTTTACAATTAAGGTCCTTGCATGTTCATTTTCAGGAAATGCAAATAACTGAGCTACCTAAAATTTGCTACACAGTTGTCATGGAGCCTCTGGTTCTCAGAGGCAGCTGGGCCACTTTTCTAGTGTAAATAAACATTTCTTATCTACTTTCAAAATGTTTGATACATGCACTTAAAATGTAACTGCTCTGTTAATAAACGTTAGAGCAGGTCAACTTTATCTGTCAAATTTCCTTCTCACCATTCTTTCTGGCTCTAGGTAGATTTTGTACATTTTGGCATAGAAATTATTTGTTCTTGTCTGCACAGTGCATAGACAGCAGGTCCCTGGTCTCAGATTGGGCTCCCAAACACTATTTTGTGATAAATAAACTACTAGTTACATCACTGAAATACCCACATTTATATAACTCATCACTGCTTCTGCTAAATCAGGAGAGGCTGCCCAATGTCATTGTTTCCAGAAGCTGGTGGTTCTAAATGAGTTGCATACAGGTGCTTTGAATTTTTTTTTAACTTGTTATTATGGGATAATAGGTTGCTTGCAGATTTAAATTTTATTCATGAATTGTCTGCACATCTGCAAAATGTTGAAGATTTATTTTAGTTTGTCTTTTTACAACTGGTCTGAGGATGAAATGCAACTTTGCCATAAAGTTCACCAGCTGCAGAATTTTTTCTTCTGTCCCATAATACTCCTTAGATGAGGTTCAAGTGCTTTAGCAGGGAAGCTTCAGAGCAGATTCTTTTTTATTTTCCCCCAGCTTTTGAGTGGTGTATGTTCCTCCCTGGGTACCTACACAGAGCTTGCAAATACTGAGAGCTCTTTGTGTTCCTGTGGGAAGGCAGACCTAATACTGAAATTCTACTCTGCTAGGTGCTCACATTAACAGTTCCATTTGTTTTGGGTAGAGGTGTCCATGATTTAGTCATTAATCCCAAAATAGAATTTTCATACTGAAGTGATAGTTAATCTAAAATGGTGTGCAACTACATTTAAAATGATAATATTGTGTTTAAGAATCTCATAGTTTCATTTCCTCCACGCCCAGTTTTACACCCCTTTAGGGACGACTACCAAGCATGAGGAATTAAAGTGCTCCCAGCTCAAAGAAGACTCCAATTATACCTTAAATTATGTAAACCTAGTGAATAACTTTTAACCAGGTTAAAGGTACTTCTGTCCAACAGCCAGCTTATCAAAATTTAAAGAAGGAACAACAAGGAACAAGCCTGAGAAATCTCCACACCCTCACAGCTCCTGGACACCTCTGACTGCAGCCAGAGCCAGTTCACTTTTCTGCCTGTCTTTCCACACCCTCAGGACAGGTGGTTGGAGAGAAAAAAAAGCAATTTTTGCAAGGATGGACCTAGAGAGAGCAACTGAACCTGTTTGGCATTGCTAACAACACAGCCTCTACAGGCAAGTGGAGAATAAATTCTCATTAGCCCAACATAACAGGTAAGGCTAACACACACATGTCACTTTATGATGATCTGCTGGAAAATAACTGTCAGCCAAAGCACCCTGATCCACCTGGTGTCACAGGAAAGCAAAGTGGCTTCACCCGTGTTAAATTTTATATGAAAAACTGTTTTGTTTTGCTCGAGCTATCAATTTCTAATTTAATTACGCTGAATATTGAATTCTGCTTGTGTAAACACAAATTGTCAATACATTATTTCGTGCCTAAGGATTTTAGGTCCTTTCCTGCAAGACGATGCATCACAGTTTATTGAATATCTATAGCATTGACCAATTTTTTTTCTTTGCCTGTATACCAGAATTACTTATTGTAAAATACTTATTTTAGAACTCAGATGATGACAAAGATATGTCCCCAAAGTTATTTCAAGGATACACTTAAAAAGCCCCCAAACCTTTAGTAATAAATAAGTTGCATGTTCATAGGATGGAAGGCAGAATAATTACTCAACTGCTTTAAATAAATTGTGGTACCCTAATGCTAATCAGCTTTAGTAACCTCAAAAAAAAAAGGAAGTGAATGTACATTCATTTATATTCATTAACTAGGCAGGTTTTCTATTTTAGGAAAGCAGAGAGGTTATCATGAGACTTTTGTTTCTATTCCTCCCATAGAACATCAGTCCTTGGATCAAAAGCATGATGTGTCACTTTAAACAGATTTTTTCATGCCTCAGAATTTTCTCCTCAAAACCACATTGAGCAAAAATTATCAGAACCATTGATACATTAAAATAGTAGGAAAATTAAATAAAGAATATTTGAACCCTAGGGACACTTGGCTTTCTCAATGCTGCTTCAAGGGACAGAGAATTTGAAAACCATGATGTAAAGATGGCAATTATTCCTGACCTGAAATGACTTGAAAGCAGAGTTCAGTCAGCAAGATTTTTGTCACCCAAAGTCTGAAATGCATTTAGCCCTGCTGAATTCAGTGTGATGATCTCCAGTAAACACTGACAAGTGTGGTGTTTGCCCCACTCTCCAGGCTCTTGGGGCTTCTGCTGGACGGGTCTTTTCCCAAAACATGTCTGATTCTTCTTAAAGACTAAAACAAACCAAAAAACCACCCTGCTGCTGAGTGAGAGCAACGTGCCCTGAGACGTGGCAAGTGGACTGGTGAGAATGGCTACTCCTAATCAATCTTCCCATGTAAATATGTTTATATACACACTGTGGGTATCTATAGACACAGACCACTTCTGCATTGCCTGGTGTCACAAAGCCACATTTTGGGGTGTCACAGGAGCCCTGAGGGAAGCAGAGATGCTGTATCTCTCAGCTGGCTGCTTCCTTTGAGCTGACTCCAGGTACTGAGCCTTGCATGCCAAGGCCAAATACCACAACGCGTATACACTTCAGGGAGAGTTTACTAATCACTGCCAATCAGAGGGTAAAATACTCCTTCAATACAAGAGGAAATCCCAGGTCATCTTGGCTTCTCCTCAGCCATTCAGTGAAGCTGACCAACTGCTTTCTCCTGCAGGACAGGCTAGGGGGCAGGAGGGGCAAAGAGCACACCATAAATTCACTTTCAGAGTGAGGAAAAAAACCCTTCCCAATGACTGCATTATGTTCTAAGGAAAAGAGAACCAGAAAATGAAGCATCACGAGACATCATAGAAAAATATGTGCTTTCCTCTTGTCTTTATGGTTCTTAATTTGGGGGGTGGAGGGAAGTTTTGTTTTGGTTGGTTCATTTAGTTTTATTTGGTTTAATTTTTGGGGTTCTTTTGTTATTTTTAAGGCAGTTCTTCATTAGAATGTAGCAGAGCATCCTGCTTTTGATGAAGCACAGTGGCCAAGGGGTCAGGCTATCAGTTTCAAGTAATACAAGACAATTCAAGTGAAAAGTGATATATCTGAAAGACAGAAAATAAAATGCAGAGCTTTATTACCAAGAAAGTGAACCAGAAAATAGCATACAAAGATATACAGGCAGATCAGTAGTAAGGAGAGAGGGAAATTCACCTAAGCACTGCCATGGACAGGAATCCCAGCCAGGGCTCAGATTACATAATGGGAAGGACTGTTCCCCAAGACTGCTTGGACCAACATCAAATACCTTTAATTTTCACTGATGCCTATTAAATTGAATTAATGCAATGGAGCTGCCTCATGTCCCAAGAGGACCCTGGCACATGTGCCAGCTCCAAGAGCAAAACATTCCTGTCTGATTTCCATTCCCAACCAGAAACATCAGTGTTTCATGGAAGGCTTGCAGCAGCCCACTGCACTGCAGCTCCCTGACACTGTCCATGCAGTGTGGGCAAGCTGCCTTCCTCCTGACATCTTAACAAATTCGGGAGCAATTCTTCACCTTGATTGTTAAAGACTAGAACCAAAACAACCGTAATCAATTACAGCGTTCAAGGCCCGGGAGGAAATTTAAAAACGAGCTCCCAAGGTCAGGGATTCAGTGGAAATAGATCCTTGCTGACAAGAGGCAGAGTTTCCCTGAGTTGATGGCTACATCTGCAGGACAACTGCTCCACGTGCATTTCCAGCATGCTGGAGCAGCAAACAGGAACACATGGAGCTGATTGGCAGCACACAGAAGAGTTAACCTTAACATTCCCTGACAGGGCTTAGCCCAAATAAGGTCTATGATATCGAGTCTGAAGGGAAAAGAAATCAATTCTGGTTCCCGTGGGTGGGATTTCACCACTTGATTAGAGAAGGAAATGAATCTTTAAAGCATACTTACAGGAAAGGTATTTTCCATTTGCATGAAAGATGGGGATGGCTGCATCCCAAGTTAATGAAATCAAGTCTTCTGTGCCTGTTTGAGGATTTCATCTATTTGAATTATGCAAATATCAAATATAGTTTCACTGTAAAAAACTTCTAAATGAGAATGCTATCCATATATACCCAGGGGGGACAAAATAATATCCCCACTTCCCAAACTTAACATTGTTCCACTGAAGGCCAGAAAGAGGTTACGAGTTTGTCCTACAGCATTGTGTTCCAGCTGTGACAGTCAATTTAGAGGACATTCCTGCCTGTCAGCAAATAAACATTAAGTCATTTTAAATTTCACCTCCATTTGATAAGGTTAAAGCAATTCTCTCTTGGAGATAGGGGCTCAGAGGCTGGGTTTTGAGCAGCAGCCGTCAGGCACAGGGAGGCTGACAGCCACGTGGGCTTGGAGGAGAGCACCAGGGCAGCCTGGCAGAGTGGATCTGGGCAGCAAGAGGAGGAGCAGCACAGGGATGTACTGCCCTGGATTCAGAGACCAAAACGTGCAGGAAATGGTTCCTTCACCTACAGGAAGAGATCTGGATGTGCACCAAGGGGGAGTTGTGTGGCCCCAGGCCACCTTTGTCAAAGTTTCCTTTTGGCAAAAGTTCTTTGAAAGGTGTCTGAAAGTGTTCAGCTTGCTTAGGCTTGCTGGACCTTGCACTTTCAGCAGTCTCCCAAACAGAGTCACACCAAGGAGCACCAAACTCCTTTTTCATTCCAACCTTTTCCTTCCAAATCAGAAGAGTCCTTGGTTTTATGGCCAGAGACACATCTCCACTCCCAGCACCACAGACTTGCAGAAATTATCACATTCTCTTCCCTAGAAACTGAATGAGTTCTGTCCTGCTCTCCACTTAGAAAACTGTCCCTGAATATGTCCTTCTCATGATTAGAAATTTTCTCATTTCTGTCTGTACTCATTCATGGCCCCCATAGACCTATTAGTTCTTGTGCCAATGCTCTCATTTAGATCAATGCAGAGAACATGGCAGTATTTTGTAATATCAGAGTATTTGCACTCTAGGACAATGTTTCCTAAATTGTCAATATGTTCCTAGTAATAGAAAAGAATGCATTTAAATGTTGGCTTGGACCAGGAGACAAATAGAAAGGGGATGTTTGAATTCCAAGTCACCATCAAAAAGCTGTTTAGAATTCAGTAGAAGTGTATATGAGCAGGAGGTAGGAAAAGGGAAGGGACTCAAGCCAATGGAAAGCTTCCGCCTCCTTTAACTTTTAACAATAACTAACATTAACTTTTAACAATAAGTTCCCAAGGCTGCTCCAAGTACAGCAGGTGGGGAAAATTTTCTAAGAAAGAGCACAAGAGAAGCACTGAAGGCAAGAAGAGGGATACAGCCACAAAGCTTCACAGGCACAGACACTGCTCCAGCTGTGAGGTGATGACCCTTTGTGCCCACCAGACAAGCAGGCAGCAGTTTCAAAAGAACTTTCTCATTTTGCTCTTTATTGCTGTTTTTTTGATTGGGTTGTTTTTTTAATAGCAAAACTGTAGTCAGCATGGATTTAAAGCTGTTTAAATTTGGACTTAATCAAGGGTACTACAACTTTCAGACTCAAGTCTCCAAGCTGAAGAGGAAGGTGTGCAAGCCTGAGGGAACATTCTTCCTCTGCAGCTGTAGGCAATTGCAAACTGCTTGACATAACCTGACTTAAGCAGGCTGGGCTCCTTGGGCAGTGTCTGAACATGCACTGCAAGAGTTCCAGGCTCAGTTCACTGCACAAAGATCAGGCTGGTTGTGCCCAGAGTCACTCTGCACACTGCTGTTTCTGAATCCCTTTTTGGGTTTTCAAACCAGGGTACAAACCAGATCTTCCTCTTTCCTTGGAACTCACTGTACTTACAGACAACTCAAAAAGCCAGCTCTATTCTTCTGTTTGCTACATTAAACATTAAAACCTCTTCTTACCTTCTGTTAAAGATCTGTCTCCCCATTCTCCAACCACTTTAATAGCTTTTTTCGTCCAACCTCAATATGGGTAGTTACATATTGCATTTTTTCAAAGATTTTAAACTCAAAAGTTTAAAAATTTTAGTTTAAAATTTTAAAGTTTAAAAGATTAAAAACAAATATTTTCTAAACCATTAAAATTCAGTAGCTAAGTTACCCCTCTAGAATCATCATCCAAGATTTCAAAAGTTTGTGTATGTCTGAAAATGCCAATACATGCTTTTACGCATTTTGGCAGAAGTTGATGTCATCACTGCTAGCACTAGAGTTTAGGTAGTTTGGCTTTCAGGACAAAAAAAAAATCCCTTAAATACCATTTTTTGAACACCTGTGACACAACCTATTTCATCCATTTTAGACAAGCATTTCTTTTGAGCAATCAGAAAGGTCTGTTGAGTAAACCTGTGACAAAAGGCCAGAAGGCTTTTAGCAATTTCACTGTCTGAAGAACAAGGGCAAGCACCAGCGTGCTTGCTTTTGACTTCTGTTTGACCTTCAGCACACAAGGCTGGCTCTTATCTAATGGTTAAAACCTGACATGTTAAAAGTGCTCACAAAAAAGACTGTTTGAATATCTGTGTACTCTGCTGCTGATGTACTCCAATCTTTAGCTCCCTTAAAAGTTTTATTCTGATTTTTGGTTTGGTCTTAGCAGATTCAAGAACTCTCTTCTATAGATATCTTTAAGCATTACTAGGAGATTCAGCTGGTGAGGACCTTCATTCTCAGTGTCTTTATGAGACAAATGTCAGCTTGATTTTCAAACTCAGGGAGCTCAAAAGTGTCTTTATTGGAGAGAAAGATAATGTGAGGCACAGGAATTTAAAAAATCAGCAAGTACTAAAGCTAATCAAATGAGACACATTTTGATGTACACACAACAGAGGTAAGTAAAACATCCAGAAATGAACACCTTTTTTTCCTTGAAAAGTTTACATTTTAGAGGCAGAAGGGTGTAGGGAAAAATAACCAAAATTTCAGGGAGAGCATTTCAATCTGTTTCTTAGTCTTGTCTTCTCAGAATTTTTGTTCTGCCATCTTTAAAAGCTCATGTTCCTGGCTGAAGGCAGATAGATTACATGCCTGGCTTTGCATGTACAGAAAGTTTAATATTAAAAGCAGACATACTGAGACAGACCTAGAACTCATCTGCCCATTTATTTCTCTCTGTGCTGATCCCACATAGAGATCTGCAGGAGAAGGAACAAGGGATTTTCCTGTTCTATTCACACCAAGGTCTTGCCAGCCAGCAGTATCAGGACTTTCCAGAGTGGAGATTAGATCTTGTTCTTGACAGCACTATTCTTCAAGGTTATATTTTACTTCTTTAGGAGCTCATTTTTACATCTGGCCTCCACAATAGCAAGTTTCACAATTTAAATTTTGTGCCTTATGGTAAAAGGACTATGATAATTGCAGTTACAGCAATCTAATAGAAGGCATGTGTATATCCTGAACTCCAGGGATTTGGTTATGAAGGAGCAATCAAGAAAGTCTTCTAATATTTATTCAAATCAAAATAATCTACAACAGCACCATACCAGACACACCACAAAAACAAAAGTCTAGGCATGAGTGGCTGCTCCTTTAGCTGTGTGAGACAATCATTACACTGACCAAAAAGCAAGCTGGCAGTAATATATGGAAGAGCAAGTCAAGGTGGATTTGCAGAAATGCTGCATAACAAAATATTTACATTACCCTCTGAAAGGAGCTGAGCCCTTTTGCGAGGTTCAGCTAGAGATTGGAGCAAATGTTACCTAATCAAACATGGGGAAAAGAAAACCATTGACACTGAGGACAAGGCTGGATGGCTAAGGAATGTTATATTCTCTAATGCACCCCTGTTGTTTTTATACAGAAGATTGAAGTTTAGTTTCCTTGTAATTGTTACACATGTGCCCCTGCTCGCAGGTGATTTTCAAGTGTGTTCTGAGGGCTCACAGAACTCTCCCTGCATGCTTCTGTAACAACATACACCTGCTGACAGATCCCCAACTCTAACCTCATATCTTCATTTCAATTTAAATTCCTTCTTCTAATAATTGATAAGAACAAAAATGCTGGCTGCTTTTAAGAGAGAATCAATGCAACAATGAGAAGCTTACAGACAGCTTAAAAGGAAACATGGAAAAGTTAGCTCACCACAGTACCAGACTTCTTTCTTAGTTTCACCTTTCCTTGTAAGTCACAGTTCATAAGATTAAAAGGTTCTTGGCAGACTCATTTATACCATAATATTCTGACCTTGATATTATTCATCCATGAATAGCAGAGATCAGAAGGATAACTGCTTTCTCACCTGAGCAGTATAAGTATGCTTAAAAAAAGGCTGGAAAACTGCTACAGCACATTTTGCCAAATAGAATTTGAAATCTTCACTGTTTATCATCACTGGTTTAGGAACTCACCTGCCACAATGAAAAGGAAGAAGTCTCTAAGATGTTGGTCTGTTCTCAGTTTCTTACACAAATGTTGCCTCCAGTAAACCAAAAGTTATGCAGTATAATCACACAATCATAGAATAGGTTGGATTGGAGGGAACCATAAAGCTCATTTTGCTTCAGCCCCCTGCCATGGACAGGGACATATTCCATCAGACCAGGCTGCTCCAAGCCCTGTCCAACCTGGCCTTGGACACTTGTCCAAGTCCCTTTGGAAGTCATCACGTCCTTCAGGTGTGCCAACCACACCACTCAGCTTGGTGTCTGTCATCTGCAGATGTGCTGAGGGTGCACTCGACCCCTCTGTGCCATTAATTAAGATAATAAATAACAAAATTGAAAGCTTCACTAACAAATGCACAGATATTAAAGTTCTTCCCCATTAAAATTCACAGGCTTGCAATCATTGTTAAAAGATAATGGCCCCAACATCAGATAGGAAAACAAAAGATTTAATTACAGGAAATGTGGAATAATTTGAATATGAAACAACAGAGGATTAGATAATGCATTTAGCTTTCACAGGTGAAGATTCCAATAAATTATCTATGAACTTTCCCACAAATTACTCCTACCTACTGAAACTGGGGAGTTGCAAGAGCAATCTACATTTGAGATGGCATCTCGCTTAGAAGAGAACAAGAAAACAGAGAGAAACTGGGAAATTAATGCTTAAGACAATAATCTCTTGACCAAAGAATAAGGGCAGTAGACCAAAATTGATGGGACAGGGTTCCCTAATGCAGGGCTGCTGTCTTTGTCTGAGGGCTGTCTCCCTCAATCCACTTCATACCTGTAGCAACACCTGTGGTTCTCCACTTTGAGAGAAATAAATCTTCCTGCTTTCTTATCAACTCCGAAGAAAAAGAGATTTTCCAAGGCTTCTACTTGTAAGAAAACACAAGTTTGGGGAGGGTTTGCCATGATACAGAGTGTGTTTTTCAGCAGCTGAGGTAACACAGCCTGTCCTCACCTCCAAAGGCAGCAGTCCCCTGCCTGTTTCTTGGCTTGTATTGCCACAGCCAGGGATGTTGTCTGCACTTCCCTAATTCCTTCTCTTAGCATTTACCTGAGAGTGCCAGAAGAACCAAGGGCCACGAGGTTTATTAACTACAGCTTGTAATAGAGAAAAAGAGAGAGATTAATAATATTAATTTTAAGGCCAACAAAGGTAATGGTCCTTAATGAGGCTAAAAGACTTTGGGCAGCTCTAAGTATAGGGCAGAAGTATTTCAGGAATCTTGGCTGTGCCCTTATTCTCTGGGCAGCACAGATGCTGAAGCATAAAGAATCTAAGTCCCCACAGACCAGGTGAAATCTCATCTTCCCTGTAAGCATCAGGGGAAAGACAGAAGCATGGCCACAACTTGAATAAAGTATCAGCAATGAGTTCTTTCACTCATTGTCCTCAGGGGCTTCTCATGCAAAACCAGCACTCAGGTGTCCCCAGAAACCCTGTCTGCCAAGGTATCATACATGGGGAATTATGTGAATTAAATTAGTGGTGAATCTGATGCTCTGACTACAGTATTTGCAGGGTGAGGTAGTTTTCAAAGCTGCAGACTTTTTCATGCTGAAGCAATTTTTAAGTACTCCAATGCAAAGTGTAATCACACATTGATTTTTCCATTAAAACTACAAAAATCTTGAATACCTTGGGGGTTCTGGCCTCAATTAGTCCCTATTCTTCGATTCTATTTCTCTTGGTGCTGTTTTGCCTTCCCTCAGTGTAGGAGGAAAGGAAAACTGTCCACTTATGCTGAAAGCACAGTCTTCTATTACATGAGTCCAGTTAAAAGCAGGAGTAGATAAATTGCTTTCTGTACAATAGGGAGGAAAATTATGCTGGGCTCTCCCTCTGTTCCTTTTTAAATTGCTGTGTGGGAAACCTGAACATGCAGGTGTCTGGATTTTGCAAGTTTGCCTTGAGTCTATTTTACTGTGGGTTTGATTTTTTTATTTTTTTTTAACCTGACAGAAGTTCCCCCGCTCTTCAGAGGAGATTATTTGTACACAATTGCCCTGAGAAACCATCATCCCTCAATGCAGCCTTTCCATTGTCACCTGTTGAATAGCTGAGCTTCAGTTTTGTGCTGCCAGCATTCAGCAGCACTGATTGGTTTTGCAGTTGACACCAGGTTAATGCTTTTGCAGAGAAGAGGAAGGCAAATTTTACCGAACACCAGCAGGAAAAAAATTTGCTTTTATCACTTTTTCAAGAAACAGGACCTAAAAGAAAGAACTTACTAGTTACAGAGTGTGGATGCCCCATACAGCTGAGTGGCCAGGCCCTGCTCTGTTGGTCTGTCATGTTCCCTCAGCCCCTGCCACCCATTTCAGTGCACTGAGCCTCCTACTTGTCTTA
This sequence comes from Sterrhoptilus dennistouni, assembly GCA_013397095.1. NCBI lineage: Eukaryota > Metazoa > Chordata > Aves > Passeriformes > Zosteropidae > Sterrhoptilus > Sterrhoptilus dennistouni. The sequence goes on along the minus strand of VWZU01003041.1, from coordinate 377,800 downwards.
TGGAATTCAAAGCCCTGCTCAGGAAAACATATGGATGGAATCACCATACAAAACACAGATTGATTAAAATCATATCCAGCCTACAGTGTGCTCATCTTCAGACATACCCACAACAAAGTGCCTGAGCAAAGGCAGCTTGATGGAATGATTAAAGAAATGAACCAAGAAGAGTCAATGACGCCGAGTTCAAAGAACATGGGCTGTAGCTATGTTCTAGAATCTCATAAATTAGATTATTCTTTCCATTTTTGTTCTATCCCTAACCGTCGCCTTTTTCAGTGGGGAAAAACCCCAGCCAAATTCCAGCCTATGGAGAAGCATCTAATTTTCCTGTAACAGAAGTTCTACTATTGTCAAATTACACTGTGCCTGAGTCATATATAGATGACAACCATGTATTTTTCACAACTACTTGAAGTACTCTGAAGTAATTCGCCTCCTGAAATTTACCAAGTGCCTTACAAAATACACTTCTTTAGTGATCTTTGGAGAGGCTATTCCTACACACAATACCTTTATTCTGAGCAGAGCATTAAACTGCCAGCAGCAGTACATGGGAAGAAAATGGTGCTCCATCTTAAGTTCTAAGAGATCCTTTGAAGTTCTGAGTCAAGGTTTTATCCAGATTCAGCTTATGGCTCAGTACAGCTGCTCGTGGTGTTTACAGAGGCTTTGGTTTGGTTATAGAATTGCCTGGCATTGTTTTAATATGTTAAACACCAAAAAAGTGGCATGTTGTTAGTCAGGTCTGATTTTCTCCTGCCTAGCTTTTCCAGCCCTTTCCTTCTGCCTTTTTTTTTTTTTTTTTT
>VWZU01003041.1:313761-374395 GCA_013397095.1 Sterrhoptilus dennistouni | reverse complement strand
TTTTTTTTTTTTTTGTGCAACAGGTGTGTTTAGCTCCACTGCTGAGCCTCTACCCCAGAAATCTGAACTGTCACTGGAGGGAGGGAGAGAGCCATTCTAGTAAACCACAGATGGGGCCTCTCAACGCCTTGTGAGAGGAGATGATTTCTTCATTGCATGGCAGCTTCATGGTCTGCAACAGACCATGGCAAAAGCAGGACAAGATAAGGAAGCAGAGAATCCTCAGGGGAAAAAAAATAAAAGAGAGGAAAATAATTAATTCAAATTCTAATTGACTTAAAGTTGTAGAAGTGGACAGACCCACAGATTTCAAGCCCCTCTCTGCCATATCAGTCAGAGCAGCAAAAAGCAGCACAGAAATACTGGGTCTACTGTGCTTTCCTACTCTAGATGGTTCATTTATTATATCCAGTATCATAATAAGGAACTCAACAAAACAGGAACTAACAGTCATGCAGCCAGGGCATGATTAAAGGTGCCTATAAGGCTATCAACAAATGTGGAGACTGCATGGATCACTGCCCAGAAAGATTCCAAACTGGTGAAATGATAGCTTGATTAGTTTTTTGTCTGACAAATGCAGCAAGACAGATCAGAATCAAACATAATTTCAGGGTTACAGGCCTTCCAATAAAACCAGAGGAAAAAAAAAAAATTCAAAGAGGGCAACTGCAGTTTGTGAGACCAAATCAGCTCTCCAGCCCAGCTTCCTTAATGCCCAAATACAACACAGCCACAACTGCTGAGGCTGAGAACTCTCCAAGGAGCATCCTGAATTAACAGGGAAACTCCTTCAGAGAGAGACAGGCTGGAGATCTTGCAAGACAGTCTTCCTTCTCATCAGCAGCCTAACTGAATACACTTGAATTCATATTTTAGTGGGAAAACATCCAAGCAAGAGCTACTTTATATCCAGGCAACTGTTGCCTATTGCTACCCCAAAGGTCAGGCTGCAACAGCCTGTCACCTATACTGCTGCACGTAGGCACGTAATAAAATCCAACAGAAACAGCAGACAGTAAATGGATTTTTCCTTCTTTTTCCCTCCCACCTGTTCTAATGACAAAAAAGAACCAAAAACATACAGAAACATCAGGCTTCTTGAAATGCATCAGTGCGACCAAAAGTATTATCCCTTATTTTGTACCACTTCCAAAGCCTTTGGGAGAGCTTGGTGAGATAAAAACAGAGATTTCTGGGCTTTCTTCCCAAGGGGAAAGGGGGAAGGGGAGGGAGGAGAGGCAAAGTAGGACATGGCTCTTACCCAGGAATAAAGTGATCTGTCTCCTGGAGCTCTTGACCTCCGAGCTTTCACTTTTCCTTAGGTACTGCTCCTGATTCCTTAGTCCACCCTTCACTGCCACAGTCCCTTTCTTGTGGACCATCAGGACTTTCATCATGCTGTGGCACATGAAGGTGACAGACCCCAGCACGACGATGTACACAGCAAAGGCACTGAAGATGCTGGCTTGGAACAGAGTCCACCTGGAGGACAGGTTGGTGCAGATGGTCATGTTGTGCTTCAGCTCGGGAATGTAGTGCCTGGGAGTAGGTCTGACACAGGAACTCGCTCTCTGGTAGCCCTCGATGATCTCCAGGGGATATTCTGTGCCCATGGCAAAGAGCAGGGGCAGGGCCACGATGACAGATGTGCCCCAGACAAAGGCAATGAGCAGCTTCACTGTGCGGGGCCCCGACAGAGCCTTGAACTTGAAGGGATGGCAGATGGCCACGTACCTCTCAAAGCTGAGCGTGGCCACGTGCAGCACGGTGGCATAGCTGCAGGCTTCGAAGAGAAAGCAGTAGAGCTTGCAGGCAATGTTGCCATTGGGGGTAGAAAAGGGGCTCCAGATGGCACTGAAGAATTCCACGGGCATGCCCAGCAGGATGACCAGCAGGTCGGAGCAGGCCAGGCTCACCATGTGGTCAGTGACCTCCTTCTGCAGGTAGCCTTTCCTCTGCAGGATCTTGGTGACTTTGATGGTGATGCTGTTGCCCAGGAGGCCCGCGATAAAGATGCAGATATAGAGTAAGGCCAAGGTGATCTTGACCCCCAGAGCCACCTCAAACTCCTGGACATGGCTGTGGTCGATGAGATGAGAACAGTCTGAAGCGGGTGTCTCTGCTGCCATGAGCAGTCCCAGGGTAGAGGAGGTGCTCTCCTGCCCTCTCCAACTTTCAAGTTCACAGCAAACAGCTCCTTCCTCACTTTGCCCCTCTCCCCAAGCCACACATGTCTGAGCAGTCAGGTATTAGGAGTGTGTCTCAACCAGCCACACCTGTGGGGTTTGTGAGCAACAGCCTCTGAGTCAGTAAGCTGAACAGGGAAGTGTTTCAGCTCTTACCTTTCTTCATAGCAAACACCTCTTGCTCTTTTTGGATTTTTCTCCTTCTTTCTCCACAGGGTAAAGCCTCTGTTCTCCAGCCCTTCACGGTGTGAACTGCTCTGCTTTCCACGCTTGCCTGTCCCCCAGCAAGCAAAGCAGCTTTTGGTCCTGGCCCCAGCAGAAGGAAGTCAGAGTCTGTGTGGTTACACTACTCTGTTAACCATTAACCAAAATCTTGGCTATCCTTAGTCACTGACAGCACGGCAGGTTTCAAGAGAAGGAAAAAAAAAAAAAAAAAGCCAACCCAGTCCCTTCATATCTGAAATTCACTTCCTGTCACAGGAAGAGGTGTTTCTCCTAAAGATGTGGTTTGGTTGTCAGGCTGAATGTGTGAATGGTGCTGAAGAGAAAGTATCTCCTCATGAGTTTAACATTCAGTGGCCTCCAGATTTCACTACTGTGTGTGCTACTGCCCACATGCTTCACTACTTCACATTTCCTCTTCTGAAGACCTCAGCATCTGCAGTGCTGCTTATGGAGCCGGTGCAGCCACAGACTGATTTACATCAACAGGAGGTTCTGGTTTGCAGCTGCTGCTATTGAGCTGGTAGCTTCTTAAAATAACTGGACAGACTCTGAAGAGGTTTCTTGGAAGTTATAAAATAAGATGAGCTCTAGATTTAGACACGTGGATTTTTTTCCCTTCAAATTTCCATCTTTTCATGTTAGATAACAGCAATAACGAAGTCAGTAATCTCAGTTATGCCAGTGCTTTCAAATAGTCTGAGTAGCAGGGATGCAAACGTTCTTCCCCCTCCTGTGTCTCACCCCAGGGGAAAGAATTTAATGTGGTCTTTAGTTTTAGTTTCAAACCGTAGCACTGAAGGCTCCCAAGGTAACCCCTGGAAACATTTAATTAGAGGGTGTGTATATGGATTAGGAAACCTTTAAATTACATTGCAAAACTGCAGTCCAGCTTTTGCAGCTGTAATAGAGAGGGGCCCAGTACAGTGATCTGCTCCAGTACCAAATCTAAGAACAGTGGGTTCACAAAGTGATTTTTATTAACTAGACAAGCTCATGTGGCACTTACAGCTCATGATAAAAGAGAAACATTAGGAAGTTGTTTTTAAGCAGTCTCCTCACATTCAGTGGTTATCACTGTACCTCAGCAGCCCAAGTACACAATGAAGAAAAGATGCCCCAAACAGGATAATCAGAACCTGTTTCTGTGCATTATTTATGCTCTTCTGTTTCAGAAAAATCACCTCAAACCTTGTGGAACTTCAAGCTGTGTAGTCCCAGTCATCTTTCCTTATGTTTGATAATTCACATTTGTTCTGCTCAGACAAGCTTTCTATTATTACCCCATTTCTTTCACTTAATTTTACTTTATAAAAGTATGAACAAAGATTACATATGCATGACTGAATTGTGGAAATGAAGCTAATTAAAATTTGCTGCTTACAATTCAAAAGGGAAAAGGAAGAGAGAGAGAGAGCAAAAGAGATGGTCCAATAGGATTAGATCTCCCCCTTTTTTTCCACACCAATTATAAAATGCAGAACACAATTTTACGTTTTCAATATTATCTTTAGAACATAGACAAAGTTTATTAAGTTTCTAATAAAGAGCTGGTGCCACAAAGGGGATAGGAAGGAAAGAGACAGTTGTGGATAATCATGAATGGAGACCATTAAAAATAAAAAAATCCTCCATGGGTTACTGGACTAGATAAACCAGGAGTGGGCATTCCAGAGTAAAATGCCTATCATGAGTGATTACAGAAAGATATATCTTCCTGGAGAGAGACATTTCTCCACAACTAAATGTGTTTAATGCCTCTTCGTGGCACAGAGGTTGAGAGCTCACAGTCTTTACCCCGATGTATGTGACACCAGTTAATAAATTTAGGATTTTTGTAATCGTTCCACCTTTGCCATTCCATTAAGTTTTCCTTGCTATTTTGTAGCAGTGAATACCAGGAGTTAATTTCTGTGTTGCTGCCTTTCCCATGGCAGTTTTCAAAGTGAATGTGGCCTGTGCAGCTGTACCTGGGAGAACGCTCCAAGCAGTCCCTCCTGACCTGATTTGTTGCAGTTGCCCAACATGACTTCAGCTGCCAGCACTGAGGATGAGGAGGCAAGAGCATTAAGGACAGAAACCAGTGTATTTCTTTCTAAAATCAGCACTCATGGATGCTGCACACTGCCAATCACTTGTCAGCCCCTTGGTGAGGAAGCTGAGGCTCCTGGGGATGCAGATCCCAAGGGCTGGGGGTGCAGTTGGCTCTGTGTGCCCCTCACTCAGCCACTCCGTGCTCACACAAATTTTTGTAGCGATGCAGTTGTTGGTAACAGATGACAAATGGTGGGAGCCAGAGAATCACTGAGATGGAGCGCAGATTGTTCCTGCTGCGGTGCAAAAGGAAAATTTTCACCTTCATAGATAATAAAGCTGCTGTGATCCCCAGCACCAGTTTGTTATCCAGCAGAGTGTACAAGGTTTCTTGGAGGGCTGTTTGCTTTCTTGCCTGGTCCTTGGATAGCACCATGGTGAAAAGCCTTTTGGGGCAGAAGAAAGCAGAGCTTTACCATCCATCCATGTGTGAAGCTCCCCTTATGCACCTTACAAAGCTCACCCACCACCTTGCAGTCCACTCTGCCCATGGACCAGATGTCCCAAACTCCTGATGAAGTTGGGCCCCAAAACTGTCAGGTAGCAAAAAATGGTAGCTGGGATGAATATTGGAGAAACAAACCCGTTGGACAGATGTTGTTACATTTGAGTAAGTGGGTTGCAGATTCACCTTTTCCATCGTGCTCCTGCCTGCCCAGCTCCCTTCCCTCTCTTGTCTGCCCGCTCTGCAGGATCACCCCTGGTTACTGCTCAATCACCACTCAATCAGTGCCAGGCTGCTCTGACTGGCACACAGGCACTGCCACACTTGCCTTATCTCTGCAGAATTATTTCTCGAGAGCTGTGTTGTGAATATGCAAATCCACCCTAATTGGATGCGCTAATCACACTGCTCCGACTGGTTTCTGTTCTCGAACTGTTCAAGCTGCTTGACAGGAACAAAGAAAATATCTCGGTTTCTTGCTTCCCTTAGCTCAAAAACTCTAAAACCTAAATGAAAGAGGAGAGCTAGCTCAAAAGCAAAGAAAATGAGGCTGTGAAAAGGATTAACTTTTTTCAGATAAAAACACATTGACTCTTTTTTTCTTGCTGGTCTTTACCATTTCCCATCTCAGCGAACCTCTTGTCCCCAGAATAGCTGTGATACCTTTGTCTTGCCAGTATTTGTTTAGAGAAAGTGAATCCTGGGCTTGTTCAATTCCCTTTGAAACACAAAGTAAACAAAATGCGATTGCTCTTCTACAGAGACAGCTACTCTGATCTGCACAGGCAGAGGGGAAAGTGCTGCGGGAATGAAAGGAAGGAGCAACACAGGCAAAAGTGAAATGTCCAAATGATTTTAAATGTTTTAAGAAATCAATTTGCGTAAGACAGCTCAGGTTGGCTTTTAAAATTATTTTTCATTAGAAATTTAAATAATTAAAGACTGGTCTCAGATAACTTGAGGTTTCTTTCTGTCTTCTGGAATCTAAGAAGCCTCTTTACCCTAAAGATCCCTTTCTATTCTTCTGGTGAGTTATTCTTGGATCATATTTTTCTCCTTTGGGAGATTATTGTGATAGTTAATAATATAAATAAATACAAGTCGTTTGTGAAATTAATTTCTTAATAATTTCCCTAGGAGTTTCAGTTTGGGTGAAACAGTTTAACAACCATTGTGCTGGAAACTGCTTGGCTCCTTTTCTCCTGGCAGCGTGAGAGAGACTGGGTTATGTGAGCTGGGCAGTGGATCTTCCGTGTAACCTGAACATCCATAAAGAATTCTAATGGAATTGGATTACCTCACAAAGATGGCACGTGGAAAGCTGCCATCCTTTATTCAGCAATGTTCAGTTACCTGCTGCAATGCCATCCTCTTGGAGCATTGTATTGTGGCTGTTTGCTGATTTGGAGGATAGAGACGGGAATTTCAAGAGTGCTTCCAGGAAACACAGTGAAAAAGATCTCTGCTCCAAATCATTCAGTCTAAATAAATAGATGAAAGCACTTCTCTACTTGCAGTGTGTTTTACAAATTGGCAAGCAACATGAGAAGAATGTGGGGACAGTGAGAATAAATGGTTTATCTAAGATACAGAAAATCTGTGCAACACCTGAGCCTCCTCACCAATACAGTGGATTCCTGATAACTTCCTCACACCACCTGCAGCACCCAGACCTGAGCAAGAAATGCACTTACACAGGTCTCCTCTGGTGCTTTTAACTGATGTTAATTCATGATAATTAAAACAAGAGTACAGCACAAAAACACATAAGACAGTCATATCTGGAACTGTTGAACAATACACCACCTGCTGTCTCATCTCCCTGGTAAATTAAAGACATTAAAGTTGTTCAAAGCCTTCACTCAATTGCAATGCAGTCTGAAGTAAACCAAATGAACCAGGAGCTCTGTGCTTTGCTGTGATCAGGTGGGAGAGCAAGGAAGTGAAAGGGTTAATGTTCCACTCTTGGACTAAGGTAAGAGATGCCCTTCTCTGTCCCTCAGGCTGAGAAGAGGCCACCAGTCGTGGCCCCAAATGGGGAGCAGCTGGTTAGACAGGCTGGAAAATGCAGGTAAAGTAAATCTGAAATGAGATGGTCCCTTTTGCATCCTTTGGCAATGAGGCACCAAAGGAGAGGAGTTTATTTATATCCCAGGCCTGACAAAGGAGCTGTAACTTAAAACCAAAATGAACACATACATAAGCCCAGGTCCCAGTAATCACAAATGGACTGCATTGAACTCATATCCTGGAATATCTGCCAGGCTTCACTCTGTCTGAAGCACAGGGGCACCAAAGCACAACATTTGGTTCAAGAAATCACCACCGTGAGCCTTGGGGCACAATCCCCAGCACACTGAATCAAATCCATTTTTCTCAGTGTAATTTCTACACTGCCACCTTGTCCAAATAGATGTTAATGGCTGCAAAATACAATTCAAAGCTCCTTTTTGAGAGCACACTCAGTTCTTTATGCCATATTTTAAGTAAAACTCTTCTATGCAGTGTATTTTTCCAGCTCATCTTTTAACAGAGGTTCACGCTTTTGGATGCTGCTATGCTACTGCCCTAGAAAAAAATCCTTGAGATTTCTTTCTCTGAATGTAGCTAATTGCTAAAACTGACAAGACAGAGAGAACTTCTGTAAAAAATGCTCCCACATCCTGAATTCTCCATAATTTTTGTTAAAAATCTGCAAGGTTAATAATGTATGGAAATGGTTGTCACAGGCAGGTACCAAAACACTGCAGTTCAGAGCTCATGTTTTTAGTGGTTTTGCTAACAAACCACTGGAGAATCTTCTTTAAAATGTTGATGGTTTAATCGTAGTTTTCTGAAAAAAAATCTCTTTATAGAAATATTAAGCCTTACTATTGGAAAAAAAAGCAAAAATTATCTCCTTGCTTGCTTCTTGCGCTTGCCATTTTGTCACTGTCAGGACTTGCACTCATGTGCCCAGCTGAGCTATTACAGAATAATTTTGCCTCTTTTTAGAACTCAGCTGATGGGGATTAGCCTGAAGTAACCCAATGACAGCTTTTTGACCCGATTCTGAGGAGTCCTAGCAGCACATCACCACAGCAAGGGCACTTCTGCCACCCTGCTCTTTCTCATTCACAATGCATATATGATGCCAAGATTCAAAATATCAAACTTCTCACTTTAAGGATCTTGTATTTTCACCATTATATAGTTCATCCCCTCGCAGAAACATCAACAAATTCAATTTTAAATAGTTTGTAAGAAAAAAGGCAGAGTGTTTCACCTGTTGCTGTGATCTGGGCTACAACAGGTAGCAACAATCACCTCTGCATACAGCAGGAAAATTAATATTATACAGTAATTTATGCAGCTAGAAGATGTCACATCTAGGTTTCTAATTAAAACATGTAAATTCTGACAGAGATGAAATCTGGCCAGAATGCGGGGCTTCAGTTCTTGTTCTCAGCAAAAACACTGAGTGAATTTGGCTCTATCACCCCCAGCTCAGTGTTGACTCAGGGAGGATTCCATTTTTTCTTCACTGCATTTTAGCTGTCATTGAAATGCAGAGGCAAATATTAACAGTGTAATGAGACTGTTTGGCAATTTAGCACTGTATTGATAAATGCAAGTCAAGCAAGGAAAATATAAAACAAACAAACGTGCAAGTGAGTGGATCTAAATTTAGAGCACAAACTTTACCTCAGAGTTAAGATTTGTATTGCTTGCACTGTGCTTATTTCTGATGGTCCTGCACAGTGTGTGTGTGTGGTTCATCATTTGCTTTGGGCATGCACTTACGCTCACTTTATCTGTGTAACTTCCTTTATTCCGGAAATAATTCTATTAAACAATGACATGGGAGGTGGCTGGTCACTGTCCTACAGATCTAAATCCTGAAACTGAAAAGGGAAAATAGGAAATAGGATCCCAAGCTGTTTATTTCATCTTATGTTTATGTGGTACTGCATTCTCTGCAAGCGGTTGTTTAAGCACAACAGGACCACCTATCAGTACATACCTATGATCAATACATTGTTAAGACTTCACATATCAGATAAGTAGAGCTCTTCTGCTTTGGAAAAATACAAAACCACCTTTGTCTGTAGTGAATTGAGTGCTTTTATATAAAATTTGAAGCATGAATTATATAAAGTTAACATGAAAATATTTTAGTTAAGCCTTTTTTTTCTCTTTGCTCTCAGAATCTCTAATTCTCTCCTCCTCATGCCCACCCCTCCTGACAGTAATTTCTATCTTTGTTCCACAGCACACTATTCTTACTAAGAAGACGTGCATGGAACAGCTGGAAATGCCAACCCGCTGCCACAAGGCCTGTTCTGACACCTGACACTGTCACCCCAGGACTGCCTGTTGGCAGAGAAGATCTTCCTCACTGGAACCAAGACCTGATTGATGCCCTCCTAAAGAAAATGTGTAAAATATTCCCTCTGCCCTGGGAGTCTCTCTTTTCTCTGTTGACACAAAGGGCTCCCAGCACAAACACAGTGTGCAGGCAGCATGTAAAAATCTCTGTGAGTGCATCAGCTGACATTTCCCACACGTTTTGTGAATGTTATTTTGATTGCCCAACTGTTGGGTGACTTTTCTTTGTTATTGTAGCTCCCAGTCTTAACTTCCCTTTGACTTAAGGGCCATCAGGAAGAATCACTGCATGCAGAAACCAGCCAGCAATGCAGGCTGCTCAAGAGTCATTCGTGTCACAGGACATCCATTCAGATGAATAAAAGACTTGGGTCTAGGTCAAAGGAAATAACTCTTCCAGAATGGACTTGCCTGGTTTCCTCCTAAATAAACATTTGATAGGGAATAGAAATTACATGGAGACACTGTCCACAGACGGTCTCTCCAGAGCCTACCCAAAAAGAAGGAACTGGAATTTGTAAAATTATAAAGTTTTAACTCAGACTCGTGTATTATCTACAGGAAGAAAAGGCTTTCTAGGGCAAAAAAGGAAACGTGGAACTGTCAAACATCAACCATAATCCTAAAGAGATGATAAGTCAAGAGGGTCTCCTAGAACATGTTTTTGTAAGTGTAAGTGTAAGTGTTTGCAAGATTTAGAGTTGGTCTGGGGTTTTGTCTACATGTCTACATAAGCAGAGTTTAAAAATTCATTTGCAAACTCTGTGTGAGACTTTCATGGAACTCTGCAGGTGGATGAGTGACTCAGGGACTCTGCAGCTCCACTGCAGCTCTGGAGGCTGTGCAGGACTTAAAACAGAGCCGACTCCAATTCTCAGCATTCATGTCCAAAACCAATTCTTGGTAGAGGACCTGTACCCAAGAATGTGCTTGGAGAGACAGAGCTAAAGGGCTCTTTTGCACACAGGGAACCTGGAGTGGGCAGGAGAGTGCAGGGGCATGAACATCCTTCTCTCCTCCATGGGGTATGTGTACACAGCTTGGCAAGGGAAAGAGAATAAGAAGGGAGCAAATCAAGAGACAGATCTGGGGTAGGTGACAGAGGATAATTGTTCTCTTATTTAGATCAGGCTCAACTAACTTGCAGTGAGAAACTCCTGCCTGCTGAGGTTTCCCTCTCCTCTTTTGTCCCTGAATTGGCAAGTCCTACTACCAACACTGAGGTCAAGCCTGACTGCAGGGGTTGTAGGAAGCCCCAGACTGGGCACTGCTGCTCTGCAAGTTATGTAGTGCTACCATAAAAATAAATGTCAGTCTTAAATCTAAGTGCTTTATGTCTTGAACTCCACTGTGTGGTGAATTCAGTGAGAAGGAGCTGAGGAACCACTAAATGTGATCAAAACAGCCGTTTTCCCTTGTTAAGTGAAAATACAAGTTCTTTTATTTGCTCCCTTTGTTACTGGCAGAGATAATTTGCCTCCCACACGGAAACACTTTGGAATAAGGTGTCACGCCCGTTGTCTGTGCTGCGTAAAGCACCATTGTTTCATTCCCACTTTGATTGCAGCATCACTTCTGGAGACTGCTGTTTCCAAGGCGTTGAGTCTCTCACACGGGAGCTGTGAGCAATGACAGACCCAACTTCTCAAACCGAGGGGCGTCACATCCTTCCCAGGGAACCCGGGATGTGTCCCTGAGAGCTGCTCCTCTTTGCTCCGTGTGAAACGGAAGGAAGCACCTCCCATGAGCAGGGAGATTTCCCTCTCCCTGAGCAGGTCGCTGTAAACCCCTTCCCCCTTCTATCCGGACTGATAATTCCTGACTATTCTAACCTTCCAAAATATTTTCAAGTAGTCTAACCCTTGGGAAATAAGTTGATATGGATTTCTACAAGTATGCAAGCTCCAGCAATTGCTTTTTTTTTCAGTCATATGCTTTTTGAGACCATTTACATCTCTACTATGTTACAAATTGCTTAATAATTGTTTTTGACAGGTTAAACTCGTAGTGAGTATAAAAGAAAATAATCTCAAGGTAGTAAGCTGAACAGTTCAGTGGTTTTCTAACACATTACACTACTGGAAAGCCTTAAGGAGCAAACAAGATGGGAATCCCACAGACCGGGGTTAGATATAACACAGGTTAAAAATGAACATTATTCCCTAACCTTATAGCACCCATAGGAACACAAAATTCCCGTGCACAACTTTAAATTTACAACATTAATAGAATAACTGCATTAGAATGCCATTATTTGTGTTACTAGTCCATGGAAAACTTTAATTCCTTTTTATCTCCTGTGAGATCCTTCCCATAAGGATTTCTCTAAATTATACCTTCTGTCCTTCAGTGTTGTGGATTAATAATGCTTCACTAATGAGGATTAAATAGCTCAAGAACTCTGTGATGTGTGCAAACAGCAACACTGCAAGGCAAGATTTGTATTCAGAACCAAGAACTTTGTTCAATTTTCAAAAACCTGGAATTATGCTGCAGAACTTCTTTAGGCAAAATTTAACTGCCTTCAATAAAAGCTGTGCTTCTTCACTGGTAGGTTCATTACACTGAAGACCAAAAGGGAACAGGCTGGTGGGATCCCATGACAATCCCCCAGTCCCCCTGCAGTGAGCACATTATCTTCTGTTTGGCTGAGATATCTGTACCCTTCTCCACCCAGAGACCTCGAGAGATGGAGGCACCATCATTTCTTTTTGTAGTTCCTTAAAGCATGAGTATAGTTTCCGATTTGCACTTGTTTGATTTCTGCCTGCAGACTCTAGTTCTTGTTGTGACCCTAATTTAAGTCAAGCAGCCCATAAGAAAGGACTTACAGTCTCTTCCAGTCACTCATGTACTAGCAGCTGTGTGTGGTCTTCCTGATTATTTCTTCCTTATACCAGGATATCTGGCCCTGGTCATATTTGTTGTTTTCTGCCTGGAATCCAGCTTTTTACACCTCTCAGGACAGGGTTTCCCTGCCTTTAGCCTCAACAGGGTGGTACAACTGAGAAATACCTTCCCAGTCCTATCAGCTATTTCTCAGCTAACCCTTCATTCTTCCTCCTCCTCCCCCTCCTTTCTGCGACAGAATCACCTTGGCAAATTACATTGAGTTACAATTAATCTCCTAAAACATCTTCCAAGCTTCTGTTTTTCAGGGAATCCTCCCTTCTGCAGAACCACCCCTTTCAGGTTATCTATTTGTTGCATTTTGTGCACGGGCTCAGATTTATTGAACAAACTGTCAAGCAAACTGGGATCCCCTGCCCTCATGCTGACCACTGCCCTAGGCTTTAATCCATGAACTTGCAGCTGGATCATTGATGAAAATGTTCAGTAGTTTCAGATGCTGTTTGAACCTGTTTGAAATACATCCAGGTTTTTTCTGTTTCCCAGAGGGAATGTCCAGCCCCAGCCCATGATTAGCCCGAGTTGATCAGTCGATCTGCCGCATTTTGTTTAATGTTCCCCCAGCCAACCTCCCTGGAGCAATTGAAGTGTTCTGTTATAATTGCCAATGATATCTCATTTTTGAGATCTGCTAGCTCATTTTTAATGCATGTTTCACTGAAGCTGCAGAATGCAAAATTTTTCATCAGAACATAAGAAAAATATTATCAATATCTATACAACAGCCATTATCAACACTTTTGTAATCTCATCCAAAATCAGGGTTGCTGCATAAGCCATATTTTTCAGAAAAACTGTGCTGATTAACATTTATTATATTTCTGGCCTTTGAATCTCTATCATTTAAATCCCTTAACTCTTCCATTATTTTGCCAGTGTAAGGATGAGAGTATAGTTTCTCACCCATGTCAAGTTTTTTAAATCTTTGGGAAATGCTATTACATTAGCTATTTTACCCCACTTTTCATGATTTTAAAAGAGCATCACAAGGCCAGAGATGCCATTTTAAAAACCCTCTTTTCAGTTTTGTTGAGTGCAAGATAAGCAGGTCTGCTGCTTTGTTTAAGTCTTCCTGCTATGATATCAACCAAGAAACTTTATTGAACAGTTCTGAATCACTACAGACAATTTTGCTGTCTTCACCTGGAAACAGCCTAACACTTGAGTGGGGTCTGAAGGATTAGGCAGTGATTTGGCTGGAATATTCCGTTGCATCACATGGCTGTATTTAATTTCTAAGCTCTGCTTTTCTCTGTCTGCACAGTCAATGGCTGGATACTACAATCCTACTGCAATCAACTGCAATAGTTCTCCAACAGCTTTGGGTACAACCCCAACTGAATTATGAATGAAAAAAGCTGCTGAGGTGAGCTTTCCAGCTCCTCCACATCTCCTTACTATTCCTGACCTAACAGTAGGGAGCCAGTGTGTGGAAAAGACGAATCACTTCCATTTGCAATTTGAGCAAACTGGTGTATTAGCTGTGCTGAAGGCTTTTTGGTACTTGGGCAAGTGTGAATCTGTTTTACTGGGTTTTGGTAGGAATGCAAAGAGAGAAATGCAGGCTGCAGATGCCAGATTTCTACTTTATGTTACTAAAGTCCCCCTAGTTTAGCAACATCTGTATAAATGAACACACACTAAGGCACAAGAGGGTAACCTGCTACCCAAGCACTGTGTGGAAGGATTCCTCTCTGAGCTCCTTTGTTCTGGCTTTGGCTGCTCATAAGGAAAATTGTTTGCTTTTGCAGCAATAAAAGATTAAGGCTTTCATGTTCTGCTGAAATAAGCCTGCAGTCTTTATGCTGCAATGCCAGAGTACTTCATCAAAAGCACAGACCTAACAAATCACACAATAAATGTCTTATCAGTTTTACCTTATCAGAAAAGTTAACATGAGCACACTGGCTAGGAAAAATCTGGTTTTAGTGGTACACGGGCTGTTTTCAGCACCAGTTCTGATCCTGAAGTATTCTGTAATGCCCAAAAGGATGGCATGTAAGTATCTCATTTATGATAAAGAAGTGTCAGTATAAATTCTGAAGAAAAAATTGCAAAGCTGGATTTCTTGTCTGACAGTAGATTTCCAAACAATATCCTTTGTACTGTGATCATGTTTCAGTGCTGAGCTGTACAATTTATCCTACAGGTGTCATTGCACGCTCTCAGATCACTGTGAACTTCAGACATTGGTATAAACATTTTATTAAGTTATTCTAATGCATTGCTGCCCTGATGAAGGTCTGGAAATAGGATTGATTTGGCTTGAATGTTTAAGATATTCCTCAACGGCCTCAGAGGTAAAAACACTGTGAAAAAGAAAACTTTCAAAAGCCAGCCTTTAAGGGAAAATGCAAGTTGTTGTGTGGAGATTTTAGACTCAAAGCTGGGCGTGTAAGAACTGAAATTCCTTGCCACACTGGGACAAACAGCAAACCCTGTGACACAAGCTCCTGGCCTCGGGCAGCTCCCTGCCAACAGGGCTGGGCTGGAACTCCTGCCCTGTGCTGAACATTAGAGAGGCAACAACTAGAGACAATCACCTGCCCCTTGGACTCGCTGCAAGACACAGCCTAAAGCTGCTCTTGAGCCACATTCACCACAAAGCCAACAAGGGCAGGAGGAGTGCTGGAGCAATGACCTTCTTGCTTTTAAGGCCACGCTGTCACAGCTTCCTTTAGTTTCTCTGAAAGTGGATTCCAGCTTTGGCAGCACCAATAACTTCTGAGATCCACCCTGTTCCCCAGGCTCCAGCCCCAGCTTGGCCCCTCCTGCCCCACAGAGCTCAGTAACACGGGGTTAAACCACAATCACTGCAGCCTCTGGCTGGGGCTGGTTAGCACAGGGCAGTAACTAGCATGGGTTTAACTCTGGCTTTTAGTGGGTTACATTCTTAGAATAAGGTACCTTACCCAAGTGGTGATTGAGCCACAGCCTTGCAGTGAGCTGAAAAAGTGGCAGAGCCATACCTGAGTTCTTTCCTCCAGCTCTAATGGTGATCCTGGGTATTCCACAGCACTCAGCGTCTTCTCAGATTAAAGCAGAAGGAGAAAGGAAGAGCTGGCACTGTCCTCTAGGGACATTTGGCTTCTTATGTTAATGCTGACAATTTTAATTACACTTATCTTTTTTATTCCTCTCTCCCACATTGCAGGAACTGTAGCCAGCTCGGTGGAGAAGCAGCAGCAGACTGGGAGCAGCAGACACCTGCTTTTCCTGGAGGAGATGAAGAACATTATTTACCTATTGAACACCAATATGACTTTAAGTAAGAATATGCAGATTCAATTTAATAACCAGCTAGGAAAATACACACTCTCTGTGCTTGGGATTGGATCCACAGGGCCACAGAAGAGTTTAGCAAATGGCTTTTTCCACGTTTTTTTGTGTGTGTATCAGTGGTCAGCTCCGTGCACATTTGCTAAGGCTTCTGCTCATTTCAGATAGCTCTTGCCATTTCAGCTCTGGAAATAAATCTTGCTTTTTGTACCTCTATGAAGTATTATTTAAAAGTCAAAGACTTATGGTTACCTGGCAACCTATAAATTATGCTATTGGAAAAGAAACCTGGAAGAAGGGACCTTTTGAATATCAGTCATCTTTCTACATTGTAAATGAAAGTCTCTCACAAAAGATGTCAAGTGTAAATGGGTCTTTCCACTCTGGAACTAGTTTAAAGTTAGACTTATTAGCAAAATACAAAAAATATAAATATGTTTATATGAATAAACAAAGACGGTAAAACCTTTTCACTATCCTAGCCTGGTCTGCAACTTCACCTGAAATGAAAAAAGGTTCAACTCTTTTTGCACGTGGAAGTGTTTAATTAATTCATTCATTTTACCATAAGAACAGTCAGAGAAGTGTGCCTGAGCACCTGGTGCAGGCAGGGAATTGCAGCCAGGGCTGCCCTTACCCCTCCCATCAGGAGCTCAGGGCTGGTGTCTGTCCAGTTAACAACACATGGAGGAAACCTTTTCTCTTCTATTGCTGCTGGAATTCCAAAGCATAACCTGGCTCTAGGTGTGAGCTAGAGTCCATTACAAGAGTGAGAGGAAGCAGGATGGGCACTGAGGGGTGAAATGGCAATTTCAGAGCTTTCTGAGCCGGGTGGAGAGCCCGAGCACCAGGGCTGCTCTTCCCTCCTGGCACTCCTTGCCGAGCACAGGAGGAGGCTCAGGCTGTTCTCTGCAGATGCAGCAGCAGCACCCTCCCAAGCAGCTGAACACATCCAGCACACAGATGTCTGCTTTGCTATTAATATAATTTCAGATGTACATTAGAGGGGCAGATGTACAATCTGGGACTACATCCAAATTGTCATTTAAGACAGTAAGATAATCAGTAAGAATTTCTTCCCCTTTTTTGCCTCTCATTGTTCCTCCTGCTCCTTAAAAAGCAAAGCAAGGAAAACAATGAAAAATAAAAATAACAACCTTTTAAAAAATACAAAACAACAAAACAGAAAAAATCTAAACAAAAAAAAACCAAACCAGACTGAAGCATCACAGTGGCTGCAGTTCTATGGCACATTATTAAAGACTTAAAGACTTGATTATCTCTGGAAGTGTAATGGCTTTTGAAGTAAACAAACATTTCAACATGCAATTGTAAAATGACCTTATTCAACTGAGGGTCAGACCCCACTTAACAGGTAGCGTCCATAAAGAAGAGAAAGGTCTTAAAACGTGTTTAAATGTTTCTTTTCACAGTTGCTGTCAACAGTTACCCCTCACCTCCCACAGAGGAGTCTGTTCTCTGCCCTCTGGGCTGAGAGCACCGGAGGAAGGCAGATGTCAGACAGGACATGGTGTTTGTACAGTTATTTCCCATTGTGTCAGTGAAGCAAAAATGATAGAAATTCACCTGCCTGGTAAAATTCAGAGTAGGTGGGATGCCAATGATCCTGCATTGTTCCCAAATGTACACTCTCATGAAAAGAGCTGCAAGACTGCTGGAGAATTTTCCACATTGTTCTTTGTGAATTGTATAGATCACCAGGTATAACTGTAGTAAATAGTCTGGAAGAGAGGAATGAACCTCACCTGAAACAATATTCTTCAGCTTCTCTTGGAATCATACAGAATAGTTAAAAAAAAAAAAAAAAAAAAAAAAAAAAAAAAAGTTTCTTCCTGCTATTTCACTTTTACTATACAAACAAGAGCAATAAAAGGCTTTGCAGTGGTGCAGTCAACATTCATTCTTCCTGGCCTTTGTTCTTTGAGGCCAGCTACAGAATTTGCTGTGCTGGAAGATGCTCACAAGAAAAAGGGTTATCATGAGGTTTCTTATCTACATTATAGCAATGGCAAGTTCATCAACATGGACAGGAAAAAGATCTGCCAGAGCTACTGTTTGTTGTACTGCACTTTCATCCCTGGGAAGGCAGGAGAACTACAGAATTTTGTGGTAGAATAATGACAATAATATCAGACTCTATTTTTTTTTTCATCCCCCAAAAACCCAAGCTCCAAACCCAAAGCTGTTTTTCCATAGAAATGTCACATCCCAGGAACATCATAAAGCCCTTTTGATGACTGAGAGCTGTGATACTGAATTCATGAGAGCAGCAGAGTGCTGGCCTGGGCTCCATTGTTGGTGAAATTGTGGGAAACAATCAGATCACTGCTGACAACTTAAAAGTTCAGCAGGAGAAATAAGAACGTACAACAGGATTTCACAAATCACTAGGTCCATAGTGATAAAAATGTTTTACTTACTTCTAGGGGAGGAAATAAAATTTCCCTAATCCCGAGGCACAGGCTGTATTGTAGGTGGGTGCATTTGTCAGATCCAGCAGACACAAAGCACTCAAGGAAGGAAAACAATCAAATTGGAAACAGCTGCAGATTACAAAAGTAACAAGATGAAAGTGGACCAAGTATCATTCAGCTTTTAGAATGTGCAGATGGATGTAAAAAGCCTGAACCCTGTCCTAAGTCTGTATTATTGAAAGTTACACTCCTGAACCCAAAGACCTTTCGTAAGATTCTTGCAGCTGAAATCAGAAATAAGTTTGTTTTAGCAGATGCCCACAGATATCCCCTACAGTATAATTAGTCATCTGGAAAAGGGGAGGGAGGGAGAAAGTATATTCTATTATAATCATTTTCTTAAGACAAAAAACAAGCACAAGCACATTAAACAAACATATATCAAATAACATCAGGTACCCTTCTTCAGAGATTTCAATAAAAACATTTAACAGAATGCAGCTGAATGCCTACAGTATAGTATCTGCACCATGCAGTGCAATAATTATGCACAATTAAAACCTACTGTGCAATTTTGTTGCCATAAAAGCTCTCTGACTCACACCAATTGAAAGATCTAAAACAACCTACTACAAAATCACTTCCCACAATTAAATGCCAATTCACAATTTCATGTCTATGGCCAAAATACATTTCCCAGTTCGGTCTGATCTTTTCACAGTTGTGGTGTTTAAAGCTCAGGCTGTGAAAAAGTGAACAAGAATTAGCATTAAAATAGCTTGGAGAACACTTCCATGTTTCATTTCTAGGAATCACAGCTCTCATTCCCATCTTGGAGGCTCATAATAGGTACTGAATAATTAAGACCATAATGAAATCTTGCAAAAAATCTTAGAAATAGAGGAAAGCTGTATTGCCACTCTTTGAGAATGAATCATGCATGCTCATTTATTTGTACGAAATCCACAGTGTGTAAGTACAGGTTTATGTTTATTATTGGGTGCCTGACAGTTCATATGGTTCCTCTGCAGAATACATCACAAAGTGAAAGAAATTTAAGACTTCTAAGTCTTAAATTAAAAGTAAAAGCACTTCCAGGAGTCAGAAATTTCTACAGATCCCAAAACTTACTAAAAGGCATTAGGATGGGAGCTGGAAAGAGAGAAATCCCAGGAGAACATAATTCATAAAAACAGGTATTTTAGCCTCTTTTAGTGGAGAGCATCTTAGACCTAAAAGTGATGTATAAAAAGAGACATAATATATGCACTTATATTTATGGATGTCCAGCATTTCCCCTAAAAGTGTTCTTTTATCTCTATCACTGAAAAAAAGTGTTTTCCCACTGGATTCAGTGAGGTCATAATTTTATTCTTTGGAAAGTTTCAAGGGATCCTGAACAACATAGCTCTTGCACAGAAAAAAAACCCGAAAACTCACAAAGGGCCAGCTACCGGTATTGATAAAAATGTCAGATTTTTTACTACAAAAATATTATTTGGTCTGAATTTCTACAAATAAATAAATATTACCCAGAAGGGTGTTCTGAGCAATAAACAAAAGGAGAATCAACTAGAAAATCAGTGAAACAAAGAAGATATGCCAAGATTAAAACAGATCCTTAAAATATATTTAGATATGGTAGTTGGTTATTTACCAATCCCTTTGGGGTAATTACATTCAATTTTTGTTAGGCACCCATATAAAGAGGAACTCAAAACAATTTTCTGCTTCTCCTGACTTGCCTTCCTCAAAGTCTCCTGAGACAGTGGGACACCACCCAGAGCTCATCAACCTCACATTTGAAGAAATCCTGACCAGGCATAGAAGCAAAGATAAAATAATCTGAAATACTATCTCCATCATACTACATATGCAGGCAAGATTCTTAATTCCTGACAGCCTCCTGTCCCTGACAAGTGTCCTTTTCCTTCTGTAAACTGCTCTTCTTACTGTTATCCCTTTTCTCCAAAGAGAACCTGGCTTAGGCTGCTGAGCAGTGGCTTTGGGAGCTGAGGGCCAGCAGAGAAGCTCCAAAAGCAGCAGTTTACAGCAGCCTGGCTCTCATGCAGGCTTGGAGTCTCAGAGTGGCTCAGGGTATCTTGTGTCACTGCAATTCTTCAGCTGTCAGTCTGCAAGCAAGAATTACTTCTAGACAAGGGGTTTCCCCCCCCACCCCATTATTTTCTATATGTCTGGTTGATTTCATTTTCAAAAAAGATAATTTTTGGAGAAACAGCAACTTCGGCTGTTTGTTTGTTTCATTATGCAGAATTCACTTGTTTTATTTTGCAGAATAACAACTTATACTACTTGTAGTACTATCTGAAAGATTATCATATGTGATGGATGCATTCTTCCTTGGTAAAAAAGACTACATATATTATTGCCAAATTATTTTGTATTTAATACTTTATATTTCAGGTTATTTAGCTTCTCATTCCATATCTTAAAAGTTTTTTACTGAAGTAAAAGTTGCTGTGCTTGTATGAAGAAGCCAAAATCTCTTCCTTGGAAAACCACGATCCAGGGAACATGAAGCCATTAGGTTTGTTTCATTTTCAGAGTATACCTATTCCATCAAAAATTACAAAATGCAGGTGACATTCAGTCACCTCAGGCCTGGCTTGCAAGACACCATGTCCAGCAAGAGAGGACGAGAAAGGTTTTGAATCTTAAAATTCAGTGCACATAATTTCAAATCAGAGAACACAGCAGACAAGAAGACCTTGTCTGCTGCTCCAAAAAGGCAGGATTTGGGGCACGGAGCTCTGCCCAGACAGTCAGACAGCAGGAGCAGCTGTAGAGGACAGACAGAGATCTGTCCCCTTTTTCCTCTGCTCTTGGAAGCTCAGGCTGGATTGCTGGGGAAGGAGTCGAGGCAACACCTTTCCTCCTACATTCCTGCAGGCAGCTTAACCCCCTGAGGTGTTACTGACCAAACCCAGGCTCAGGCTGGAGGGTTTAAGGACACAGCCAACCTCTCAACCTGCAACGTTCAGCCTGAGCCTTAAAATCTTCCCAGCACAGGGACAAGCCCAACCCAACACCTGCCCAAGCCAAGCAAAGCCATCAGCAGCACAGCAAGAGGTGCTGGGGGTGAGTTCTCAGGTTTCCCAAAGAACTGCCAACTCCAGGCACCAGGAGGTGTTTCCAAGGAAGTTTCTCCAGTCCCCAGGCACTGCAGGATGTGTGGGAGCAGAGCAGCTCCCAGCCTGCCAAAACACACCAAAACCAAGTCTCCAAAGCAGAAATCTCTGCAGTATTTTTCTGATCATCCTTGTCTACATGATCACGTTTTGGGGCACAGGGTGTCAGCTCTGTGGGGTGGTGTCCCTACTAAAGCCAGGGGTGAGATAAATTTAGCACACTGAAAAGTCCAGATGAACCAAAGTCAATGTTAAAGCGATCTCTGGAGGCCACGTAAGTAGATCAGCATGAAAGAGCACCAATATGAGTTTATGTTAGTAAGATTATGATTTCAAGGCCATTATTTTGGCAGCTCCCTGAAAGCGACTTCATGTCACTTGGGCAACAGCAAAGCACTATGCCCATGAGAGCCCCTGGGTAGGGATAACTGGAGGACAAGGTTATGGAAAGACACAGCATAAGACATTTCTTCATGAGGAAAGAATAAAGTAACTGTAAACTGATGGTTTTCCCAGCCTCATCACTTCACACTGTGCTGTGAATCTGATGCCTTAAGTTTTAGCATTCATGTTTTTCAGATTGGATGCTGCTTAGGTGTGCAGTTCTGAGCCTCATATTAAGGTGTTAGTAAGCTCTCTTCACAGAGTAGGGAGACAAAACAAATCCTTTGGACAAATCCAAGGGCAACTTTCAGGCCGAAAAGCATAAACAACAGTGGACCAAAGAGAGAAACAAGAAAGATGAGACTTCATAATCTGAAGCTGTAATTGGACAATCAAACCCCAATATGCAAATGGACCAAAATTTATAAAAGTGTAAGACCTTGTGACTGGCCATCCATTTTGGGTCCACCTTGGTGTAGCCCTGGTCAGGCTCTTTTCCTGCCCAAGGTGCATCCTAAAGGCCTTTCAATAAATACCTGCCTTATTCTCTAGTGTTGTCCAGTCTCTGTTCCAGTTCTCTCTTCCCCCACCCACCCACACCTGAGGGCCTGGGACAGGAGATTCTGGTGCTCACCTGGTGCTGCCAGCATCAGAGATCTGAAGCACAGTTGCCAGAGCTCCCTCTCCACAGCTGGTGACCCCAAAATCCTCCAGAGACAGAGTCCAGAGCCCAGCCCATATTTCCTGCTGCCTGCAGTTGGTGTCTGGGCACTGGCTGTGCAGTTCCCTCTGTGCCAGACATGGACAGCTCTGCCACAGACCCCACACAGGGCACAGCTCAGCCCAGCAGTGACACCTGGGGCACTTCAGAAGGGGCCAAGGGCACCAGGGGCTGAGGGGACAGGTATGGGACACAGCCCAGAGAGTGCCCAGGGGGGGCAGCAGTGGGAGGACAGGCTCACATGGTACAAAATCGACCAGAAGATGAACACAGCCCTAAAACTGTGTGAATCCAGCAAGAACTCCTCTGAACTAAGCACCTGAGGTGATTAGAAAGGGCGGCAGGTTTTAGCAGCTAAGGGCTGTATGGGATAACTACACAAATACAGCCACTGGAATCTGTCTTTGCCACAGTATTTTTGCTTAGTTTCTATTATGCCATGCAGGATTGTAAATTTTATGCATTTAAATCTTTTAACATCAGTAAGTATTACATGTGATTAATTTATTATTGCACCTTACACACCTGAATCTATTTCCTAAAGTGAGTTTGAATTACACACTTCAGTGTGATGACCCGTTATTGCAACAGGTGCATCCTCTCCCTTTCTCCCTGGCCATGTCTGGAAGACTAAAGAGCAATACTGAGCTGAACACCAGGTATTGTGTCAGCTATCAGGTTTCAGCTGCCTGAATTTTGTAATTGTCTGGATATTTTAATAATTTGAATATTTTAATAATTGTCCATATTACTACTTAGATAAATCAACTCATACAGTGTATATTTGATAACATGACCTTTGGTTGATAACTAAACATCTGAAGAGTGAATCAGTTTCTTAATTCTTGAAGGATCCTTCACAAGAACATGTCTTCACCTTTCTTTTACTTGGGATGAGTGATAATCTTACTGGGTAAATAAAGCTTGACTCTGCATGCCAGAGCAGCCTGCTAGTCTGGAAAATTCTGTACAGCTGTTTGAGCAAGATGGACATTTACAGGCCATGGACCATAGCCAGGCAGTTCAATTAGTTGTATAATCTTCCTCTGAAGCAACTGCAGGCAAAGAAATTTTGCCAGACCTGGATTTGAAATAATAGAACAGATGACCAGTAAAGGAGGCCATGAA
This sequence comes from Sterrhoptilus dennistouni, assembly GCA_013397095.1. Classification (NCBI taxonomy): domain Eukaryota; kingdom Metazoa; phylum Chordata; class Aves; order Passeriformes; family Zosteropidae; genus Sterrhoptilus; species Sterrhoptilus dennistouni. Next base: position 351,071 of record VWZU01003041.1, on the reverse strand, counting down.
TAAAACTACCACACTAATTAAGAGTAAATAATTATTGCAGTGTACATAACTGATTTTTAAAAGGATGTTCTGCAGACAGAAAATAGCAGCAAGGATGTACTTACCTTGCAAAAGGATCAAGACTAGAGACTAGAACTCTCTTCAGGAAAATCAACATTATTAGGGGTCAAGGACAATCTGCCCTTCTGTTCTCTTGGTATGATTTGTTAAACCCCATCCAGAAATTTATAACCAGCACATAGCCATGAAATCACTAACCCCAAATCTGCACTTTAGTTACTATTAGTAGTAACATTAATATCATTCCAAAACCAAACATTTTTGAGAAACAAGTACAGTGCAGAGGAGAACCGAAGCAGTAACTAAGAGAGAAATGGAAAGACAAAATTTAAAATTCTGCCTGGCTCTTAGGGTGATGGACAACAAAGAAGTCACATTAAATATAAAGGATTCATTCAGGTGATCCACATTGGCTCGTACAATCAGCAAGGAGCAAGACATTTCTACTGCTCCTACTCTCACTTTTCCTGTAACAAGCCTCAGGTATATCTCTTTCTTCTAGTCACATAAATTTCAATTTGCTACCAAAAAAATCTACAGGAAAGTTACAAAATCAAATTAACAGAGAGTAAGCCCCCTAAGGACCACATTTAGAGACAGTTATTTACCCATTGTAGGGATTAGCTGCAGATTATCCATTAAAATCAGATATTTTCATTGATGTAAATTAGCACAGCTCCATTCAAATAAATGGGGCCATGCCTTTGACTCCCAGTTGATGATCCAGCCTGTAACACTCTCAGAAGTGGAATTTTGTTCACCTGAACAGAGACTCAGTGGGATGCCTCTGAGCAAAAAGTTGTAAGTCAGTGTTCACAGCAAGCCCAGTTTCACACCACACCTGCTGAGATGTTTCAGCTATCCTGAATTCTCCAAAAGGCCCCTTTGCAGACAAAGGAAGAGAAAAAACCTTCCCAATACAGTAGCAAATTAAGGAGGGGGAAAAGGACACCCTGTATTTAAAGCCCATAAAGCACAGAGAAATCTGAGCTCAGTGGGACAGTGAGCATGTGGGCGAGGGGTAATTTTTTAGATGATTCTTCAGAGAGTTACAATTTACACAGAAGTCCTTATACTTTCTGTAAAAGACATACATTTCCCACTCCCAACTTTTGGAAGCCAGACTATCTCCAAGGAATAACTTGCTGTATATAAAGATGGGAAAAAGGAAAACACAGTAGGTTTGTGGGAGTAACATGTGATGGAAAACCAAACAAAAAGCACTCCAGGGTACCACTAACCAGCTGAGTCCATTCACCAGTAGAAGAATTTCTCCTACCTAACCTGACTTTGGTGATTTGCAGAATGTAGGAAAAGCATTTTTAGAGGTCCATGAATAGGTTTAGAGGCAACAAGGTGGCTCACAGGAAGCAAATGCTCAGACTCAATAGATTGTGGGTGGAGAGTGATGAAATTATCACTAGCAGGATGTTTTCAAAATGCTTTTCGCTATGTGTGTATTTTTCTAAGAAGAATAAGTATGCAAACATCTCTTGGGTGTTTCAATGCTGCAAGGTATGTCTGGTCTAAGGGGACAGAACATAAAGATTATTTCACTGCTGAAAGAAGGAATAGCTTAGAGAACAGTAAATGTGGAAAAGGTTTGATCTTCCAGAGTTTTGGGAATTACTGAAAACTACCTTAAGGGCCAGAACTGGAGATACAGGGAGAGGACTTACACAGCCTTCATCCTGTGTGTGTGCCACCCTATTTACCTCTCTTCCTACTCTTCTCTCCTTCTTAGCTTATTCCTTTCCCTGGTCTCCTACAGATGTGAATTTTGGGGACCCTGGGCCAGTTCCTCAAACACGGAATCTCAGACACAGTTTCTAATGTTTCTGCATCTCATTATGATGGCTCTGCACCCTTTGATACAGGCACAGCTTCTGCAGCAGCAGCAGTGGAGGTAAACTGACATTTGTTACATTAAAGAAAAAAGACTTTTAGGTGTCTGGAGCAATCCCCACTCTCTTTTCAAACAGCTAAAAGACTTCCTTTAAAATTGTAACAAATAGTAGTTAATCTTTCCTGGTGTCTCTCTGGTGGCATCCACAGTAAAGGTCCTGGCCCAGCACTGATCTCTCTCTAGTGGGGACTGATTAAGGACTTTGGGAAGTGAACTGACTGCTCAAGTGGCACAGGTCAGGCAGGGCAGGAGGAATTAGGGAGATTTAAGGGAACATGAGAGACAAGATGGCAATAATTGCTGCAGGGCCTGGGCTGAAAGCTGCAGCTGCTGTTTCCTTAAGAACTGAGGCATTCTTAAGGACATAGGAACTACAGCTTTCTGCCGAGGCCCTGAACCAACTGTGCCAACAATTTCTCTTGTTTTCCCCTCCTAAAAAAGAAATTGTAATCATTACCATGACTTTAGGAAAGGAAAACCCAAACCACCAGAAGGTCAAGGAATTTTCCCAAGTACAGTAATGATCAGGAAGAGGAAGAGGTAGTCTTGTGTCTACTCACAACACTCAAAGCAGCACATAAAAGATTGGGTCCTTGGTGCAGGTCAAATTCAGAAGGACACTATGGAATTGACTGTAGGACTCGAGAGTTTCTCTAAGAGTCCATTCTGTTTTGAGTTCACACCCAGGAACCTTTACCTTGAAACTATTATCCTCTGCTGAAAGACCAAACCAAGCAAGAAGCACAGTGTTTTCTAAACATATAATGAAATATTGTTATGTGGAACAAGCAGCTTTTTTTAAAGAGTTCTCTTGAAGATCCACTTCAAGGCCAACATACAGTTCAGATTTAAATAGTCTGATATGTGAGGAGAAATTCACAAAGCCAGGATTCTCAACTCCTCTGTACTTGTGCCTCTTTGCTGTACTGCTAGGGCGACTCTGCTGCCAATTTTTCAAACAATTTAGAATTGAATTGTCTTTTTTTAAACCTGTGAGAGGAGAAGGGGGAAGAAAAAAAAGGGGGGGAGGAAAAATGAAGAATTTATAAAAGGAAACATAAATGTGTCAGTTTTAGAAATCATCTGCAAAGGGAGGAGGTAGGTTGGCAGGTATAATGGCAGACCAGAGCCAGAAAGCAGAGATACATCATTAAAAGCATTAACTAGGTGTTTTGAGGAATTACTTTGGCAGGGTGCCAATATGACATTACTATTATTTCATGACAAACCTGATGTGTCACCAAACCTTTATATCATTTAGACCCCTAAAAGCAAATTAGCAGGTTTTTTTAAATAATGAAACACTTCTACCATTTCAGTTTTTGGGTGTTTTGAAACTTTTAATCCATGACAATCTGAAGCTGATTCATCCACTATCCACAGAACAGCTGAGACTCTCACAAAATTGTTCCATCTTTAAGCTTCATCAAGAACTCACCATCTTACCCTACCCTTGAGTAGAAAAGGAGTAGACAAGGACAGAAATAATTTCAGCTCAGGCTGACTCCTTTTGCAAGAGCTCAGGAATATACCTCATTTACTGGAAATCCATTATGCATCTAATTCCAAGGGGCTGCTTGTTCCTTTCACGGCTCTCCATCAGCTCCTGACAGATCATCATCACTTTGTTCTGTGCTTCTCTAGGTTAGGCTGGTCCTCACTGCCCCTTCCCATCTCAGGGAGGACACTGGTTAGTCCATAACCATTTCCTTGAGAAAAATACTTCAGTGAGACTCTGTTTTACCCTAGGAACACATTTTCCAGGAGCTTCTCTTCCTACACTTGAAGCTCTCTATGGCCAGCACATTCCTGTAGGAAGAGTAATGAATCCAATTCCATTTTTAAGCACTGGGAAAAAACATCACATGCAAAAGAGTGACAGATGGAGCTGTATCAGCTTTTACCTAACAGTGAAAGGGGAGGTAGAAGTCAGCCTCAGCACTTTTTCAAAATGTGTTTTTAACAAAAGACATGTGTTAAATTACTAACACATATCCATAATATTTTTAAATATTTATACTATGAATTAATGACATCCTCTCAATTAGTGAGAAGTGTCTTCTGTACATTCCTTTTGAGGAGGGAAATAGATAAAAAGGCAAGGAGGATTTGGGGAGAGGCGTGCATGAGACCCAACTCCAGCCATCATGGTCCTTACATCAGGTTTCCTCTTCATCTCCCTTTGCTCTAAGACCACCACATTCCCCATGGTCAGAAACCTCTCATGGGGCATCACTTTCCTGTTTGCCTGCAACACCACAGCCACCAAAGCCATCTGCTTATAACTAAACCTTTTTATTCTCCTTCCAAAGGGATTTAAAAAAAAAAAAAAGAGTAGACCTACTGGCAAATGAGCTTCTTTCTAAATGGGAACACTATTACAGATAGACAGAATGTTCCTTTATGTTTATGAAGCTTCTCTAGTGTTGTGTAAGTGCACACTTGCAGTGTAATCATGAGTTTTCTATCATCATTAGCAGCAGGACCCCAGCAGTTAAATGAAAGAAGCCTTGAAAATGCCCCAACACTGGAAGATTCCAGCAAAGAAAAGCCTATTTACATAATTAAGGAATCTTTATGATATGAAGATTTTCATCTCCCAGCAAATTATAACACATTAGGTAACACTGCCAAAAAAAAGTCCTGAAAGCTTGCAAAGCCACAAACTAAACTGGCTTTTCTTTCACATGGTCTTCAAGTAGTGGCTGGGGGCAAGAGGAGGGGGAAGTGAGGGGATGTCCTGGGTTTTCCTGGTTGGAAAAGAGGAAGAAGAGTTCACATTGAGGTAGTAAACTATTGTTTCTTTGGAAAACTTAAGTTTCGTCCAAGTTTGTTAAAATCAATATAAATGGAATACACTCGGGTTGCAGATATAAATAAAACCCAAGAATGTCTCCCACATACATACTGTTGATGGAAAAAGAAGTTTGAAAATGGGGTTTAAATTATCCTTCTCAGAAGCTTTAAACCTCACCTTGTAGCAAGTGACACTGAGCTTCTGGCAAGTGGCAGTTTCATATACGAAATGTGTCTCCCAAAACTGAAGAGAATACAGAGTAGAACGAGATAATGTGTCAACAAATTACATCCTAAAGAGTGAAAGCAATCCAGAGAACCTGCATTGACTGATCCCTTTGTATAGAGAAAAGTACCAGGTGTCAAGATATCACAGAGGAGAGTTTAGATCTTAATAGCCTAACTGAATAATAATACATCGATTCACACTGTGGATAAAGGAAAAACAAATGAACAAATACCCACAAAACGACAAAAAAGAACACCAAACCATACAAAAAAAGTTCTCACCTCAGTTGTTTCCCCAGGAGCTCCTCCTGGGCCCCCCCACATCTTTACCAAAGCCTCCACTGCAAGACCTGCTCCTTGTGGTTCTGTCTCCACCTGCCCCAGCCATTCCTGCAGCCAGCTGTACCCTCTGCACAACCCATCAAGTACTCACAGAGCCTAAGACAGGGATGCATTTTAGGGTTTTGTTTTAATGGCAAAACCTGCCAAAAATTATCCCGCATTTTACTTTATCTGTACAACTTAAAAGGGAGGAATCACACAATGACTGGGATTGTAGCCATCAGTCAGGACACTAGAAACAGAATTGTTATTGCCAGCTTGCCTTTGAAGGTATAAAGAAACTTTTTAAGTCAAGTTGCTTCAAATTTTTAATTTGAGCACCAGAATTCCTGCTGCTTGTCAGGGAATATGAGATGAACTCCTTAATTAGTTAGTGGCAAAGCAAGTGTCCCCTTGTTTTAGTGTAAAAAGCTGCTTCTTCCCATAGCTGTGCAGTGATATTTAGGATCTCGGTAAAAAAGAATTCAGCTGTAGTTAATCCAGAAAACTCAGAAAAGCCTATCTATGGTGGAAATTATTTTTTCCTCAAAATATTTTCATGAAGTATTTAGGTGAACGCCTATCATCCCCGAGGTTTTAATTATTAAAGACGCTGAAAGTTCAGCTGCAAGAAGAAAGGTCAGTGTCTAGTCCCGGTTAACTGCGGGAATCGGGGATGATAAACAGGTAAATTAATTGTCTTTTCAGCGCTTATACAATAATTGCGGGGCCGGAGCGGCGGGATGGGCACGGCCGGAGCTCCCCCTGCTGCTCACAGCCCTGAGCAAACTTTGCCTTTCGGGTTTGTGGTTTCTTTCCCGACCCGGGATTTCCAGGCTGGTGGTTCGAGTGGGTTCCAGGGAGTGTTTTTCCCTCTCCGACCTCTGAAGGTTTTAAGTTTGGTTCTGTGCTCGGCGCGAGAATGGTGTGGAGTCTCAAGGCCTTGGTTTTCTTGGTTTCTCGTGTTGTTTATTAGTTCTTAGCTTACAAGTTTCTGTGTCCGGCCGAGATGTTCACAGCAGCCTGGACACGAGGTGACCCCCCCTGTGATGGGAGGTCACTCTGCCTTTATACAGATAACTACGTGGTTATTATTTACCATTTCATAGCAATGCCCAGTAACTATACTAGAAGGGTCATTTCTACTTTGATCCAATCCTGTCAAACTACCTTGTGCCTATGTCACTACAGAAGATGGATGCCAAGGGAGAAGGACTCAGGATTCCACCCTAATTCCACCATCTTGTCCCCTTATACCTACATTCTAAAAATCCCAAAACTACAAAATCTTCCACCCGGTGATAAACTACACTACTGTCTGTTACACATTTGCGACTTGCACTTCTTCTCTGTGTTAAATATTTTTCTCATGGACCAAAATCAGAGAATGTGTCCTCCTGGGCTCTGTGCCAGGCAAACCCCCCTGCACAGACCCCAGACCCTCTTTCTCGGGTCCCAGGCCTCTCTGCCGAGGTCTGTGACCATCCAGGGCACCCAGAGGGATGCCCTGGACTCCGACATTTGCCATTCAGGTGCTCGCAAATTAAAATCACTGAGGCCGCCAGAAGACACCAAAAATCGGTTCTGGGGGGCTCAAATGACCCGAGTGCCGTGGTTTAACCCCAGCCCCACACAGCCCCAGCAGAGGGATCAGGGGAGGGAATGGGAAGGGTAAAAAGCAACAAGTCCCGTGGGTTGAGATGAAGGCAGTTTAAAAAGGAAAGAAAAGTGTGCCTGCAACCAGAGCAAAACAAGGAAAGAATTCCCTGCTTCCCATGGCTGGGCAGGTGCTCAGCCGCCCTCAGGAGAGCAGGGCCTTGTCAGTGTAATGGTGACGTGGGAGGACAAACAGCATCATTCCAAGTGTCCCCTCCTCCTTCCCCCCACTTTGGGTACTGAGAACGCTGCCCATGGTCTGGAATGTCCCCTGGCCAGTCCAGGTCCCCCGTGCCGGCTCTGTCCCCTCCACCCCCCTGTGCCCCAGCCCAGCCAAACCCAAGCTGACACCAAATAACCTTCCACATCCTGCCTGACTTCACTAACACGAGACACCCCAAAACTCACTTTTAAGCCCACTCCTACTGACCATTTTTTCTTAACTGATGATACAAAACACATTAAACAGTAACCCCAACCAAATACCAATTCCTGTTAAGAAAATAAGATTTATAATCTTTATTGTTTACTTACATATAATAAATATAATACAGAACAAAAACATCACACCCATGATTGTATTACACAAGCTGTTAATCAGAATACATTACATTTTCTTTTCATTAGCCCTTTTATAGGGTTTTGGTACTTGATATCAAGAATTTCAGTTTATAAACCTTTTAACATAAAAACAATATTCCAATTTCCACCTTCATGCATGTTTCAAATTCATATATATACTGGTTTTGTTAAAAATATATAAGCACTGTTCAGTATTTGCAATATAGGAGTTCAATTTCTATTCATTAGACCTCTATGAATATAGAGAATTTCAAAATAATTAATAGCTTAAATCTGATTTTAATTAAAAATACTTGTTCTATATTTTTTATTTAACTGACCTCCCATCAGAAAATGAAGTGACAGGACAAAGACACCTCAGGCAAAAACCAGCGTTCACTTTTAAAGAACAAAGGGTAAAAGCTCTGGTTCTTGCTTTGCCTGTATTATCCTGGAATAATGGAGATACAATTTGGTATAAAGAGGGCAGGAGGAAACCAGAGTTTCTGAAGAGATATGCATCTTCATTTCAGATTTACCACTGCCATCCTGCTGTTTTCTTGGCTTAAAAATCATTGCATCAAACCCTGATATATGTTTTTCTCTGCATGAATATCCTTGCCATTAAATGGAAATTAGATTAAAATGCTACGTTTCTTTTTCATCAAAAATAGATCAAGGTTTAACACACTCTGAAATCAGGTTTTCAAGTGCAAATGCAATACACATTAGCAATTCATGTTCTGCTTTCACTAAGGAAAATGGTTAAAAGATGATGCATAAAGATATTTCATAGAGGCTACTTGGATATCTGGAACTTGCTGTGCTCCCAGAACATCTGAATTACCAGCAAACTGTACAGACTTCAAGGGGAAAAAAGTTTTCTTCAGGTGAAGGCTCTTCAGTTAAAGCAGCTTCCACTTGAGAAATGCAACTGAGAATTCTCTGAAACTGAGCACAAAATGCAAAGCCAGAACAACCATCAAAACTACAACTGGTTTTGTGCATCTTTTAATGCACTCAAGTTCCAGGAGCTTCATAACTCAAGGTTTCATAAACGATTTTGTTTTACTAGTATCTACTCCAAAGAGACCTTACACGAATTTTAAATCATTAGGAACACCCCTTCAGCTCTACAAGGTTGAAGTTGTGCCTCATACTTAGTACATTTCTCTAATTCCATTCAGATAACATCAACTCCAAAACTCGGCTGCTGCTTTGCAGGTAGCCTTGTGTACACAGCCTCTCATGAGTGACAATTAACAGAGCATTCCTTTGTAACTGCATTGGATGGACTCCAAAAAAACAAACCACTAACAAAAAATACCTCCTAGGTGTCCAAATATAATTTTTTTCCATGATTTTTTTTAAACAATCACAGGACTTAATTTAAGCCTTCAGCTTCAGTATGAAATGATTATTTAAAATACCTACTTTCTACATTCAATCAGGATCAACGAGGATCAATCTAATAAACTACTGTCCAAATACTTCCTATTAGTGGAATCGGGCTATGCAAGAAATTACCCCAATGATTTTACAGCAATTGCTTCCTACTTTCCTACTAATATTCCTGATTTTCAACTAACACTCCTGTTTTAGATTTTTTTAGGGTTTTTTTGTGGGTTTTTTTTTTGGTTGTTTTTTTGTTTGTTTGTTTTTTCTTTTGCAATAGGAAAGTGACTCTGGTTGGAAAGCCCCTGCTGTTCCCCTAACTAGAGGAAAAAGTAGATTATAAAATATTTTAGAAATTACTCATTCTGGCAGTGGAACTAACTTGATTGGAATGCAAGAGGTCAGATTTAGGCAGAACAGAAGCATCACCTGTGACACAAACAAGACTTGTGGACTGGCAACATCAGTAATACATTGACTGGTATAATTGATAAAAATACAACCATTTGCATATTATAAATTTAGTTCTATGCTAAATGGCTAATTCCCCTCAGCTTGATAAGTGTGGGGGTTTGGTTTTATTTTGTTGGGTTTCTTAAAAAAAGTGTGAAAAATCAGAAACAGATGTGAAGAACTATAGAATAAACAGCCCTGAATTTTTATTTCTGAGGCCATTTCAGTATCCAGTCATATTTCTTCTTCTTTTCTAAAGAAAATTTGTGCACCTTCCCTGAAAAAACCTTCAGAAGTTCATTAATAAAAGAAAGGGATCATTTAATGCAACTTTATAAATTGAGATGCAGTTAAAGGACTTTGAACTCGTAGAACTAAACAGCTACTTTCTACAAAAATCCTCAGAAGAGCCCTTTATGCTTTTTAAAAGTAGGAAGTGAAAGCCAGATGGAATCCTGGATGCATTCCACATCATGACAGGCATATCCAGAAAAGGTCTGGTTACCTACTAATACCAGATGCAATGACAAGAGTGAGAACACAGATCTCTAAGTAGTCACATTACATGTCAGATTTATGTTTTATGTCAGATTTCTAACACCACAGAGAACTAGGGAAGTCAAAATACAATTACACTGGCTTTACCTAGAGAGGAAATTTACTTGGCAATGAACGCAACAGGGCATGGAAATGGAAATGTCAAAGCAGAAATCATCAAGAGGAAGCTGATGCTCAAGGCTGATGACTATGATCACACGTTCTCACTATGGACAAAAGAAGTACACAGGGAAGTGCAGGGGTTAGTATTTCTCATGCTGCTGATTTTAAACAAGAGTCATGTAGCAAGACAAATTCATCTTCTAAATAATCAAGCTGCATACTGGCTATGTGGAGATATCTTTTGTGATCAGTAGCAGTAGTGTTTTTACCAACTTACCAGCACTAAAATCCCTCCATTTATATTACTGAGGTCTTAAAGCAAACCACTCCAAATACGTGCTGCAGACAGAAATACTGCAAAGGCATAAAGGTCAACGTGACTGCAGAGTTCTTTTCAATAAAGTTTTACTTTATTAATGCTGTCAATGACTCTCATGGGCTTTGGATCAAATCCCATTCTAGCCAAAGTAACTTTACTGGAAAAACAAACAAAAAATCCCCCCAAGTGACTAGACTTTGTAGAAATTTAATGATATAAATGAATATATTTATGTTAGAAATTTATACTGATCTATCCCAGAATCAGATTATGTATTATTACAGCACTGTCTAACCCTGAAACTTACTGTCATGCCACATCCTGCAGCTTCAAAATCATCAGAGTAGCTATTCATTTCTATGGCAAAGAGGACAATAAAGTAGAAAATCACACACATTTCAGCATCACCTTAAAACAGATGTTTCTCCAAAAAGTAACGAAGTGTTGGGCAGAGTAAATTTTATTGACATCTTTAAATGTTCTTAACATTCTCATCATGATTTACCTGATAAGCTTAAGGGAATTTAAGATGGAAGTTACACGATGTGAAATGTTTGAATGAAACCTGGAAATGTTTGTAGCAATTTTAAAAGCAGAAATTAGTTATTGGCTCTCACAACTTATGGTATAATCCATATTTCCCTGAGAAATCATGCCCTGCAATGATCATTGAAAACAAAATACAACATTAATGAAATCGTGGATTAGATAGGGGAACAAAATGCATATCAACAGTTTATGAATCACATAAATGCTATTGGAGTTATAACTATTAAATTGCAGGCACTACATGTGACAGCCAAAACAGAAACGGTAACTAACTCAAAACTTATCCCTAGTAAAGGAAACTGATTCAAAGTACCATCCTACAGTTAGCCATATAACCCAACATAGTGATATTCACATCAGTTTGTTTCTTGATTTTTGAGCATGCCAGTTCTTCACTTCATTTACACTCTGCCTTTCCGAGGCTTATTTCCATATGAAATTCAAAGTGTGTCCATAAACTCAGCCTATCTCCAAAATTTAACTCGTTTTCCCTGCTCTCTGATACCTTAGTTTAGCTCAGTAACATAATTTCCCTAAGATAGGAGGATCTTTTAGTAGGGAATAGGAAAGACAACATTCAACAGTAAGAGAAATGGAACCAAGAATTACAGAGAAATCGTTTTGCCGCCTTATTTAAAGCCATCACAGCTGTGAATAGGTACCCAGGCACGAGTATTGTGACAGGAATGACAATTACAGCAGCACGCACCAAGAAAAGCAATTTGCAGCTCTCCTGTTTTTGTTAGTACATTCCAAGGAGGTCTGCCATGAATAGACAAGAATCACCGGCAGCTCCCCTGGCTGAACAAACAGCCCTGTTTAACACCCCATTTCCACAAAATCCCCACAGGGGCGCCCAGGCTGTGCCTCATCCCCAGCTGCTGAGTCTGTGTGCAGACCTGCAGCCCAACTCCATGGCCAGCCACACAGTCCTGTCCTACAGCCCCTACCCCTTACAGGCCATTCCCAGAGGCCAGAAGCCAAGGAGCAGGATGCAGTGAAGACTGGAAAGCCGAAGAGCAAGCCCTCAGTGCCTTCAGGAGCACTCATGAGCCCCAGACTTTGTTACAGATGTGGTATTTCCATCCCTTGCTGAACCAGCACTACATCTGCAGCAGTCCCTTGTAGTGAACACATTTTCAGTGGGACTGAAACCCACCACAAAGTGGCCAGAGAAACTGAAATCCTTTTCTGCCTTTGTTCTGGAGTGCAGCACACTGCTTATCAAGCTAGGCGAGACTCACTAAAACCCTAAAAGCAAAGGCATGCTCTGTAGCTTTTGGCAAATTATCATAATTTCCTTCATATAATAAAACCAAACAGCCCTAAAACCTCAATTGCACCGAAGAAATTGTTGGTTGTCTCAAAGGATTACAGGAATTAGTTCAAACTGTTTGACAGAGCAACATGTAGTATTCATTTCCCGTTTTGTAGGCCTGGGAAATCACTGTTCTTTAACCATCTAGTGACAATCAAAGAAATGCTTGACATTATTTTTCTAAAGCATAAGTGGTTCCTACAAGAAGTAAGTCAGAATGAAGACATTCCCAAATTGAAAAACTAAGAGCAGTGACAATACACGCTACCACACAGAGGTAAAGCATTCATGAGAGAGCTCCTTCACATTCCAGTTGTGTCATGGGGAGGAAAAACCCAGCATGTCTCCATTGCATCAGAGGTACCTGAGAATCAAAGCTAAATCTCTTGTGCATTTACCAAGCATCCATTAGAGAGCTATGCAATTTACATTTCAAATCAGACATTATATTTATAAAATATCGTTGTACTAAAAAATCACAAGGTTTTGTAGAAAAAACTCCATCACATTCTATTAAATGCAGGAACAATGTTATGTGTCATAGCTTCTGTAATTAAAAGTGTAACACGTTTCTTGTAACTACAGGGGCACCACTGTTTAAAAATCCTTTCAGCAAGGACAGTTTGTTTTGTTCCTACTATTTAAAGAACTGTAATTTAATGCAAAACCACAGCTTAAGCTACCTAGTGCCACAAGATAAAAATATTTCATATCTTATTAAAAAAAATTAACATATTTTTGTTAAAAATAAAAATATTTGGAAAGCTCTGACTTTGAGTTTACTGAATGTTCTTCAACATTCCTGGGGTCAGAGACAGAAGAATATTCTCTTAGTACTTCTTTTCTTAACCTCTCAAACTAATGAATAATGCAAATTAACAGTCATATACATGGGAGGCTATGATGATCTTTGACTTTAAGCCATGAACATAAGGGCAAATATAAATAGCAACTGCATATTTGAGATTACAGATCAAATCCTGTTTGCATGACCAACTGCAAAAAAACAGTCATAGAAAATTTTGCTACAAATACTGTCATTGCCCATCTGAAAGCAAACTTGGTTTTCCCAGGCTTAATGCACTGATGCCACAAATCCCAGCTGATTCAAATTTGGAGTTAATGCCTGGTATCAAATATTCTGCAGGATCTCATTGAAACATTTCATTAACTGAAAAAAGACTTTTTTTTATTGTGAGTAGGCGTTAACAATACTTCCTCAAAAAAGTTAAAGCAAACATCCTCTAAACTTGTTATAATTTTGAAGAACAAATCCAAAACCGAATAAAACTCCACTGACCAAAAAATGCCTGAAAATTCTACCAAAATAAAATTAGTTCAACATACTACATTCTCCACCCCTCTGCTTGTGGGCTTTGGAAGTTTAACTGTGAAATTTAATTGACTTTCTCATCTCTTTTGGGTTTGTGATATTATTGTGGTTGGTTTGGGGTTTTTTTTTAATTCTTATTTTAGTGTCCAAGAAGGACTTACTATGTAATCCTAAAGAGATGCCTCAGATCACCAAAGTTTGCAGTGCAATCCAGTATTAAAACAGGAAAGAAAAACCTGATAAAGGTTAAATATTTGAACAGAACAGCCCCAGGTTCATTTTGTCTTCCTTCTCTACACACAGTTCTTATATTAAATTCCTGCTGCTGGCTTGAATTCTTCTATAAATGTAGATCCTAAGCATGTTGCTTTCATGCATTCCCTCTCAAATAATAGTTTATTACCAAAATTGCTTTTGGAAGAATCATTACTGAGTGCCATGAACATGAACAGGCATTTCTGCTACGTCATCCTTCTGTATTTGTGTGGAAGGACAGTAGAAATACCCTACATTATTAATAACCTTGTTATGTGGAAGAAAATACTCCTGGCTAAAAATCCATCTTACATTCATTATAGAAAAATAAAATCCATCAAAAGCCAAAATTAACTTTGATCTAAGTGTCTTACAGGCCAGGAGCTGGAAAATGGCATGGACTAATTTCAAATATTCCTGAATATAATTATAATAGCTTCTCTGGATTAAAAAGGATAAAACACTGCAGTGGAAGGAAGATAATTATCAGTTTTAGAATAAATTTATTAATACAGCTGGGGGGAAAGAAAAATCAATGCAAACACCTCTCCTTTTCATATTGCTTAGCAGGTTGGTGTAGTGCCAATCCACTGACTGAAAACTTTCACAATTAATTTGATCTCTTTCACAGTGTGGCAGCTACACATGAAATTTTTCATGCCTGAGAGACAACTGGGATTGAGAATGGGTTACAGAACCAGTCTGTTCTAAAACATGTATAAGAATGTATACCCAAATGTACTGTAATTAGAAATATTTTACCATTCACTGAAATTTTAAGCATTCCTGATTGTCGGGCATTTTTTTTTTTTTTTTTATTTTTAAACATCAGCACCCATTGCCATTACAAGGCTACTCAAAATGGCCTAAGACATTATAGATGTAGTGTTCCAGGACCGTAAAAAGATCCTGCCTCAGTAATTATAAGAATGCACTTAATAAATTATTTTTTCTATTTTCATCTATTAATATGCAAATAGTTTATACAACATAAAAAATTTATTTTGTACCTACTACAGGTAACATATCTATTTAGCTTTTCATCTGAAAGCCTGTAAGACTTGATGACCTGCAAACTTATTTACATAACTCATTTTAAAGTATCTTTTAAAAATAATATTGTCCAGCATTTAACAAAATTGTGACTTAAAAAAAGAAAGAAATCACTTAACAGCATTTGCTTTCTTGATTTTGTCAAGTAATGTCACCAGCTCAAGTGTTATAAGGCAGGTTGGTTGTTCAGATGGACTAAGACTCCCTATGGTGACAGGCATGTAGTAAATCTGTTCATTTATAAAATCAGATGAAAGCAAGAAAGAGAAAAAGTTTAGAGTTTCAAAAGAACTGAAACTTCTTATTTTTACTACAAATTCAGAATAGGCACTGAAACATGATTCCTTAGGGACTTTTCCAGAAGATTGTCTCTTCGCTGGGCATCATTCCATTTTTAAACTAAGAAGAAGAAGAAAAAAAAATCATCAGGGCTACATAACTCAGGATTACAAAAGAGGAATTACCATAAGTATTTGTTTCCATCTAACTAACAAAGGAAATAACTCCATGTCTTAAGATATCACAATTACTATTTTAGTTAGAATATTTTAAATTTCATTATTAGATTTAAGAAACATTGGAAAATAAAAATATACTTCTCATGTAATTCTGCACCCATTATTGAAAACCCTGAAGTGGAATATTTTGCAAACTCTTTACCTATTCTAGTCCACTCTCCCTATGCTTATCATGAGAAATATTTAGCCTAATATTTAATGGAATTTACCAACTTAATTCTTATCAACTACAAACACAAGGGCTCCTTTCCACAATGATAGAGTCTGGTGATGTTCTTTAAACTTCCCTAAATGGTTGGTGTTTTTCCTGAGCTGGAGTAGCCCAAACTGAGACCCCAACAGCACTAAAGAGTGAATTAATTATTCCAGATGTTTTCCAAACACAACACCCATGCCAAGAAGTTGTGGGGCTCTCCTGATATATTGACTCACATCCACTTTTGGATGAACTTTGTAACACTCTTTAGTAAAAACTACATTTCAAACCCATTGACCAAGAACTGTGACAATAATGCTTGGCAACAAGTAATAATAGTAACTTTTAAGATAGACTTTAAAACTTTGTCCATCCATACAGAACAAGATTGACTGCATGCTCTTTAAAAATGTGTCCTTGCATAACACAAATGCCACCATGAAAACCAATCCTCACCTTTCTGTGCATTGTTTGAGGTTTATTAAAGGTTTACCTTCTGTCTATGAACAGCAGCTGTCTCCATCCTGTGACACACTATGCATAGGGATGAGGCTTTCACACTGCTCATTTTCTTCTGGCATTCTTTAAAGAAACACATTTTTTACAGTCATACAATAATATTAAATTGGTTGTTTTGAAGCCAACATAAGCACCAAGTATTGAGCTGTTTGAACTTTAGCCATTAAAACTATGCAAAGACTCTTAAAGTATATGATGTGTACTCAAGGTTGCACAGTTTTCACTGCATGTGCTGGGTACATAAATTATCACAAATGCATTAAGGGGAAAAAAAAACTGTGACAAACACTAGGAAACTTCTTCTAAAAGGTAAACAGATGTCACATCTTTCCCTTTTCTGAGCATTACTCAGGCTAATAAATGGATTGGCAACTGCTGCTATTAAGAAATTAGTACATCTGAATACAAAATCAGGTGAAAATAAACACAGTGTGTGAGTATTGTGGCTTAGAAAAGAGTACAGGATATTGGTAAGACAAAAGAGACAGGATTAGTTTGTGACTGCCCTACCTCTGAATTCGATGTTTTCTACAAATAAAGGCAAAAATTCTTCTGATTCCCACCATCACTGGATCCCAGTTGTTATAGTGACACAAGAGAGTTGCAATGAAAAATGAAAAAAATACAGGTACTGCTCCTGCAAAAAATAACCAGGAAAACTGCACCTGGAATTGAAACACAAACATCATTCACTAGATAGCTTAAAAAAGAATTGACATGCTGTGTATTTGGAATGATTGTTATTGTAAGTTTGAGACACAGTTTGAGTTATTTTAAACAGTGAGTTATTTGGTACAATTTCTATAGTTATTGCTTTTTCTAAGAACTGCAAAACCTGTTCCCACTGATCCATTCTTTACAATGGAACATTCTGTTTGCACTGGGAGCTGAACGAAGACTGCTATTTCCAAATAGTCTCAGTTTTAGGCTTTTAGTTGTGTCTCTGGTGCCAAGGAGAAAGTCTCCTGGACATTCCATGGGTTGGAAAGCAATGATCTTTAAAGTCCATTCCAATCCAAACCATTCCACGGTTCTGTAACTCCAAACCAAGGACAGGAAGAGCCTGGGACCTGTCTTTCAGGATGACAGAGCCATGAGCACAGCCCCCCCATGTGGAGAAAACATCCCAAACTGAACACTTTGGAGAAAACAGATTCACCTTTGGTTCCTGGCACTGATGATCTTCCTCAAAGATCTCATCAAATGCAATTGTTAAGCCCTACATTTCCTAACTGATTTCTAATGAAATTCAGAAAGCCTAAGCTGCCAAAAGGAATTAGTCATTAGAAACCTCGTTGTAATTTCCTAAGACTCATATTTATGTTAGAAAATTACAGAAAAATAAATATCCAGAAAAATAGTAATTATGAATATTGTACAATTACCATGCCATCTGACAGTCATATGAAGGCTGCATGCACTGATATTTTATTCTTTACATTACATGGTGTGTGATTCTTGGGGTGTCCTGTGCAGGGCCAGGATTTGGACTGGGTGATCCTGACTGGTGCCCTTCCAGCTCAGCACATTCTGATTCCATGATCCTTAGCCATGCCAGTGGCATTCTTGTGCAGGTTTCTTTTAAGTAAAAACAAGGCTGGCCAGAGGCACTAACAGGGCAGCTTGAAGCTAAAATTTGTCAGGTCATCTGAGATGCGGACACCTGAGACCTCAGTGAGCACAGGGCTTGGCTTAGGATATTCTGATGTCTGTATGACAGAGACAGACTTGCACAAATACACCTGTGCAAAAAATCTCAGAGTCTGCAGCACTTTGCCTTTAATCAGGGTCCCTCACTTGTGCTTCTAATACTACCAATTTATGTTCTAAAATGTAAGGTAGAAAGGATTTAGTTCCCACAATGTGAGTTAAGAAGGTAATTTGCCCTTTTGTTACCAAAGTCAGCTGAAAGTCACCCACCAGAGCTTTGGAGATGATTCTTCTATTGAAATACCTCCATGTTGCATTAGTACATGAAGAATAAATTAATTTTACAAGCTCTGGACTCTGTGTTTATTCAGAATAAACAGTCTAGAGATTAAGCTGTTTACTGGGAATTAGAAAAGCATAGTCCATTTTTCAGTGCATCCCAGAAGAAAGTTTAGATGAATCACTTTAGAAGACAACCTAAAATTTTCATATATTCATAAATTTAACTATATATATACACACCTCTACCAATGTATTTGCACATGCACACACATCTGTGTTTATCTAAAATGTGTACTGACACACAAACCTACATATAAAATTCTTATTTTTTACTACCAGCATTAGCTCTCATATAAACCTAATTTGACTTCATGAAAGTGAATTTTGGGGGAGGAGTCTGCAGATATTTATTTCCTTGTTTCCTTTACAGTTATCACGAGTTATTTACTATCCCATAACAATTTATGTCTCAGGTGTGTATTGCAGATGCTTTAAGAGAAACACAAATACAATTGTCTTACCAACAAATGTTTTATTATTGTTGGAATCAGTGCAGTGTTTGCTCTATTTCCATGCTGGAATATGCAGGTGAGGCTAACACAAAATATACTGCCTATCCTGTGTTCATTACAAAAGTATTTATTCAGGGTCTAGCTATTTTTGACTTTTCTTATATTCATCCTCTCATTTTTCTGACCTATTTTCCAAAATCCTGACATGAAGTAAAAGCAAAATACAAGTTGTGTTCAGGGTTTTTTTACTCCATTTTTTCATGCACAAAGTTTCAGAAGTCTGAAGGTGCTCATTACAATTTATACTCTGTTTGCAAAAACATTGAACAGCAAAGCCTCTTTTTGGCTGGAAACATTCCAAGTGCAAAACTTGACTAATTTCTTGTACCAAATAAACAAGTACAAGCTTGAAAGAATTTAATTGGAAGAAATTCTGTAAACAATGATCAAAATTTAGTAGTACCTTACCTTTTGCATGCACATGTCAGCTATTATGGACAGAGGTATTGTAAGGCTTAGGGCAAGTGTGCCTATCAGTGATGAGGTAAGAAAGCAGCCCCTAAAAGACAATAAAATAATAACAATTATACAATTTAATGACAATAAATAATAATTATAATAATGAAGTCTTACTTAAAAGTTAAAAGACAACCAAAGGACTACATCAAATGAGGAAGACATTTGATGAACTGTTAGTTACTGTTTAATAATCCAAAATTAACTCACACCATCACAGTCCCTCATAAATCTGTGAAAGTGCACAGAATTCTTAATTAGGCAATGGATGTCTTCTGGGCTGAGGTTGAATTCCCACACCAATCTTTTGAGATGATGGAAATTTCCCTATTTCACATGTAGTAACTTCATCTAGAAAAATCTGCATTTTGTTTCCGTACCACGATTCTCTACAGCATAAGAGACTGCTTCTGAATTACAACCAACCTGTCCACAGAAAACTGTAAATGAATAAGTGGTAGAGAATCCAAAAAAAATTTATTAGCAGGTTGAAAAAAAAGAAAAATGAAGAGTCACATCTATCCCTACATTATTTAGTTGGTAATATATGATTGGGTGGAGTAAACAAGTAGGTTAAATGATATTATTTATTTCCAAAAAAAGTAAATAAGACTATACTAGTGGCACGCTGGACTGGTAAAGAATGATATCAGCACAAACTCTGTAATTAGTCTCAATCCAAAAACTCTAGGGAAAAGGAACTGGAAGTAAAGCTTGCTCCTTAATTGACTGGAATAACATTCTGAGTAATTAAACAAATATCACATATGTAAAAAAGTCTGTGCACACCCATGTACTGAACTCTACACTACTTGATTTTGGGACAAGAGACAATGCTTGAGATTTGGGGGTTTTATGTGTTTGTTTGTTATTTTGCCCAAGTTAAAATTACACTTAACCTGACACTGATACTTGAGCTGCAGCCTAATCTTACAGATATATAATCACAAAAATATTTTATCAACAAACAAGTTGAACTGCAAAGGAACATATGCTACAATGCATTTATACCTAGGTCTGGTGTAAAAGTTTGCCAATAAACAAAAAAATTATTTAAAATTCATACATAACTTGAAACTTGAAAAAAACAAACCAAAATCCACACCCCCTAAAAAACCCAAAATGTTTTTGTGGAACTCCATCTACTCCACGTTGATCTTTTGTTGCAGTATTGTCACAGAATCATTACAACAGAATTCACACTCTCCTTTGCTACTGCAACTCTGTAGCACAAAGTCTCTTTGCCTCCAAATGTTAATTCTGGAATAAACTAAGCACACAATATTTTAATTACTACAAGAATACATCAGCTACTTCTCAAAGTTAGCCGTTGTCTTAACGGGACATTGTGACAACACCAAAACTGCACATGAGGACAGAAAAAAAAAAGAAAAAGAAAAGGGCATAAACCCCAACCTGGACAATTTTACATCTCAACATCTGAGAACACAGGAAAGATAATTCATATGAAATGTATTCAACATATGGAGTACATACCACAGCCAGAGGAACTCTGACAAAACTGTTCCAATAAGGCCATTTATGACAATGCACATCCATATCAGTTTATTGGGAAACTCAAATGCTTCAAACCCAGTATAGTGAAGGAGGAAGAACCCTGGCCACAGCAGCAACAGATTAAACAGTCCTACAAAACCTGAATATAAAAACAGTATTAAGTAAATCACAATAAATATTCTTCAACATAACCAAAATCTCAGCTAAAATCTGCTATTTTGGCAACATGCATATAGAAAAGCAGCCATGAAGCAATATTTTAAATCTTTCAAAGGAAACAAATTCAAGAAATTTAACCTGAAATTCACAAACTAAATTTGCATCAGATATTTACATGTTTGAAATTGAAAAGAAAATAAAAACCAGAAATCTCATTGAGTCAGTGGGGCTGTCTGCATACCTGTTAAAGCTCTAAACAAGGAACAATTCACACAGCCAGTCTCTAAAGGACTTATCACCATGGGACTAAGAGGCTTTCTCTACTTCCTTGCATTTTCTAAGCCCCTTTACCACTCACAGTTCACTGCCTGAAAGCAAATAATTTAATCACACATTGAATTAAAACCTTCAACAGAGTTACTTTTGGTCTTACCAAAGAACATTGGTATGTCAAGTTTATCTTCTCTATCTACTTTCCTTTTTATCATGACTATGTAGACAGCATACAGCATTGCTCCTACAAGAGACCAAAGGGAACCTGGAAAAATGGGGAAAAAAAAGTCCCTTGAGAAATGCCAAACATGTTATGCACAGTAGGATAAACTCCCCTAAACCTCTGTTGATTACAGAATCCATTACTAAATGAAAAACATGGGAAAATGGAGAAAGCTCTAAAATGTAAATACTTTCCCAATATACCCACAGGGTGGAAAATTATCATAAATCTCAAGTTTTAGAAGTTGAAACTAAAAAAACAGATTGTGAAATGTTACATGATTAAGAGATACAGAGCTTGCTATATGACTACTTAGTATTGTCAGAAAATGGTACTGATCACTGCATATTCCAGGATTAAAACCCATAAGTAAATACCTATTGTATCTTTTCCAGCAGATTTTTCAGATCCAGAAAGGTTAACAAGTACCACACCACCAATGCTGGCAAAAAAAAAAAAGAAGAAAGGCAAAACATTGCTTGAACTCAGGAATTTCTTTACAAAAACAGATAAAAGAAAGAGGAAAACAAATATGCAATTCTATCTTTAGGCATCTTTAGTTAACCAAAACCCACTTCTGGCAAGTCAAAAGGAGTTCTCAACTGCTAAGATGTGATCCCAAGTTAAAATCAACTTTTAACTTCCCAGAACAACCCATCAGGCATTTAATGAAAGAGGTTGACAACACTGAATGTCAAACCTCTTCCTTTTTCACCATTTATACAAAAACAAACCACAAATTAACAATAAGAAAATAAGTTGATCTATTTCCAACAGAAATTAATTTAGTTTCCTACAGGAGAATGAGATTTGGAAATAGTTCATGATATGAAGCATTTAAAAACAGTTAAATCACTTGCTCAGTTCATCTGTGAAACAAGAATATTCCTAAAAAGTGATAGGTACAATTCATTGTCACAGATACTGCAGGTACAGTTGTCCTCTCACTGTACCAGGGAGTGTTGGACCAAATGTTCCCTCCCATTATCTTACCTTAAAATAACAGCTAATAACTTGGACAGGGTAAACCGATCTCCACTGTTACTGGGAAAGACTGCAGCCAAGATTAATGTAAAAAGCCCTGCAAGAGAAATTCAGAGGAGTTTGTACAATCAAGTTTTGCCAGTAGTTTGCTCAGAAAGCTTCAAACCTATAACATTCCAAATATACATCTTTAATATACAGATGTGGCTGCAGAAGTAGACACACAAAAAGCAGAGGAAACATGAAGGTACCCTAAAAAATCTCTGCAAGTACAAAATTAATTTTTAAAACACACATATTCAATGCCTTTAGGTCAAATCCACAGGTAAAAATGTTACACAAATTCATTGTAACAAGAGATTTTTATGTTATAAACAGCATTATAATGCACATCTGGGGTGTAAATAAAACTTACCAGAAGTTGATGACAAGATATTAACTATGGCAACTTGGGTATCTGACAGAGCTTCTTGGTATGAGAAATTTGCCAAGAACCACTGGAGCAAAAGAAAAATAATTTTGTTATTATACGGGTAGCAATAATAGAGTTTAAGGTTCTCAGTGCAATAAAATCCTACCTTAAGAAGAAAACTCAATTATTTAAAAAAAAAATAAAAGCAGAACTATATTTTTAACTTAAAGGCACTTCTAACTTCTATTAAAGTGGCAGACACATCAAAAGACAGCGGCAAACTTAGAATTGGCTCAAACCAACCACATTCAAGTACGTGTTTAATTACGAAATAACATACTTCAGAACTTAAAAAGAATTAAAATGACATTATAATAGCTAGTCTGTAGTAACTAAAGGTACTTTTAACTTGTTGCAGAGTGCTTCAAGATGATAACTGCACAAGGGCTGCAAAGAAATTTCAGTAATGCATGTGACATTAGTCAGCCTAATTAGGTTTTTTAGAGTACCTAAAACCAGCACACATCTCCACTGTTAAAAACAAGCATCTCTTACATTCAATGCCCAAAAAATATTTAATTTGCCTAAAAAATATTTAATTCCTCCATAAAGGAATAAAATAGCAAGTGTTTTCTCACTTCTTGATTGAGATCCCAATTAATAAGATCTCAGATATATTCTAAGGGAAGCAACCACTCTCCAGTCTCATGTAGAAATATTCATAAAGTCCAAGAAGAAATACACACGTACATGCCAGTAGCATCCATGAACAGAATAAACAAGATTTGTTTTGGACATGAGTACACTACCCCAGGAAAAATTACACCACTATTTTCTGGTATTATTATTGTTGATGATAATAACAATTAAAGGGCTCTACTTCCTGAGGAAAAGTTGTGATGAGTCCACATTACAGAGAATCCATTTGGCAGCATCAGTGATGGTGCTTCTGGAAAAACTATCACTGATCTGCCCTCTACATTTTTCTGTCTCAAAAATCCTGCCACTGGAATCTCTTTCTCCCCCCAGAAATGAGGCATGATGCAGCAGCAGCATCTACCAGCAGATTCATAATTAAATCCTGCACATCCATGTCCAGCACAACAAAATTTTTACTTCTTACGGTACATTTATAAAATAAAGTTTAAAGAACACAAGTCATCTCAATACTTATTCGCTATTATTATTACACAAGTTTTAAACGCATCTTTACTTAAGCTTTCTGAAAGAATGGAGCACATACCACAAAGCAAAAGAAAAAGCTGATTTTTGCTACTTGGCTTGCAGTGAGTTTTCCTACAGTCTTTAGGATGGATTCCTGCTCCTTCACAGTTGGGTACGACATGCGGGACAGCTTTGCCTCCAAAGCGTGGCTGGACGGGAGCTGCCGGATCTCCATGATGTTACTGAACCTCACACGAGGCTTTTTGGGTGCTTCAGAGGAGGAAAAAAAAAAAGGAAAAAAAAAAAAAAGAGATAAATATTATTATTATTAAGCTTTTTGAGCCAACACAATACGCAAATAAATCCGTGGAGTTGTAACACACCACTGATTACAATACTGCAGAAATAACAGGTTCTTTTCCAAACAGAAGACATGCCATCATGATTTATTAAACTTAATATTTTGCTATTCAGGAAGCTACTAATAAGACAAAGCACAATGAATTGCTGTTTTCAATCAGTAAATTGTCCACCCAGGAAAAACTCACTGAAAAGCACCACTCCTGCTCCCTGTCAAAAATATCAACAGAAGGTAACAAGACACTTTTAGATAGGAACTACTCCATCTTGAAAACCATTATGTATATAAGATTTTCTTCAATTGTCTAATAGTGAAACAGCCAAAAGCTGCACACAACTCTACCTAACTGCAAGGACAATGTTTCATTCAGAAGCTTACAGTCCAACATACCTCAAAGCATAGCAGAGACCATAAAGTCACTTGCCCTTTTGAAATCCACTCTCTAACTTATCTTGCCAATTAAGATCAGGTTTTATTTAGAAGGTTATTTTAGTATGATTAGCTTCTACTGTAAAGAAAACATTACAGGCAAATATTAGCCTAAATCAATGTGAAACAATACCTAATTCCCTAAAAAAACTGAAGGCAAAGCTGCAGCTGGAACAATCCTGAAGTGATGTTGCCACAGGAAGCAGAGCCTACCAAAGTGGTTCCTAATGTGTGCAATGTAGAAACTAAGAGAGCTCCCCTTTGATCAGCAGGAACTCTTTTGCTGAGGATTAGCCAACTGGATGTTTTGAAGCCAACCTTTCTACAATTGTCTGGGACAGTCAGGCCTGTTTAAGGTACTATCACAAGATAGTGAGGCTTAAATAAAACCAGAATGCACATAGACTGTTAAAATTCTTACTTTGACTGCTTTGCTCCTGCTCTAAAAATGACAATAGCTTGTTTTTCCAGAGGCTGACTCACTGCTGCTGGTCTTACAAGCCCAGAAGGAAAGAATCACAAGTACTGAACCCAGTTGGTCCCTTGAGATAAACACAGACTGCATCTGTAGTGACCAAGAAAGGTAAACTGAACGACAGGCCTATGTTTTCTCTACCTGAAAGTAAATATATGAGACTGCAATTTATGCAATAAGAGATTTCAGAAAGGAGAAAAAAGGGGGGAAAAAGGGGAGGAAAGGGAAGCAAGTCCTGCAACATGACAGCAGTTATACTAAACAAAGAGGAAAGTAATTCCTTCACCAAAGAACTAACATTACAGCATTCCAAAAGTCTTTACTCACTTTTCTCTGCATCACTACTATTACTGCCATTTTTTTCAGTTGGCAAATCATGAAACTTTACAGGAACATATAAAGGTTCACTCTGCAATGAATCAGTATAAGTAAAAAAATACAGTTAAGCAGGATATTTAAATTATAACCAGTAGAATTTATTTAGTGAATTAGAAAACTAAATAAAGAAAAGCTTGGTGACTATTAAGAAAATCAGACTTAAAGCAGGTCTGCACACAGTGGATAGACTTGTCAAAATTCATGTATGCTATATACTGGATGTTACACATACTGGTAAAACACAGTACTACAAGAGAACTGTGCTCTTTTGTGTGTATCCTCATGAGCACAAAACTTACGGCCAGAAAATTCACAGCTACTGATTTAAAATTACAAAATAAGTCATCAACATCACAGATATTTCATTAGCTATAGCTTCTGTCCAAATTATAAAAAAACCACATGAAATACAGAATGTATGAACAAAAATTCATGCACTCATTTTCTTCCCATGACCCTAAAACCCCTTATTTTCTTCCCTAGCCCTAAACATCAAAAATCTTTAGGAAAGATCTACAATACATAAGGCACTTGCACGTATTTCCAGCAATTAAAACTTCTGCTAACAATACAAGTTTTAAGCTACTTGTTTAGATTAAATTAATAAACTGTAAATTAGTAAAAGTGAAGCCATGAAAAAGATCTGGTAGTTGGATTTTCATTAGGCTTGTTTAGGATGAGAATTTTGGTGTTTAATTAATGCAAAATTGCCCAAGTCTCTAGAGTGACATGATCTTAATGAACTGAGAAGGCCAAGAAGATTTTATTCTTAAATACATAAAGTTCAAAATCGCTGAAAAATTAAATGAAAAATACATCTGCAAAAAGTCACTTCAAGTAATTCTTTATAAAATATCCATACAGTAATCTGCAATACTCAATTGCTTCCCCCACTCTATTACAGGGATGGTACTGAGTTGAATGTGTAAAGGTTTCCTCTGTAAGAGCTAATATTTCTTTGACAAACTACTACAGAAACATTCAAGTAAGTGCATTATTGAGCTGAGAACCCATATTTCTTATAGTAAGCAATACGATTACTTGCAGTACTTTTTAGTAACATATAAGTATGTAAGTTACCAATCCCCTTTGACTAAACATATGACACTTAAAACTGCCACATTTTATAAACAGGAAATCAAGACAGTTGTGCCATGTTAATGTAAGGCACTAACTTTCATAAATCAAGGCACTTACCAGAGAACTGTTCACAGTGGTATCTGTTGTACAAGCAGCAAAATAACCTTCAGCATCTGCAAACTAATTACAGAAAATTTAATGTAATAAACTACCAAGGCAAAGTAACTGACATTTTTGAAGAGTTTTGAAGGTTTTTTATAACTTTTTCCACAATTCTGTCAAAATTCCCTCTCTCCTCTCAGCCCTCCTCCCCAATACCAAGAAGGTTTACAAGTTCAGTAGATAATTTCAGTACCGCCAAGGTCAGTAAATAATTTCAGTGAAGAACCCCACCGAATTCAACTACACAGGTATGAATGCAGGATGAGGCTCTTAGATACAGAAAACCTGCAAAATTCAGCCTTAGGGACAAAATCCTCACTAAATGATTGTACATCTATTAACAACAAGCTGCTTCTTTCTTCATTTCATTGAGGCAAAGTTCCTTTCCCTCCTCCTTTCTGTACCTCACCAAACCCACATTCCCTGACCTCTTCTACCACGATGGTAGCAAACCTACTAAACAAAGTCTCTAATGTGGAAGAGAACTTAAAAGTAACTTGTGAGTGTTTATCCAAGCAATCATTGAAATAAAACCATATATATGGATGTGTTTTCCAGACTAATAAACACAAGACACTTTAAAGGCACTTGCAATAATTACAGAGTTGAATATTTAACTACACCCCTTGGGGGGGGGAAGGAATTTTCTAAGAATACATTACAGTCTTGTCTGCGCTGTTCTTTTGAAAAGGAAAAACAATTTGCAGCAGGAGTGTCATGAGTGGTACACACAACATGTGACAGACTGGGCACTCTTACTCATTGCATTCCAGTTTGTATTTCATTACTGTCAGCAAAGAAACTAAGTTCTCTTTATTCCCAAATTATCTTATGAAGACTCTGAACAACATCAAGTCTAACACATGCCATGTTACACACGAACACTTGGTATTAAAGGCTGATCTAGCAAAAATTATACTAAGATATAAGCCAGCTTTAAATGCTCTATGTGTTTAACTCAAGAATTTTAAAAAAAGAGGTTTTGGGTAGTTCTCTGTGTTTTGTCTTTTCTTTTTTTAAAAAGAAAAATCAGATACAAGTCATGTAACACTTTAAATATGTTATGCCTACAACTGTCACTATCAGTGAAGTCTAACATATCCAGTCAGTTTCCTGCACAGAAGCTATTTTCTATAAAGACATGTTGATTAACAGTATGTTCTTGGATCACATTTTCTGATTTTTTTAATGTGAGATTAGTGTCAGGCCAAATGCCTTACTGCTTCCTGAGTGCTGCTGTTCAGCATTTTGAAACACTGGCACAGAACAACTGTTCTTCCCAGCATCTTTTGGAAAAAAATCCCCATATTTCTGTCTTATAACAACAATTTTGGGTTCTAGCACAAACTATGCCTAACTCTGGAATGGGCATCAGAAGGTCACTCATGCATAAAAGCTACAAAAACAATATTAACATCAGCAAAAACATAATTCTACCACCCCTACTAAACGTAACTTTAAACCCCTCAAAACAGTCACCAAACAGTTAATGGTTCTGCCAGAGACAAAAAAAGTCAGTGTTAAAAACCAACTACACAGTTCAACTTCTGATTCCTTTGGTTAGAGATGCTGGGGGAGCTAAAGGGAACCAAGAGCCAAAAGGAGTTTCATAAGCTCTTGTTAAGAGGAATTATCCCCTGCAATTGCCCAGGATACAAAACCAGGCTGCAGGGACCAACAGTCTGGCCCAGCAGAGCATTTCCTACATGTCATATTGCTTTTTCTTGCCTCTCATCCTGTCACATGACAACTGTTACAGCTGCCATGTCCTCCTGTGGCATGATTCAGTTTATACCTCAAATATGTAACCTTGCTCTTCTCTAGTCTCTATTTTAAGTTTGGGGTTTTTTTCCGTAGAAACTTAGACAAATATCACAACATCTACAGAGTTATAATACTTACAAAAGCAGCATGCCTTCCACGAAACCCACGAGTACACTGTTGCCTCCATGGCTTCCAAACAATAAATCCCAAGAGGTATAGAACAAACATGGATGTTTTTGCAAATGTACTGAAAAAGGGTTTGTTGTACCTTGTAAAAACATACTGTGGAAAGAAAAGAATTGCAGTATCCAAAATTACCAAATAGGTAAGAATTCACAAAATGAATTATCAGGTGTTAATATACAGTCCAGAAGAGTCTGGTTCCCAAAGTATCAGAGTTGTGAGTATTGGCATGGATGACCAAAGGAATCAAGTGGCCCTACCTGCTCTGGGGGAACCCTCTCCCAAACTACCTCCAAGGCCAACAAAAAGGAGCTTTTTATAAGAAACAATGCCACAGAAGGAAAACTACTTATTACTTGTATCTCACTAAGCAACACATTTATATGCTACTGAACTCAAATAGCACTGAAAATACATTTACATACAAGTATTTTCTAAATTGAAGACCACTTTTATAAGCAGTAACATATTAATCATAAATTAGAGAAGATTACTTCGGCTGAATACCATTTCAGTATCAAGAGTGACTGCACCAGCTTGTTCCAAAAAATGTTTTACTAATATCACACGATAAGCACAAACATTTGTATATGCTTAGTTTCAAAACTGATATAGAACATAACTTAATGACAGTTCAGAAAACTGAATTTAGGAATTTATTAAAAACTCGATTTTTATTGCTAAAGCTCTGTTTTAGGTCCTAAGGCTTAACATGAAATAAATACCACAACAGTTTCAATATGGTTAATGTATGAACTAGATGAAATTACAGGGTTTAAACTCCATGACCTGAGTCCTCTCATCCTGGACTTCTGGATGTTCTGACCTACAATTCGCCACATCACTAGCTTGCCATGATACAGCTCATTAACTAATTTTTGGGAACCATATGGGCATTATTATGATCAACGTGGCAATAATAAAATGAACTCCCTGATTACAGTACACAGTTGTAAGTTTATGCTGTTTAATTTTACTGTCTTAATTCTGTCTCGAAACAGGCACCGAGTTGAACTTATCTCTAAGCTTTAGTGGATTCAGGCTGGTGAAACACAGAGGTTTGATAAGCACGTTTCTGCTGCATCTTTCTCATTTATTTTCCCTTTAAATTGTGTGTAACAATACTTACAGAAGTGAGTTCTGAAGAGGCCACCCAGATCACATCAACAAGGAGGAGAATGACAATTCCTAGAGCCATTCTCCTGCGCTGAGCAGAGGAACTGCTCTGGGAGCTCATCCGGTTCATGATAAAAACCCACACCATTTGGAACCTGGGCAAGAGGGACACAGAGATAAAACACAAAAGGTTACAGGGACACAGAGAAAAATAAACACTGGGGGCAACTGTGTCATGTATATGTGAACAGGACCTAATATGCAAGGACACACATAGCTGTGTTGTTAAAAAGCAGATCTGGCAGGAAATTTTCAGAGATATTAGGGACAATTAGAAAGTAAATCTTGACTTTGCAAAACTTTATCAACTGCTTTAGCAATGAAGTAAGCAAAAAGTAGGTAAAACACAATGCCTTTTTGGAATTTACACTGCAAGTTCTGCAAAATTTGAAACCGCTATATTTTGGTAAGTTCAGGCACCTGACAGTATAAATTAGATTGATGTGTTCTGACAAATGTCAGAAACGTGTTTAAACTTAGAGGTGCTCAACAAATATTTCAAAAGATATAGGAAAAGATTTCAGTAAGTTATAAACCCTTACAACAAGAGGTGATTTAAGAAAAAAGAAGAAGAATAATTAATTGTAAATTTTAAAAATTAGACTACACATGCAGTTGAATTTAAAAAAAAAATACGGCTTTTTGGTAATGTATGAAATATAGGCATGAAGCAGTTCTAGTGAAAATTTGTCAAAAATCCATTAATGCCAATACAAGGGAATTCAGATTTGTGACAGAGCTTTACAGCTGCCCATTGGATGGCCGAAATTTATGGAAAGCCTAAATTTAGGAAAACTCTCAATTATATTACTAAAAAGCTTCAAACACAAGTGACAGAGACTGATGATTCATTCTTGTAATACAATCCTTTATGAACTCTCTAATGAATGTCAGTCAGACATGTATGTGGTATTTCTATCACTAACATTCACCTTTTTATGTACATATTTTAAGAACCAATTTATTATGATTTCATTAACTACAGATGGCATAGCATACCATAAACTCAAACACCATCTCTGAGAGAACTGCTCAAGGAACTGCAATCTAAGTCATTTTTAGAGAGCAGCTTCTGACTTTCACAGTAAATAGAGGTCAACTGCTTTGCTAACATGGTTTGATAAATTTAAATTGAACTTTGTTTTTTCCACATGTGTCTACATACAAATACTTGCTTTCTTTTCATTATTTACAAATTATTTATGAAAGAGAGAGTGCAACAATGTCCTCAGTGAGTGAGGAAGGTACATTACTTTTTTCCAGAGTAGCCT
This sequence comes from Sterrhoptilus dennistouni, assembly GCA_013397095.1. Classification (NCBI taxonomy): domain Eukaryota; kingdom Metazoa; phylum Chordata; class Aves; order Passeriformes; family Zosteropidae; genus Sterrhoptilus; species Sterrhoptilus dennistouni. Next base: position 320,003 of record VWZU01003041.1, on the reverse strand, counting down.
ATTCCTCAGATTAAGGATTTAAATGTCCAGATATGCACAAGCACATTGAGATCACCGCACTGTTTTCTGCTTTGACTCATATCTCTATACAGGCTCTGCCATGTTCAAATCTTGACACTTTTTCCTCCATTTCTTAAAAGGCTTCTTTCAAAAGAAAAATGAACAGGCAGAGCTCCTGAAGTATAATTATACCACTAGATCTGTGCTGATATAATGCATGTGTGGGCATCAGTTCTGGATAATTACTCTGCTTTTCTGATAAAATGGTGGGACTGACAAAAGAAAGCAGAAATCTGTAAGTAGAGAGAGGCAAAGTTATGAAAGACTCAGCAAGGAATTATAATTTCAGCTTGATACAGAATAAAAGAGAAAACATTTGTTCTCAAAGAGAGAGCAAATAAATGTATTATTTTAAACTTGAGGAAACTAACATAAAGGTTCTCATGCTTGAAAGCTTATAAAGGTTTTTTCAGGTTTTAGGAATTGGTTTAACAGTTACTACATAATGTACTCTACAAACTTAACCTTCATTTTATCATGACTAACAGCCTAGAAGCCATTACATGAAGTTCTATTATATATAGCCTAAAAATTGCTCATGTGTTTGCATAATAAGCAGCTAAAGTGGAAGCTGGGCACAGAAGAGCTTCACACAAGCTGGAAAGAAGAAATCTCATTCCTGTCAGTGACAGGGGGAAAGTATCCTAGAAATAAAAAGCACTGCAGCCTTCCACCAGTTCTGTGCTGCAGGCAGGAGGGGAGAGGCAGCTGGGGAGACAGGAGGGAATGGCAGCAGCCTGATCTGCTGGACATCCCCACATCTGATGCTCCCTCACACCTACAGCTCTGCTGTTCTCACCACAGGCTGCCTCAAAGCACACTCTGTGAGCAGAGATGGTGTGCAGATAACATTCACATCCTGCAGTTGTTTAATCTTGTACTCAGCTTGTCTACATTCAGCTTGAACAAATCCCTTGCTTTAAAATCCTTCAACAGGAGCGAAGTAAAGGATGATGGAACATCCAGCACTTCTTAGATAAGAGGTTACACATAAAGTTATTCACAGTCTATGTACGTTTTACACCATTTCTGCTGTACCTTTGATAAGTACATGTTAAAATCCTAAATAAAGAGCCCATAATTATGCCTTGGAAGTTGAATTTTTTACTATGTTGCAGTAAGAGCAGCTATTACTTTCTCATCTGACTACCAAGTATCTGTTTAACATTTCTGTGTGCCTAATATAGCCTTTGCTTGATCCTTCCCCAGCAAGGCAAAAAGCTTAACAAGAAAAGGTGACTACAAAGGGCAGCATGATCACCTTCTACCTAACAGTTGACTAAAAAAGTTACCAAGCAGCAATACTAAAAATGCCAGTAAAGTTCAGCAGAAATTCAAAAGCCTACTGAAACCTAAATGTAAGTTTTAGGACAGAATTAAAACCCTGTAAAAAATCACACAAAATGCAAAAATGCAAAGACAGACTGAAACTATTATTTTGAGAAGTTTTAGGCAAACACATTGTCCCACTTATTAACAGTATTCATGAACTTACAATGAAATACAACTCCACACTTTTATGTTTGGCTTCTGTACATTGAAGGTAATACGTTCTGATAGAAATGAACACACAAGAACAAGACTTTCCTCATATTACCTTCCACAATAACTATAAAAAGGAAGCAAAAGTGGTGACTAACAAACTTCACACTTCATGTCAAAGTGAAGATAGTCTCCTAAAAAAAAAAAACCAAAAAAAAAAGCAAAGTGTGAAACAGCACGTGCATATTGAGCATATATCTTTGCAAAATACTGTCTAAAATTTCAAGTTCCACAACTGCAAGAACACAGGATCCCCACCTACTTTTGATATTACAAAGAACACAATCCCTTCCTTATTAATTCACTACAGGAGGTTCTCATGAGGAGCATGAACCTGATGATGTTGTGATTTTCTAAGCTATGCAGAGAAAGGCACTATTTCTTAAGTGTACATTCCTAAGCAAAGAATTTAAACCTTAGAACTAGGAAGGTAATGGAAGAACACATAGGCTTGTTGGCCTTGAAATAATCTAGAAAGATAAAGCACCTTCATGCTGTGTCTTGTGAAAGCCAAATATCTTTCCTTAAATGGATACAGCATTATTATTGTATTAAAACAAAACATCAACTCACATAAAACTTTTTTTAAAATTTTTAAACCCAGATCCTATAAATACATTAAATAAAATCCACTTTAAGACTGTTATATAGGAAAATAAACATTATAAAAAATAGAGGCACAAGTTTTATCGCCTGGAAGTGGGGCAATTTATTATTATTATTGTTATTTTTATTTATTGTGAAATGTTGCTAAGCTCTGTTTTAGGGATATCCTGAATCAACAGGAGTCGCACACTGTGCTAAGGAGTCTCAAATTAGTGTCCCAAACAGAAATAGCAGCAAGGGCAGAATTAAATGTTTATTTTACTCCAAATTAGCTTTTGATCACCTGTCAAGCACAGCTGAGAGTTTGTAAACTGTTAACAGGGAGCAAAAACTGAATTCATGCTTTTCACCCATTAGATTAAAAGGATTAAAACTCATGAATAGGGACCTCACAAGCCTATGGTTCAGCCCCCACTGAACTCAACACTTACACACAGCAAGTTCAAACCTTTTCCACAGTTTACCAAATGATCATAACAGCTTAAAAGAAACCAACAAACTGGAAGATGCACTTTTTTAAGACAAAAGCATGTGATACTCCATCTTCTATTCCACAAAGACAGTGCTCACTGTAGATCCTGAACACCATGGCAATTAATCACAAAATCACTAATTATTTTGAGTTGGAAGGGACCCACAAGGATCACAAAGTCAAACTTTTAAGCGAATGGCCCAGGGATTGAAGCCACAACCTTCACATTATTATTGTGGGGTTTTACCCTTACAGAATGTTTAATTTATCAAGCGCACAAAGTTATGATAAACTTAAGCCACCAGAAGACATAGAGACTGCAATAAAAATTTTAGTTTAAAAGCAAATATCATATTCTACTCTATTAATAGAGCAGAAACTTCAGAATGTTTGCCCTTTGCTTCCATTATTAGGAAATAAATATGCTTTCCACATGGTGTAACTTTAAACATACCAGCTCGAATCTGACATTTAAAGAAATATTCATTTGAAAGACATTTCTTAATATCATTATAATTTTCAGCAAACAGCACTGAGACCCTTTAAAGTCTCCTTTTTTTATTATTTATTTACCATTCCAACAGTCTTAGAGTTGGTGTTGTCATCTTGCAGAACCATTTTTCAGCCAGTTACATGAAGATCTTCTGAAAAATAAACAAAAATTTTCTTGTCATGGCACTGTACTTTGATTTTAAAAGGCTGCAGTACCCTAGATCATGTAAGAAGAGTCACCACTTCAATTTCTGTTATCAAAAAGATATAAAAAGCAGTTTCACTGTGTAGTAGCTGTCACACAGCTGACTGCACTAAAGCCAACAGGCTCAGCAGCCTGTCCAACTCTCCTCTCCGAACATGCAACAAGCAGCTTCTGAGGGCAGGAAATAAAACTGCACCATTGACACTTCACGTGCAATCTTATTTGGACAGCATCAAATGCTTCTTTGTGCAGATTATTTCCACATTAAAAGCTCCACCCAAGAAGAGAAAATCACATGAAATTCACAAACTTTTACTGCTCTGACACTCAGGGAAGAGAACATTATAGGTATTTGACAAAGAATTGTCAAATCTTTGCAAAACAGAAGTATTGCTGTTCTGGATGTTCCAGGAGGAAAACATAAAGCCTGTCTCTCCCCTTCACCACCAAAAAATAGAAAAAAAAGACATAACAAGAATGCCAAAAGACATAGAACAGCATCTCAGTCACAATCCATGATGCAAGCAAGTCAACTGGAAATTCTCCCTTGTATCTACTCAAGATTATTTCATATACAATTTGAAAGACAACATATCAAGATAAGGCTTGCAAGCAAAATAAATGGGTTTAGTTTTTCCAGTTATACCAGCTGCACCAACAAGACAAGTTCTGGGATACAACCTCCTCCCCCTTTTAACATGTTCTGTCATCAGGTGATTCTTGTTTCATATTGGATTGCTGTTGAGATAAGAGAAACAGAGACACTGCTTTCACTTTAACCAGAAAAAAACCCTGAAAGTAAAATGATTTACATTTATACGTCAAAACCTGTAAGCATACATTAAAGCAACATTAATCTAACACAATTCTGATCTCCACTCAACCTCCAAAGATTACCACGAGATGAGAGCAAAGGCAAGAATATTCAGAAGCGATGGAAAAGTGAGCCTTATGCAACATGACTATTACATTCACTGCAGCCCTGTCATTTTTACTCAAAGGAAGTTTCCTGTAGGATCTTAGAATACAGTGAAGCAAAAGATCCATAAAAGCAACCAAGTTTTCCATGCCAGTACTGAGTTCTGCAAGGAGAGATCACTGCTCCCATCTACATAGGAAGTTACACAAGACCAAAGTCTGCACAGAAAACACATTGATTTTATTACCGAAATAGGAGAATTTGGCTTAATCAAAGATATGTTTTAGGAATCTGGTGGTATGTAACAGTCATGCTATCAAACTGTCATGGCACAGCTGGACATGGGTGTCTAAGGAATACAAAGAACATGAATATCTGAAGGTTTTCATGAATGAAATGAAAGCTGCCTATTCAGCACACACCCAAAATTCATGAAACAATACTTCAAACAAGTTTCCTATATAAAACTATAGGAACTATAGAACTAGTGGTGCAGAGCATTAATCTATTTTATACCTCAGAGTCCTTATCAGCTCCCAGCCTATGCAAGCACACATCTCTCAGTAATTCCTGCAGCACCCCCAGCAAGGCCCTGACCCTGCTGGACTTGAAGTCTGCCTGCAATGAGTTAGAAACACCCAAGTTTCAGGTCTGCAGAGTGAGAGCTGACAAGCAGAACAGGCACTGACCTCCTGGTTATTCTTGTCCAGCAACATTAGGAGAAAGAACTCCATGTCAAGCTGCCAAGACCTCTCTGATCTTCACCACACAGAGAGCAATCTCTCAGCCACCAGTAGCCCCACATTTAACATCAGCTAAGGATTACAAATGACATCCATTGCACATGCTGCAGATCTAATCTGGTCTAGTGCAAGGACTAAACATATCGTGCTTTGTCACAGGATATACAGACACAGATGCCTGATAAGAACCAGCAGGGCAGCTTTCAGAGAGACACCCTGGCAGCCGAAAGCTGAGCCTTCCAGGCAAGGTAGAAATCGGTGAAGTCACTGCACTCAGAGTGAATGGGGGTCTCCTTCCTGCTGACAGATATCTTTGGGGAAAAGCAGCAGGAACAAAGAGAAGGGAAATGAGTAAGTCTTCTTAATGCACTCAGAGGAAAGTGGATGTTTAAGAAGAAAGATATATGCCTGGGCACCTCGGGGGAGAAAGAATGAGTGTGCTGCACTCACACCTAAGAACACTGGAAAATGCAGGAGGAAAAAGGGAAAGGGAGCTGCAGCCCAAGCAGGGGAAGCACGTACCCCTCACACCCCCAGCGAGGCAGGACAGCGGTGCCAGCCCAGAATCACTGAATCAGTCTGGCTGGAAAAGAGCTCTGAGACCATCGAACGCAACCCATGACCAAACACCACCCTGTCAACCAGACCAGGGCACAGGCTTTTCTTAAACGCCTCCAGGGATGGCAATTTCACCACCTCCCTTGGGCAGCCCATTCCATTGTTTAATCACCTCTTCTGTAAAGAAATTCTTCCAAATGTCCCACCTGAACCTCCCCTGGCGCAGCTTAACACTTGTCACTGCTGCCTGGGAGCTCGACCCCCACCCGGCTCCTGCCAGGGAGTTGTGGAGAGCAATAAAGTCTCCTCAAAGCCTCCTTTACTCCAGGCTAAACTCCGTCAGCTCCCTCAGACACCGCTTACGGGACTTGTGCTCCACACCTTCCTTCTCCGGACACGCTCCAATGCCTGAAAGTCTTTCCCGCAGCGAGTGCAGAGAGCAGGACACGGCACCCGAGGCGTGGCCTCGGCAGCGCCGAGCACAGGGGCACAGTCACTTCCCTGTTGGCGCTGCCCGCACTGCTGCTGCTACAGGCGGGCTCTGGGGACAGCGGAGCCCCTCCGCACACCGCCAGCCCGGCCGGGGGAGCCCCCGGGAGGCGGGGAGCGGAGAGCGCGTCCCCCGCAGCGCTGTCACGGGCGGCC
>VWZU01003041.1:224129-298701 GCA_013397095.1 Sterrhoptilus dennistouni | reverse complement strand
GGGGGGAGCCGGGCCGGGCTCGGGAAGTGCGAACCGCGCCGTGACCCGCGGGCTGCGCGGCCGCCCAAAGAGGAAACGTCTCCGCCAGGCAGCGGGTTTTTCATTGCAAGGGAAAGCGCTGCTGGGTTTTCAAGGCTCTTGAGCTACCGCTGGTGGCATGCTGCTTAGCTGACTCGTTTTTTTACTTTCGTTTCTTTTCCCTCTAAAATAAAGAAACTTTTCAGTGAGTGCTCTGTAGATGCAGGTGTTTATCGTGCTTTCTTGAAAGGGCGTATTCTTGTCCACCCTAAGCATTTGTTTCTGAAAGCACATTCTCATCATCCCTTCAAGAGAACCTCTTTGGTGTAGGACATTAATAAATCGGTCTTTAGGAAGAGCAGGTATGTGTGTGTGTGTGATGTCTGCATGTCTAACAGTTGTGTGAAGGAGTCATTCCTGTAGTGAAAGCAGAATTAAAACCTTGAATTCTGTGGGATGGAGGAAAGTGAGCACAGTGGGAATGAGGTGTGTAGCTGAGAATAATAGAAGTATATGTGAGCTTAACATGTGCTGTTTGTCTTTCAAAGCAAAAGATCTGTAGCTGCTCTGCCACATGCCACCAGAGGCTTTTTCCCATCCCACACATTTGTGTATCACCGGTAGTCCCATTAAAGGCAATAATTATCTCTTTATAGGTTTGTAGAGTACAGGTTGTGACCACTGGATTAGAAATTCACTTGAAGCTTTCAGCAGTGCCCCAAAGGAGCAGCATGCAAGCACAGAGCTGTGTAAGAGATAACTTTGTCTTGTTGATGTGAGAGGTGTACCAAGGGAACATGAGTGTTAAATGTTCCTAGGGAAGATGTGTGTGCAAGTACACCATTAATCAACTTTGCTTCAGAGGGTGTACTCAGTAATGTTCTTGAAAATTATGTTAGCCAAGTCTTGCTCCTGTTTAATTTATTTCCCTACAAATCTTTCAAAAATGCTTGAAGATGCTGTTTTGTTGTGTAATTTTTTTTAATGCAGCCCAGACTATTTTACTCTCCAGGCATTTCATTTCAGGTGCATTTCCTCATCCAGCACTGTTCTTCCATAAATTTCTGCTTCAAGAAAGTGAGGACAAAGATTTGTAGCACTGTAAAGATTAGAGTGTTGGGGTGGTTTGAATTCAATAATTTCAGTAGACAAAAATATAAAGTGGTGAATTTACTAAGGAAAAATAGTATAGTTGAGATGAATAAAAAACAGGTGGGTAATAGTGCAGTGGGTTATGATAACATGATCATGCACTTGGTTTTTATTTTTTATTTGGTGCAGCCCTCCCAGTCCACCTCACTTTTTGTGTGAGAACACGAACTATGTCAGCTCAGTGCAGATCAGCTGAGGTCTCAGTGTTCCATCCTGTCTGCCAAAATGACAGAAAGCAGACAAATTAAATATAGCCCCAAAAAAGAGGAAAAGAGGTTTTGGAGATACAGCCAAAACAGAAAGGGTGAAAGGAGCTGCCTTGCTTAGAGCAGGCTTTAGATGTGCACTGGTTTTCCAGTAAGTAGGCTTTTTTTAGAGGGAAGGAAGGGTTGATAGTTTGTAATCTCAGGAGAATTGACCTCAATCAGCAAAAGGGCAGGTGTAGTAGTAGTACTGAAGAGTGTCTTCCTATGTCTTGTGCTTGTAGCCACAGTTCAGTTTTTTTATCTGAGTGTTAAATTTTGATGGGTTTTTTTTTAATGTATATGTGCATTTTTGCTGGCTAAGACAGAGTGATGAGAAAGGCAGCAGAGCCTTTCTCAGCATCAGCCTGCACAGATTATACAAATGATAAGGATTTCTTTCAAAGCATAAAGAGACCAAAACAGAAGAGATTGGGGAGATGATATGATGACTGTTGGTTGAGGTTAGAACTGCTCAGTCACTTTTTAGGGGTCATCTAAGTACGTGTCATACAGCTGGAGCTGGGAAATTGGTTTAATCAGTGACATGGCAGTCAGATGCAGCTGAAATTCTTCCAGTGTTGCATTTGTTACCCTGAAATTTGCATTCTTTGCTTAAGCAAACTTGATACCTAGAAAATAAGGTAATTGATACCTAGTAAGAGCAAGTAAGTACTTTTGGTTTTAGAAGCTACTTGTCTGGAGCACTGTCCTTTTAATTGTACCCTAGAGTTACAGGCATGGTATGAAAAATCTCAAGAGCCCAGTTGGTTTAACATAACTGTTAAATCCAGTATTATTTATTTCTGTAACTGATAGCCTTGTCTAGTTTAGTTTTAAGTATACTATTGTTTTGTTGGGTAATCTGTAGAACAACACTGTAGACCTTATTGTCAGGAAGTCTTTGTCCGTGTTAATAGTGAATTTGGCTTCACTTGGCTGCTGAGAGCCCCTCTTTTCTCTTCTTTCCACAAAAGATGGGCACCAGGTCCATGAGCAATGAGCTATGAAGCAGCACCTGTGTGCTGTTCTGTTTATATCCTTCAAACACTGGCAAATTTTTGGTTTTCCTGAAGTCAGTAGATATGCTGTGAGTGAGACTTACTTCATCCTTTGGTGTAGCTAAGGTTTACATGCATTTTAAAACAAAAATTCAAAATAGAAAAACGAGATGGACTTTTTCCAGTAAAGTGTGTGAGCAACGTACCAAAGAAAGGAAAAGGCTCTTAGTCATTTTTTAATCACAGTGGGCTGCAGTCTTTTGCTCTGTGCCTTTGGGGTGTTTGAATTGTTCTTGCCGCCTCTTCCACAGGCGAGCACAGCACTGCCTGCAAGCCATGATTAAAAGCTCTTCCTACGCCACTTTGGAATTTAGCTTGATTAGGTTGACAAGTGTATTTTAACTGCGTCTTTTTGTGTGAGTGCACTTTTTTCTTTCAGTGTAACTTGTATAACACTGAATTAGCTCATTTGGGATGGCAGATAATTGCAAGTGTTCAAATTAATGGCTCTTCAGCTGAGCTCTGCAGTAAGTGGCTGTGCAACTACTGCGCTTCCAAAATGAGAACTTAATTATAGCAATGAAATAGATTTAAAGAATATTATTTGTATTTTCTATACCTGAACATTGTTTTCTGCAGGTTTGTGTGCCGTTTTTCAGTGGCTGCCGGGTGGATGCATTCAATACTTGAGTGTCAAGTGGTGACCAGCTCCTCTAATATATACCCAAGAGTTGTTTGTTGGGAGGGTCATATCTGTTGGTAACCTTTTTCTTGAGTAAATTCGTTATATGATTGTGTGGAAAAAAAACCCTAACCTGTTATCGTGGGTCTTGTTTTCTTGCCTTCTCTCCTATGCCAAGCTAGGCCCCTTTTTTATTTCCCATGCGCAAGTTGCAAAAAGTGATGTGGTTTTTTTAACTTCTTTCTTGCACACTAGAGGTGAATTAAAGGGTTTGGGATTGACTGGAGAAAGATTTCCTGTTCTTCATGGGAACTCAGGATTTCTTCGACACCTCCTGGCAGTCTGGGTTCCCACTGAGCTGAGAGCCAGGAGGATTGAGGCTGCTCAGGATTTCCAGGGTTTCTTGATGTGGAGTTTCAAGCTGTTCTCTTGAATGAGTCACAAACATCTCTGGGAGTTTCTTGGCTATTCTGTCTCTCTAACCAGTGCTGTGAATGAAGAGTAAATTTGGACACACAGAACCTCAGAAAAGCAGAGTCTGGCTGGAGTGAGCTTTGCTTTGGGGAAATTCTCTACAAAACCTACTGCTCTAGTTAATCTCCATGCAACAACTCTGTAGCTCTTAAGGAGAGCAAAGTATTTATGGGTTGAGTGCCTTCTGATGTGATAAGGTATGACAGGATTATGTCGTTCTGTTTGTCTTCTGGGTTTTGACCCGAGAATGTAAATGAGTGCAAGATCCATGAAAAGCAGTTATCTTCAGTAGACAGCAAAATCGGTGAGGTGAGAAATCCTCTGCTATAAAGTCAAAGTGGGGGAAGTAACAGTCTGTTTTGTGAGCTCTTGAACTTTTTAGTGTCTTATACTCTGCCTTGAAATTATTTTTCTTTCCTAATGTTCCAGACATGGGTTACTTCTGCAGGTTTTTCAAATCCCGACTTATGTTTAGTATAAAGATTTCAGCACCATGATATTTTTGCAGTTTGTACTTCAACTGGATATCTTGTCACAACCTTCTGTGGGCTCGAGTCTTCATGAAAATTTTTCTTTTGGGCTGAATTTTCTCTGTATTGTGTCATCCCAGAAGTAATTTTTCAGTGTGGAATGCATGGACAAAATATTTCCTTGATGGCATTTGGAAAAAATACTCTTCCAGGGTTTTAAGAGTATCTTCTGCTTGCCAGTGGCTGAAGTGTGGTTAGGGAGGGAGGGGGAAGTGTGTCATCCTTCATGTAGAAAAAGGAATTGTACTACGTCAAGAATTGATTTAATACATTAAAAAAACATTTGCCAGGAGACTTTGAAGGCTGATGATGATCTGTGGTGTCTCTTGGACGATTCTAATACATCACGGTCTGTGTTGCAACACTAAATGCTCAGAGTATGCCATGTAATTGGGAATAATAGGAGTTCAGTTAGGAGTACATATATTTCTATTGACACAACTTTGTGGTTTTTTTTTTTTTTTTTTTTTGTAATTCTGTCATAGGCATCAGTTTATCTCTTGTTTTAGTGCATTCCAGAGGCCATTCAGGATATATGGCACCTTCCAGTCCTTCTGTTTCTGCTCCTCTTTTCCCATGTCTCACTTGTGCTCCATACAGAGGAAAGGGGCCATGGCATTTCAGGGTAGAGAACAAACCCAGTTGCATCCTGGGCTGGATCTGAGAAGTTAATGATTAGTGAACCTCCTTCTGTGAACTGCAGGGCTCCTGCTTGGGGCAGGGTTTGAGGTGTGCCCGGGATGGGCACCTTCCATTCTTGTTCCTTGCTGTGTTTGGTACCTGGCTTGGACTTTCTGCCCAGCAGGTGTGTTGATTGCATGACTCCTATGGACATTTACTTGTCTAAATTTGTTGAAAATACGGTTTTTAGGAGTTGAGAAATATTGCACCAGTTCTGAGTAGTAATCTATGCTCTGTATTGTTTTATAGGCACATATAAGAAACTTTGCAGTAGGTCTGTTAGTTCATGCAATTGGAAGGTTTCAACATAATGTTTCAACATTTAGTTTCATCATTGCAGGCTTTCTTGGGGTGGTGCTGAAAGGTTCTGACAATTCCAAACAAACTTTTAAAAAAAAAACAACTTAAATGAATGCTTGTCCAAAATTAGAAGGAGGGAGACAAGGTTAATTTCAAAGGTAAAATAACTAAAAACATACTTGGGTTTGTCCCCAAGGAAATTCCAAGTTCTTTTCTGCTCTATGTAAGAAAAGGAATCTCTATTGCTTTAATCTTTAATTTTTTGGTTACTGAGCTAAAATATATTAGGTGTACCAGTCTAACAGAAATCATCCTTGGGTAGATGCTTAAAAATACCAGTTGGATTGCAAACTTGTTAGTGCCCATAGCAGGATTACTTTAAGCATCAATCTTTTCTAAGTGCTACTAGTGATGTATTGCTGGGGTTTTGTTTATTCAATTATAGCCAAAATTGAAAAAAATAATAATTTTATCCACTGACTTAATGTAGGGTATAATATGATTCATGGTTTTTTTTTCTTTTTGTCCTGATCATGGGTTTGCATTTTTAAGACTAGACGGAAAAAACTCTAGATAAACGTAGGGTTTTCATTTTGTCTGGGATTTCCTTTTCTCTTTATTATTCTCTTGTGGTCAGTGCAAATGTTTGCAGCTGTGCACAGGATGTGTGTTGGCTTGCTCAGGCTGTAGAGAGCAAGATGCAGACAGAGGTTATCTGTTGATACTTTATTTTAATAAATAAATGCTATCAGTGGATGAATCCAATTTGTAATTCTTAACACCAGATCTCTTATCTAGGTTTTCAGTATTAGTATTTTTTTTTCTTAGATACAGAAAGAACATTGTTTATCATCTGCAAGATCTTTCACAATACAACTGCTTGGATATTTACTGTCAGACTTCAGCATGTCTGTGATCCTGTTAAAGGAGACCTGCTTTTTATATTAAACAAGATTTACTGGTATGTTTTTATCCACAGCTGAGTGGGGCATTTTCTTCTAGGAGGCAACTGTTTCTAATAACAACAATCTTTTATTAGAGCGTGGTGTAACATGGTAAATATGTGATCTGGTGCTTCAGTGCAAGTCTGGTCTTGATGGAGAACATTTGGTTACCTGCTGAAAGGCTGGAGTGGCATTGGGTGCACAGGGCAGATTGGGGTGCTGGGACAGTCCCTTGGTGCTTGCTGGGGGCTCCTGCTCTCCCTCCCTGCTCTCCCAGTCCATTCCTGCTCAGATTGATGGGAATGGGGCCACAGCTCTTGGGGCAAAGCTGGAGCTCTCAAGTGCTGAAACTGTACAAAGCAGCAAGCACAAAACTCAACTTTTTTTTTTTACTTTTNGTCCTACTTTATCTCTTTTTTTTTTTTTTTTTTTTTTTTAATGTGGCATAACTTTACACTTTTAGCCCTTTTTTACATTTATTACATGAAGAAACTTCCAAGTCACATCAGGCTTTTTCTACATCATAAGACTTAGATTTCATCTAATTTCTTCAAGTGTAGTATTTTGTTTGCTTGCAGGTTATATATTTGTTCATTCAATTGATCCTTCTGTGCTTTATCTCTTGAAAAATATGTATAATTAATTTATTTTCTTGGTTTTTTTTTTTCTGATAAATGTCTGTGCAGTTGTAAAATATTCAGACTTGGAAAGGACCCACAGGGATAATTGAGTCCAGCTCCTGATGTTCAGCTTATTTTGGGTAAATGATGTAGAAAGTTGCCAAATAAATCTCCCCCTCATACTAAATAACTTATACTGTTAAGTAATTATTCATGTAAGACTGCCAAACTTTTGGGCACTATTTCCTCATTATTTGGAAATGCTGCATGGAGTAGGCAGGCTGTGAAAAATGCTCAGAAAGCCTGGAAAAATGAAATAGAAATTTATTAAAAAGCCTATCGGTATAGGTGAGTGCTGTGTGGGTGTGGTGTAACACAGAGGCTCTGTTAAGACACTTGTTAAAATGAATTAGTCTAGAAGTCTCAAAGGAAGCAGTGAGTAGAAAGGGAGCGTTTTGCCTTTGCCAACACAAACTACTCTACTCTCATTATACAAAGATAATATCCAAAGCCCTTTGCTCTTCTTACTTTGAGGAAAATGCAGTCAAAGGAAAACTTTAACTTCTGGGTTAAAGTATGTGCCAGCATTAAATATTCCTAACGGTTTACAAATAAAATAAAATTGACAAAGACTACAAATTTAGGTGATAGTATCCTCAAAGGTGCCAGAATTTGGGTTTTATTAGTTGAAAACACTTAAATATGGGCTGGTTTCAAATCCACTTTTTGTGGCTCAATTATAAGCCAGTCTTTTGGATATAAATGGATATAATCTTACCTTCCTCTTTACTTTTAGGAGAACTTTTCCAGGGTCAGCTTACCAATATTGTTTAGTTGGTTGATTTTCAAAGATTTGGTTGTTAGTAAACATAAAAGAAAATTGAAAGTTGTTGCTCTTCTACTCCATCCAAATGTTGGTGAAGTTAGAAGCAGCACAGTGCAGTAGATTCTTTATTCTCCAGACTGGTGTTAAAAATGTCACCTGGAGACCTGTATTGTGTATTGAATAGAAATTCACAGTACATGTGAATTTATTCTGAGTGCTGTGTAGTGCAGGCAGCTTTTGCCCCCGTGTTCCTCTTGGCCATTCTGGCCTGGCTCTGTACAGCTGTGTCTTTGTGGTTTTCACTCCCCATTTTTACTAGCACACAGTACAGTTGTCTGTGCTCTGAGTTGTAGAGGTAGCTGCTGGTAAAAAGCTGGATAAATTTCTACACAAAAATATAGATGTCTTTAAAGATAAATCAGCCTTTTTAAAAGGTGGCTTTTACCTATTTAGGAAATAAACATTTGCTAGAAGCACTTTCAAGCTGCTTTTGAGCTCATTTATTAAATTGCACACCAATTTGCTTACGGTTTGTTTTACTGTGACAGTTTCAGTATGTGGCACAGAACTATTTGTTGCCAAGGTGAAGTTTCTTGCTTGAGTGGGCTGATATTTTTGGGGGAAAATACTGTAAAATAATAGTTTCAAACACACAGTAATACAGTTAATTCCAAGGTCAAGCTTGTAGACTGTGAGATTTTTAGCACTTCCGTTACCTAGAGGTCCCATATGTCATTGAAATACTATACATCCCTTCATGTGTCTTATCTGCAGTTTAAGAAGGTTCTTTTTACCTGAGAGTGCTTCTAATCTTGTGAGGTTTTTCCATTTATAGAGCAAATTCTTTGGTTTTCACTATTGATTACTTGAAACACTTGTTGATCAAAAATGTTTTAAATTTGACAGAAGCAGCTGCTATCTAAAAATGCAAGGTAAAAATGTTGTAAAAGGTAAATTATATTAGCTAAAATGTAAAATATGAAAAACATGGCTAATTTCAAAATACTGCTGTCATATGTTTTATCAAGGACACTTAAAAAGAGATAAGAAACTAATTTGTTAATACAGGTCCCATTTTTCTAATATAACCAGTTCTTCAGGGACTTCTGCTGCTGCTTAACTAATTTGCATGTGATGCTAGAGCTGAGACCTTTTTTAAATGGGCAAGACAGCTTGCCACTTTCACTGTAATTTTCTCATCATTTCTCTTTACAGGGATTTGAAAAGTAAATACTTCCTAGGCTTTTCAGTCCCATCTGGATGGGAGAACAATCCTGATGCATGAAGGATGATAGAAAAAAAGCAACATAAGGGCTTGTTCAGGCTTTTCAGTCACATGAGTATGAAGACTAGGAATTCATCCATGTTTGAGAAATGTTCCACTTTTTTTTAAGGCAGCTGTTGTCAGAAGACATCAGACAGTAAAAACATGGTGTATATCTTAAAATTCCTGTCTAGAATTTATCCAGTTAAAACAGGAAAGGATATTAAACCCTTTTTGATAAAGTCTTTGATGGACAGACCATGTGTAAGGAGCTGGTATTGACGAGTGGAATCCCTTTCCATTTGTTTAAAACCTTGGAGTTTTTGCCATGAGATTTATTTCATGCCCTTTTGAATGTATTACCAGGTGCATGTTCTCCCTAGAATCTCCCCACTCTGAGCTTTCTGTAGTGCCTCCTATACCTTGCTTACTTAATTACAATTTTTTGAGTTAAGGTAATTTAGCCAGCAGTGAACGTGTGTTGAATGATGAGTGTTGTAATCATCTTGCTTTCTGTCTTTGGCCCTCTGGTCCTGAGTCTTTTCCACATGGTTTCAGTAAAAAAATGCAAAGCACTCCTGGCTCAGGAGAGTTCATAAACACATGGGAAAAGGCTCTCAAGGGAAATGGGAGATTGGCTCCAGACCCATTTGCATGGAAGGGGATATGGAGTAGGGATCTGCTGCCTGAGCAAGTCTGACACCTTGCAAAAAGGCAGTATCAGCTTACATTTAAGAATAAATGCATTTAACTGTGTAAAGCCTAATCTAATCAGTGGATGTTAGACTTGCTTGGAGCATGACCACTTGGGCATGTTCTGCATAGAAGCTGAGGTGTGTTTAGGTAGGGAAACCTTGCTGGGCTTGATGTACAGGCTGTGGTGCACACCAAAGCAGAATTTTAGAAGTTATACATGTGTATTGTCCAGGCTATGGTGCCTGGGAAACCCATTGCATCTGCAGGGTGAGGTACAGGCAAAGGATGTGTTTGTTGTTGTATTTGGAGTGAGAACTTGCACAGGATTGTGGCTCAGATGGTGAACAGTAATTCAGAACCATCATGAAGAGAGCAGTTTGATGAACAAGAAAAAAATAGCCCTCTGAACAAAATTACTTTTTTTTTTTTTTTTTTTAATGCACCTTGAAGGTAAACCAGAAAGAGACTGTTTTGATTTCCTCTGGTTTTGGGTTTTTTACTCCCGCTTGCTTTACTTTTCCCACAGAAAAATGTTTCTTTTTTTCTTTTGCTTGTTTTTCAAGTTGCTTTGTATCTCTCCCGTGGGACCAGCACTGCAGGTACATCTTACTTCTGTTTGTGTGTGCATTTTCAATGCGTGACATCTCTGTTAGCCCAGGTCATTAGGAGTATCTGAGGAATAGGCTGCAACCCAGATTTGCTCTAGGAGCTGGAGATCAGGTGATGCTTGTCCTCAAGTGCTCTTGTCTGCTTGCTGCTTGTGCTGGGTTAACTCCTGTCTTTGTGTGAAGCTGAGAGAGAAATGACACTCACAATTTGTGTTGGATCCCCCCCAGCTCTGTGGTACTTCAGGAGCACTGGACAGCTGCATTGCCCACAGAGGAGTTGTCCCCCTGTTCCTCACTTTTGTTAGAATTGCAGTTGTGCTTGCACTAGGGTGTATAACTTGGGAGAATGGCATTTGTTGTGGGTAGGAAAGCAGTGGAGCAAAGGCATGTGGTCATAGTTTGTGGTTTGTAGATGGAGGTTCTGGTAATGACATCCTTGTTACAAGTTCTAACCCTCAGCACCGTTTCCTTTTGGCTTTAAAATTGTGTGACTAATGCACAAGTAACCTCCCAGTGACATTGCCTTCGTGTCACAGCCTCAGAAACATCTATTCTAGGTGAGAGGGCACATGTAAGAAATCCCATTAGTGCTGTTGAGAACATTGTGGAAAGCCCTTTGGCTGTCCTTGCAGAGAGCTCTTGGGCAGAGGGTGCAGAGCTGCTGTGCAGTTTCAGGATGTGTTTTTGAGGGTGATGATCACATGCTTGAAGATATTTCTCCACTGATAGGTGAGGTGGGGGTTAGTAGATTTAACTCAGGAGGAACCTTCATTAGTTGCTCTCCCAAATCCATTTGTGCTATGAATGTCCATTACAAAAATATTATGTTTTGTTTATCACATATCTGTGATCTGTAGTGTAGACTGGAGAGTGGTGTTGCCTTTTAGAGAAGGTGTTAGGAGAATATCATCTCTCTCTATATATATGTGTGCTGAGATAGAGTGGGAAGGGGTGTATATATATATATGATTCACCATATACAGACATGCACACATGTACAGAGACTTTGGGTACTGCTCTTGGATACTCTGTAGCTGATTTTCTGAACTAAAGCTAAAGGCCTTGATTATCAAGTAAATTTTTTGCCTGATTGTTTCTTAGTGTTTTTTCCCCTTTTTTTTTTTTTTTTTTTTTAATGAGACCTACAGCAACACTTCAGGGGAGCTGAACATACGCAATGAAGGAAAACACCTGAACAGTCAAGGCTTTCACCTTTGGGATTTTGTAAATCATTTTTGTGTTACAGATTTTAATAGAAATTAGCTTATACTATTACAGTCCTGTGTGCAGTGCCTTGTGCTTATTGCTGAATGCCCCAAATTCCATGTGGGAAGGCTGAGTCCATGTCTCATTAATGAGGAGTGCCTGCCTGTGTCCATGCAAGTCCCTTCTGCCACTCTTCCATTCTGGGTAGCAAGACAAGGGGTGATTTATGGAAAATCCAGTATTGGTACTGCCTTATCTCTACTATCAGGATTCTTCTTCCTGTGGCAGCAGTAATTCCTGCCCTGAAGAAGCTGGGGTGTGCCTTGTTCCCCTGTGAATCATTCATTAGTCAGACACACACTGCCATGTATGAACTCCTTGTGGAAACGGTATACTTGTGGAATCTGGATTGCCCATAGTATCCTTCTTCTCATGTGATTTAAATATTTACTTCAAGTAACAGTGATAGTTCTCATCAGTCTGAATAAAACCTCATATCTGCAAAAGTTAATTTTCAAAGAATCCCATGGTGACTAATTGTGTATTTGGAGAACTTAAGATTTTTATCGACTTCCATTCAGTTTTACCTTAGCTTTTTGCCTCGCCTATCATGTTTTTAGGCTCCATTTTTAACTCAAGAGTATCTCTCTATGCATTTAGTTACAAAATCAGGTTTAGTGTTTATAATGTGTTGTGCCATGGTCCCTGGCTGTGCTGTGGGCCTGAGGCTCCCAGGGGAGCAGGGGGTCCATGCCTGGCCCATGTGCCAGCAATGCTGGAGTTTCAGGTGTGCAATGAAGTCTTTTGTACCTGAGAGATGTGAGGTGTTGTGTGGGACACTCCACTGGAGACTTGCTGATACAACGCTCTAATATTCAGAGACCAAAAGCCATGCAGGGTTTTTTTCCCCCTTTCTTTTCTTGGAAGCCTAAAAATGCACTACTCTTTTTTTCCCTGAGTCAGTACACTTCTTGCTGAGTAAGCCATAGTATTTTTATATATGCTGATTTTATGTCTGAATACGCTCTTTTTATGTAAAATGCATCTTTCATGAGATTATTTTTCTTTCAGTCTTGCTGGCTGTGTGTGTGCTGGGCAAAACCACCCACAAGGAATGAAGCTGCTAGTTACCTGCAACAGTTCAGCTTTTGCATTCTTTGAAATACTGAGTTTAATAATCAAACAGTTTTAATCTTTTTAACTGTTAAAAACCACTTCTAATCTGGTTGTAGGTTTAAGCAGCATTCAGGCTCCAAAGTTCTTGTGTAGATTTAGCTTAAAATCTACATGCCATAGTTCTGGTTTGCAGGGGGAGGTAGAGGGAGTGAGTCAGTATTTGCTTGGTTTACTTTGTAATTGTGGCACTAAAACCTTCTTAACACACTATAAATACAGTGAACAGTTTTAATCTGCATGATAGGTTAAAGAAACACCAGTTTGTGGAATTCTTGATACTTCTTTTGGAGCTAGATCTTTAAGAAGAAAATAAAACCTCAATTAACAAAATCCAAGTTGTGTGTTCTGAGGTGAGGCAGATACAGTGCCTAATGCTGATGTCTTCATGAGGTGTGAAGTTCTTTCTGATATTTAGTTTCTTTTTTCATTATTTGTTACCTTCTGCCTGTGAAGTTTTCTTTGTCAAGAAACATTCCTGTTGATTGGTATGAAGTTTCTGTGCATGGTTACTCACAACTGTTAGGGTGTGTTACACACAAGATGAGGATTACAGCTTTGAAAATACATCTCCTGCAAAGCATTTGTGGTGTTAGATGAGGTCCTGTGCTAACCACTTTCTTATTCAGAGAGAAACCCACCTTCCCTCTGAAGATCTGGTCTCTTGGCCTGACCACTCATCTCTGTCACCCATTTCAGCGCTGATGGGTGCAATTAGCATCAGCGATAGAAACTGTGTGGGTGTGCTGGGCGCATGCACAGGCTGCTCCCTGCTGTGCGAGAGGCACGGCAGCCAGGCCTGCTGCAGCAGCCTCCTCTCCCAGCCTCTGGCTGTGTGTTACTGCCAGGAATTCATGGTTTGTTGGAGTTACTGCTGCCTTACACCTCCTAAGATCTTCAGGTTTACGTCAGAGTGCTGAAAGCTGTAGAGGTGCTACTACAGCCTTCATGCCTTTGCTGATGGTGCTAATTTAGTGCAGCTGTACAGAGAAAATGCGAACTTTGTCACGGCTGTGTTTGTTAAAAGCATGTGGGTAAGCTCTAACTCTTGAGCTAGAGCTGTGCATTTTGGTCCACATGGTTTAGAATTTGCCTGTGCTGCTTTGGTGGCAACACTTCTAGCAGCTGGTTTTGGTACTCTGAGTTTT
Source organism: Sterrhoptilus dennistouni (assembly GCA_013397095.1). Classification (NCBI taxonomy): domain Eukaryota; kingdom Metazoa; phylum Chordata; class Aves; order Passeriformes; family Zosteropidae; genus Sterrhoptilus; species Sterrhoptilus dennistouni. The sequence continues at coordinate 285,136 of VWZU01003041.1, read as the reverse complement.
GTAGTTGTTTTTCATAAATACTTCGTTAATTTCATCAGTTTTCTTGCATTGTGATAATGAAGATAATGTGTATATATATCCATAGCACATTCTGGAGATTGGGTGAAGTTATGTAGCTATTTTCCTCTTGCTTTCATTACTCTCATTGGACATGTTTTAGCACTGTTTTCCATTTGTGAAATGGAGTGGCTTTTGGTAGGACTTGTCATTATCAGCTGCTTGTGACATGAGGATGACCAGCCCTGCCTCATGCCCAGCTGACAGTCCGTGGGCAGGGCAGCTTTTCCCCCCTGTAGTTAGGAATTACAAAAACACTTTTGCCACTAGCAGATAGCTATATGAAAATATTTCTGTGGAGATGCTAGCTGCTGAGCAGGGAGGAACTGCTCTGACAAAATTATACTCCTAAACATTGATAGATTGAATTACATACTTTGTGTTCCGTAATAAAATGTTATTAGAATAGAAGTTAGCGGTGATGCTTGATCTGTGGCAGGGAGCATTGTTTTAAACTTGAAACCAGAGAAATTTTTAATTTGCCTTAGTTTTTTTGGTTTGTTTATTTTTATAGAAAAGTCAGTGTAGTGTCTCTCTGATATGGGAAGAGGAGTCTGTTCATTAAAAAAAAGGAGATAGCTTTGTTATTTGTGGTATTAAATATTACAACAGACTCTTTTTTTTCCCTCAACAGGTATACAAAGCTTGGATATGCGGGTAATACTGAACCCCAGTTCATCATCCCTTCATGTAAGTATTTGTTGCTTGCGTATCAATGCTGAAGTTACTCTTGGACTTTCTGTAATACGCCATAAAAAAACCCCAACATTAAAAGAGATTGACTTGACCTCTGAGTGATGACACAGAGTAATAATGTGGCTTTTTTGTTTTGCTACGGATACTCAGTTTAGAAGATACATTCATTAAAAAAAGGATAGTAATAGTTGAAGCTAATCTTTTGGACATGGAAATAATGTAAAAATCCAGTAGCATGGGTACATTTACCTTGCAGGAGGTTTTTTCGTGTTCAGTGGTTTATCTGGTAAAACATTGAGTTGATTATAACTGGAAAAAAATTAAAATTGTATTATTTAATATCTCCAGGGTTTAAAATGTTCTACTTGCCTGGAAGTTGTCAGTGTTACAGCTATGTTAATTTACTGTGTTTTATAAATGCAACAAAAATCCATGTCAGTTTTTTCCTCCCACGTAGAATAGCTTATTTGCTCCCTGGCTCCTGCACTGTTTCTCCCACTTGGAGAGATACAGTTCTACTGCAGAGAGTGGAGTTCACTCAGCTTCCTTTAGAAGTATTTCACCTTTTGACCTCCTACACCACTTGGCAGTTCCTCATTGTTCCTCTGTGCCAAAGTAATCACGGATTACATCCTGGTGAAAAGGAATAATTAGCACACCCAGTTTTCCTTGCAAATACAACAGGAAGAGAGCTGGAACTAATACTGCTTCAGCACAGTCACTGTAGAAGAGAACTTGGAAGTTCAGGCTCTGTGTTAATTTTTCTAGGAAACGTACTTCAAAAAGTAATTTTCATGGCAAGATAAGGGTAATTCACTTAGATGAAAACAGGAGAATGCATTCAGAGAATCCATTCTGTATCTTCTATTTTGGCTTCTAATAGGAATTTCTTAGATTATTTGGTTTTCCAAATTAACTTCATTAGGTTGATTTCAGTGTCATATGAAACACTCCAGTTTTGCTTTTCACAAAAAAGCTAATTTAACTTTAGATATTAGAAGTTTTCAAACATTAAAAAAACCCTTACAGTGCTCTTTAAACTTTGTAGCACTTGTTAAAATATAAATGGGCAAGTGGTTATTTAATTTCAGATACAGAGTTTACGTACTTTTTCTGCATCTTTAGATTTGGTTATTTAGTTTGAAGATCACTTTCTTCTTCCAAAAAAAAGAAATACCATGATATTTTAAATGCTGGGAATGAAATGACCTGTCAGATCATTAAGCAGAGAAATTTATCCAACAGGGATGCTGTTAAAGTAGAAGAAGGGGAAATGAGATTTTTTTGACAGCCTTTTGATACAGTGTGGTGTATGGAAAAAAGGATGCTCAGTCTAGGTGCTCCTGCAGCTAAAATGACCCTTGACTGCAATTCTCTCAATACAAAAGGCATTTCTCTCATTTGTGCTGCAATCCATGCTAGATAATTACAGAAATGACATGAGTTTGTGTTAATCCTCTGCCTCGAATGAAATAAAATAGTGCTTGGTTAATCCACATTAGAGAAACAAAAATAGAGTACAGCAGTACTTAGTTTCAAAGTAAAATGATACAAAAAAGCACTTTGGTGTCTAGAATTTCCTCAGTATTATTCCCTGTGGAAAAATTATTTAGTTTCTCCTTGCGCTTCCAGCAGTGGCATTTTATCAGTTTGATTCTCTAAAATTAATGTTTGCTGTAAAACAGGTCTGAGCAGCATTCCTTGAGCCTTGTTCACCTGTAGCTTATCTTATTCACTCCTGCTCTTAACAAATTTTTATCTCCTTATGATGTGTTTTTGATTTTATTCTGAATATGCTTCTGTAGAGATGATAAATACTTACATGAAAAGTGAAGTAAATGAGAATATATTGAGCCATTTTTTTTTATGTGGCTTGGGTTCACCACTTTCTTCTCTGGCTGCTTTTTGGATCTTAGATCATTAATTTTGCTTGATGTTTATTCACTTAAGCAGATTTTTCCTGCTGTTTGATAAAATGGGAGTCACCTTCTGTTTCCCAGTGGTTCCCTTGATATTTCATTATTTCACTTTATCTGTGATAGCCATGGCCTTTTCTTTACTTCTAAAAGAAAAAAAAACTGGCTTGAGTAGTGGTTCAGCACAAAAATTGATTCAATGCAAGGATGTTCTGCTTTTTTTTCTTCCCTAAAAGCTCTTAATTCTTGTGCCAATGAAACCAAAGGCAACAGCTCTGAGTGTTGCTGGGGTGCTGCCCATCCTCAGGCACCACAGCTGAGGTTTCAGCAAGATTTATTTTCTTGTTTATATTTTCAGGATGTGATTCTTGGTTGCTTGCTTCAGGTTGCTTGCCCCTAATTTCTGTCTTTCAAATGCAGGGCTGGCCTTGAGGGGAGCAAAATATTTGAGACCTCCCATCTTGTTTTAGGCTTGTAACAGGGTGAAACCAGTTGGGCTTGAAAGTTGGTGCAATCCTGTGGCAAGGGATCGATTTTGCTTGAAAGTTGTTGAGGATAACACTCATCTGGACAGCAAAATTCACCTAGATGTGTCAGCTCTGTAACAATGACCTGAAAATATTTATCAAGGTTCCCCTCTTGACTTGAAGCAAGCACCTGCCTTGCAACATTTCCTTCCCTGTGATTTTTAGCTTCTGCTCCCCATCTACCCCCCTTCTGTTTGGCTTCCTCCAGCCTTCTGCTTCCTCTCTGCTCTCCTGTGAGCAGCTACAGAAGTTGCAGTATGATTCAGTTTTCTTCCTGGAGAGCTCAAAATAATGACTTCTGCTCCATCCTGTTCAGTCTTTCACAACGTTCAACTTCTTGGTTCCTCTGGCTCTGCTTGTGTTGCTCTGTGTGGGAAGGGAGGGGAGGAGGGTGGGGAGGATCCATGAACTCGGGGTGCTTTACCCCTTAGCAAGCTGCTGATTTCCAAATCCTCTAGCTGTGCTGCCCTGGCTGCTGGGGAATGATTATTTTAAAAAGAATAACAACACTAATAATCACACTTAAAATTGTTATTGTTCTTATTGGCGTGTGCAGAAAATTAGCATGTTTGTTGAATAAAATGAGATCTGTAGGGATATCCTATTTTAAAGTTTCTGTGTGTATTTTATCTTCCTGATTGCATGTTGAGTATCTAACAATTAAATTTGTATTTAAGTCTGTTACTGTGTTACTCTTTAAGTCCTCACCATGCTTACCCATGATTGAAAGTCAAATTATCTGCATTCTGTGTAGCTTTTCTGAGTTACACTTGAAACAAAGGATGGTTGTGATTAGAGTGTATCTGTTTTTTCACTGTAGGTTTTCTTTTTTTGGTGCAGGATATATGACCTACAATAATGTTTGTGTTCTCTGTTGAAGGTATTGCTATCAAAGAATCAGCAAAAGTGGTCGATCAAGCACAAAGGAGGGTTTTGAAAGGTGTGGATGATTTAGACTTCTTCATTGGGGACGAAGCAATAGAAAAACCAACTTATGCAACCAAGGTAGTAAGAAAAAAGATTTAAAATCATTTTTCAATACTGTTTAGCAAGTGTCTTGTGTACAGTAAATATCATGTTAAGAATGCTTAATGTTTACTTAAATCTTACTTATTTATTAACTCTGTTTAAATAGAAAATAAACTTTGATGTTAGTTTTGTTGATCTTGGGGAGCCTGTGGGAATTTGCAAAACACTGTGAAAATGTATATTGCATATATATATTTATTCATAAATGAAATGAGGCTGAGAAGGGTGTTAAGTGGAAATGCCACGTTCTCTTGTTCCTTGGTAACTTCTGTCAGCAGCATCAGGGCGGGACACTGGGCTGGGGGAGCTTTTGGTTTATCCCAGTGCCACCATTCTGCTGTGCTGAGAAAAATGCAATGTGTTGCCTCTTGCTACTCAGGATTGGAGTCAGAATTTTGAATAGGTGTCACATGGGAATAGAAGAAGCCTAAATCGAAGTTTCTTGCCTGTGTAGATCATATACTTTTACAGTAGTTAAAACCAGATTTTTTTTGTTTGGTTTTGGGATTTTTTGTTTCTTTTTTTCTTTTTGTTTCCAGTTATAATTTGATATTTTTCTCACACAGTGGCCTATCCGCCATGGTATAGTTGAAGACTGGGACTTGATGGAGAGGTTTATGGAGCAAGTAATCTTTAAGTATTTAAGGGCAGAACCTGAGGACCATTATTTTCTTTTGGTAGGTAAATTTATGCCCTGTTTAAGAAATTCCACATGATGAATAACAATGTGCTGATTTATGTAAATTCTCAAATATAAATATGCATATTTTGAAAGCAAAAGTAAATAAATTACCTGGAGCTTTCTTGACCTGCCTTAAGCCATCCAGGTTCTTTAATTTTCTAAAAATGTCAATGTGTCTGAACAGCAAACATTTTCTGTTCTCTTCTCATTTCCCTCCAAGCTGTCTGATTCATCACTTTCTCATTTTCCCTCTCCACTGAATTCAATAATCTCAAGTTTATGTGTTTGAGACAAAAAAAAAAACTTGTGTTTTGACTTTACATAATTGCAATTATTTTGTTTTTACAGTACTGCCATCTGGATGAAGTATCTAGAGAGTAAATTTTTGCCTTTTATTTTCTGTGAAACTGGAAGGGTTGATTGTCATATTTGGGCTGATTAGATCTCAATTAAGGTTAATGTTATTCTGGAGCATCTGCTATTCCTTAGTATTTTATTTAGGGTCATTGAAAAAGGCAGTTTGGTTTAGTGTGTTATTTATAGTTCAAGTTTGGAATTGGAGGTGTTGGCCATACCTGTTTAAATGCCTTCATCTTCTTAAAGCAATAATTAGGTCCAGTTGCTCAAGGCTGTGTCCAGCCAAGCTGTGAATATTTCCAAGGATCAAAATGCCATAACAACCCTGGGCCCCTTGTCAATATTTAACCACCTTTAGATTACTTCTTTTCTTCCTAATACCTACTTAGGATTACCCAAGTTGAGTTTTGTGTCCCTGGCCCCTTGTCCCAACCCTTTTGTGAAGAATCTGACTCCCTCCTGTTACACAGTTGCTGCAAGGGAACAGTGATACTTTCTTTTCTCGAGTGTTCTGTAGCACTATCCAAAATGCTCCTTCAGAGTAGAGCCTTGAGTATGTTTGATGTTTCAGTGAAAGCTATAGCACAATATTATGGTATGTTTTATGTTGTTCAGCTTCTCTCACTTGAGTACATTCCTACACCTGAGCATAGCAACTTGTGGCTGCCTTCTGAAGGAAAACAGCTCTTTTCACTGAGAAATCTAAAAAATGCCATTCTTTAAATGTGCTAAACTGCAGCCTTTGACATATTTTGATAGTCCTTGGTTTTTTCAAGTGAAATCAAAAGTTCTAATGAGCTAGCCAACCCACAAAGGGAGTATATCCACAAAGGGATATAAATTCTTAAGCAGTAACTGATGTAGTATTTATTGCACTTTTGTTTTTCTTTCTTTTACTGCAATTTGCATGAATTCTTAAAAGCACCCTCTGTCCATTACTATTTTTACATGCTATTGTTGAATGACTCATCTTGACAAAACTTAGGAGTTGGTGATCCTTTTTTGAAAGTCAAATATTTGGTTTGAATGTAAGTTTCAAACTCATGTTTGTTTGGCTTTTTTTTGTCTCACAGACTGAGCCTCCATTAAATACTCCAGAAAATAGAGAATATACTGCTGAAATCATGTTTGAATCTTTCAACGTTCCAGGGCTATATATTGCTGTTCAGGTAAGGGCAGGGCTGTTGGGAGTCACAGCTGCAGTATTTCTCCTTGGGCTAAAACTAATTTCACCGTGAAAAGACTGTGTAAGTGGTGTTTGGAAAATGTTTATGTCCTTCTGGTTGGCAGTTCCAGTGCTGCATGTTTGTCGTGCTTTGATTCTGTGGGTGGTTGCTGGATACTGTTCCTCTGTTACCTCTTCAGGCTTCTGAGCAGTAGAGTATGAAATCTGTTGCATCATAAGTAAATAAAAAACCACACCACATCATAATAGTTCTATTAATTCAAGAACTGAATCCCTTTCAGTATGAAGTAACGAAAAGTTATGTTTGAGCATGGCTGAAAAAACATCAGGCAAGTGTCAAAAATTACATTTGTGCAGCCTCTTTTTTCTGAGCTGTTGTGTAGACATATATAATATTATTAAATCAGTTTCCATGCTGTAAATTACCATGGGGGTGTCAGTCTGTCCTTGGGAGGAGGGGTGGTGGAGAGTGAGGTTTGCAGGCAGATGTTTTACTAATATTTGATTTTGGTGTGTTGTTTTTTTCCAAGGCTGTCCTTGCCTTAGCTGCATCTTGGACGTCGAGACAAGTAGGAGAGCGAACACTGACTGGCACAGTTATAGACAGTGGGGATGGTGTCACTCATGTCATTCCTGTGGTAAGTGTGCCTCAAAGCTACACAGCGGCTTCCAGGGAGAACAATTTGTCCTCTGAGTTCTCTGGTGTGTACACCTACACACACTGGAGTATAGATAGGAGTCTTCAAAAACATCAGATAATTCCCCGGGCTGTGGGTGTGAGTTTTTGGTTCATTTTGTAGTGCAGAAACTGTTGAAGAACTTCTCTGTAACCCTGAGTTTGGCAGAGCTAATTGTCTTTCGGTGACTTACCTTAAAAGGTGAATTTCCAAGGCCATGCTAAGTGATGGGTGGAATTGCTTTAGCACATTTCCAGTTTCATTTGCTGGTAGAAGTGAATAGGCTCTTTACAGTAGTCACTACAAAAAGTTTGACTTTCTATTTTCATTTAGTTCAGTCCATTTATATATAAAGTAGAAATAACATGAAGAATTAGAGGACAATGTAGTATTGTTTATAATTTTTCTCCATCCCAGTTCTCTGTTCTTAGTATTTAGTAGTGCCTCAGCCATACAAGCAAAAGTTCCTGCTTCACTGGAAGAAAACAACCCCTAGGGTTGGTTAGTGTTGAAAATCTGCCCCAATACATCAAGTGGCTAAAGCAGAAACTTGGATGATTGTGTGATGTTTTATTAGGTAATGAGCACCTAGAGCTGCAGTAATTTACCTTACTGTCAAATTATTGCCCATCTTTCCTGGAGGGAGTTAAATTCATGTCTATGTACTAGATACATTTGTATTTTTAAAACGAAGCTAGATTACAGTTTTTAAGACAAATATCTGTACAAAGCTTTATCATGCCACAGTAACTTTAATTTTTTAAAAACAGTAGCATTGGTGGTGGTCAAACATACGCTGTCACGGAGCAATCTCTTATTAATTTTGGTGGAATGTAGTGTTTAAATCTTTGTTCAGACTGTTCATCCAAGTTAATGTATTTTTAATAACGCTTAGGAAACAACTGACACCCCCGACCTTCTATAGATAAACTTTGAAAATTGGACTTAGTCGTTCAAATTACTGTTTAAAATAGTTGAACTTCTCCTGATTTATGCGTTTGGGTATTTATAATTGAAATAAGAGTAGGTGTTCTATGTAATTTGAAGCATTAACTTCCTTTGCAGAATGTCGTTTACTTCTGAAATTTTTAAACATGTTGAACAAATTGTCAGCCATGTTCTACCACTTCTATTACAAAATAGATAAAAAGGAATTAACAAATGCTTATCTCTGTAGTGAAGCTAACAGTAGTGATAGATTTTTTTAATGACATTATTTTCTGTGTTAGGTATTTTTGTATGAACGTAAGGGGTGTGTATATAGGAAAACTTAAGCATTTTGTGAGTGTGATATCTGGATTCCTCTGTTTGGATTTAGCAGATCTGGTAGGGTTGAAGGCCAGCCTTGCACACTTGGTTTCTTTGTTTAGACCAGATGCTTTTAATGCACTGACACTGGTCCCCAGGATGAGTGTGAATTGTAGCGGGGGTAGGTTGATGGATGAGGATGAGCCAGTCTGATGTTCTGAGCAGTCTCAATTAATGTGCTGAAATGATGCATTTTCTCCCTGCTTTCAGAAAATTAATTTTGGTTCATGTGGATTGTAACGTCTTACATCAGTGGCTGTGACTGCAGGGCCACATCAGTTATTCTAAAATAATATTTCACGAAAAAAAAGGTTCTTTGACCTTTTTGGTAAGAGTAACCTCATTTTGAAGAGAAAATAAAGGCCAAGGAATAGTGAGTATAGTGATTTGCCTTATGTACTAGTGACCTTTCTATTCCTTCTAACCTTGTAAGAATTATGAACCAATGCCATGCAAAGTAAAGTAAGGCTATATATACTGTGAAGAATTGGATTTGTGGTAATTAAATGAGCCAGTCTGAAAGGGCTTTAGCTCAGAATCACAGGTAGTGGGTAGGAGTTTAGACTCCATGCCTTTCTCTCTCCCTCTGAGCTTTGGTGAAAGTAGTTCTTATCAGTATCTTTGTCCCCATTAATTTTGTTTACAGGCTGAAGGATATGTGATTGGCAGCTGTATCAAACACATTCCAATTGCTGGGAGAGATATCACATACTTCATTCAGCAGTTGCTGAGGGAGAGAGAAGTAGGAATTCCTCCTGAACAATCCTTGGAAACAGCTAAAGCAGTGAAGGTAATGTGAATGTTGCAGATCTTGAGGTTATTTTGCATCATAACTTGGCATCTGATTTTAAAGTACAAGCATATCTGAAAGTAATTGTACTTCTGAGTAATGGGGCTCTGATTCTAAATAATATAAAAACACCTTAATAATGTAATAACATGTAATAGCTTAAACTCGAGGTTTCCAGTTGGGTTATGCTTGCTCAGTCTGACCAGGAATTTCACTCTTCACCTGTTGTTTCCCCTTTCCCTTCCCCTCCATTATCATTATTGTTGTTGTTATTATCCTGCTGCTATTATAATTTTACTGTTCTGTAGGAAATACTGTTGGCTGGATGTGTCATACAGAGCTGTAATTGCTCCTACATTCTTTCTGAATATTAATGTGTTCTTTTTTGTAATACATATTACACAGAGAACAAAGCTTTTCTGGAAGACATTCAGTTCAAAGTACACTTAAATTTTGTTTCTCTGGCAGTTCTTCAATGTATTTCAGAGTTAATTTCTCACAATCATCAAAGTTTAGAGGAAAAGCAGAAGAGAAGTAATTTAGCTCAGCAAGAGCCTTCAGTGCTGCACAGAAATGATCTGTAGTAGCAGAGCCATTATCTACCTGTGTACAGTAAATGTCAGTTCAGCTGTTTTGAGGCTTATTCTTTATCTGCCAATTTAATACTTACTCTTAAAAGTTAAAATTACTATCTGTTTTTAAAATTTCATACCAGTTTTCTATACTTTAGATAGTTCTAACAGTATCTATTCAATTTTCAGGAGCGCTTTAGTTATGTTTGCCCTGACTTAGTAAAAGAATTTAACAAGTATGACACAGATGGTACAAAGTGGATTAAACAATATACTGGAATTAATGCTATCTCAAAGAAAGAATTTACCATTGATGTTGGTTACGAGAGATTCCTGGGGCCAGAGATTTTCTTCCATCCTGAGGTAAGTTGATTTGACTTGTCGGTATTTTCTGTTTTAGATGATAGCATAGAAATCCTATTTGCAAAATTGTAAAGAAGTGTTTATCCTGACTTACATTTCTTCTTATTTATAAACAGATACCAGCTATTGTTGCAAGTCAGCATGGTTTGATTCTAGTCTTTATACAAATCCAGGCTGATACACAAAGCACTTATAAATGCCGGCAAAAATACTAAACAACTGTTTCTATTATTAGTTTTCATGACATCTCATAGAGTGGTTATCTCCTTTTTTTCCACTTTACCGCATTTCATTTGCAATACGTGGTCCTCCACAGTGACTTGACTTGATTTTATTCCTGATTGCAGTTTGCTAATCCTGACTTTACACAACCAATCTCAGAAGTAGTAGATGAAGTTATTCAGAATTGTCCCATTGATGTTAGACGTCCTCTATATAAGGTCAGTAGCTATAATGTCTTTTTAAAATATATATAGGTTTTAGAAGAATTGTTATTTTTATCAAGGTACATATTTGAAACTCTTAAAAACCAAAACCAAATGAGCGTAATTAACCATTTTTCTAGAAATTAATTCAATATTCAGAACGCTTTGTTGTTCACTTAGAAAATTTCAGAATGTGCTTTTTCATTAGGGAAACAAAAAACTAAGCAAAAGTGATTAGATGTATTTAGATATAAATAGATTTTAAAGCACAGACAATTTTAATGTGGCAAACTCTTGGTGAGTTCATTTGTCATGCTTATATGTTAGATAATTTACAGTAAAAGCAAACCTGCTAACTGTAGCTTTAAAAACTGTATTTAGATATTTAGAATTTAGGAATTGGATGAAGTTGGAGACCTGCATTTTTCAGACATGGTTAACAATTTTTTTTATTCAAAACAGAATATTGTCCTCTCTGGAGGCTCAACCATGTTCAGGGACTTTGGTCGCCGTTTACAGCGAGACTTGAAAAGGACTGTTGATGCCAGGCTGAAACTTAGTGAAGAACTTAGTGGTGGCAGACTGAAGGTTGGTTCCTGCAGCTCACACACTTAACAAGCATCTGTTACCTGGAAAATGTGCAAATAACATCTTGCAATGATTGTGGTCTTTGTTGAAATGTCTTTTATCTTATTTGAAGTTCTTACAGAGGCTTTTCAGAGATTCATCCATTACACTGATCACATACCAGCAGTTGGCCACTCCAGCTGTCTTTGTGCTTGATGTTTATTGATCAGTTACAATCCATTGTGCTCAGTCTTTTTGAGCTTGAAGATAAGAGAGATGAATCAAGCTCATTGTTGAGCCACCAGGAGAGTCAGGAGCACGTGTCCTGTGAGGAATGGGGGAACTTTGATTGGAGAAGGGAAGGCTTTGGGAGTCCTGATAGTGCCTCAGTACATGTAGGGAGATGACTGATTTTGAGGCTCAGCTGGATAAAACCCTAAATACCTTCTTCTGGCTTCAGGAAAACCCTAAATAGCTTACCCTGCCTTGAGCTGGAGCCCAAATCAGAAACCTGATGTGATCCCTTCCCACCTCAATTATCTTATAAGCAACTTCATGTTTTTATTAAACTGCATGATCCTTAATTTGTGCTCTTTCCACTTCAAAGCTCTGACCTAAGAGCATCTTTCTGTTGTCTCTGCATCAATGAAAAGACCAGCAGAGAAAAAAAAGGTGGTTTTTTCCTTTTAAAGCAAAATTGAAGTGATTTTCCTCATTTATTTTTTAGTAGCAATGTTGTAGCTTGGTGAGCTCAAACAATCCTTTAAACCCCAGCAGAGCTTTATAATATGTCACATAGACAGCTCTGAAATTTCAGTCATACACAGTTCTCTGGTCCAAGAAACATCTGTTTTCTTTACTAGACTTGTACCACTTAGTAAGGAAGCAGAATCTGAGTAAGGAAATTGGATGTGATTCTTTTTTTCTAAATGCCAGGCATGGCAAAGACTCACTGGCTGGAGTTTTGCGAATGTGTTACAGAACATTTTTAGATACTGTTTCAAATTTCAGCAGGTTGGGCTGGAACAAATAATTTCTGAATCTGTTATATACACTGGCAGTTTTAGTTGGCACCAGCAAGGAATGGGTTGTGTGCCTATGGAGGGAAAGGGAATGACTGACTGGAATGAGTGCTGTAGCTCAGAAAAGCATGACTGACTGTATTGATCCTGGATAAACTTTCAATCTGCAGCTGATGCTTTGTTAGAATAATCACATGAAACTTGAAAATTAGCTTCCTAAAGTGTGTTTTTTTTGGAAGTTTAGGTACTACGGATCGATGCTTACAAATTCATAAATAAATAGTCCATCAAGAAATTTAATCAGAACACAGTGTGAAAAAATGAGTGTGAATGGAAGTATGTCTGATAAAGCAGGTAGCTTGATCTATAAGCAAGAGCTGTTTCTTACTCTTCATGCTACAAGGGAAAATCTGATGCCATAAATATAAATTTACATGCACAGCATTTATGAAAATACTAATTTGTTAAAAGTAAGCTTGGTATATACAATCCTTTAAAACTAGATCTTTACCAGCAGAAGTGACTTGTAATGTGTTGCTCTTTTCTTCTCTTTTCTGCAGCCGAAGCCCATTGATGTCCAAGTCATTACACACCATATGCAGAGATATGCAGTCTGGTTTGGAGGATCAATGCTGGCTTCCACAGTGAGTTTAGCTGTAAAGCTGAGCATGTCTGAGCCATTCTGACTGTGCTTTAGGAGCCTTCATCTCCCCTTCATTGTATATTAAATGTGGTAGGGGGATTTCTGATAGACCTCAGGTGGTAAATACACCTTCACTGTTTTTGCATTAGACTTTAAGGACTTGGAAGAGCAAATGAAAGCTGAATTAAAGATTTGTGTGAGTTGTTAGATAGTGCATTTTAGTTCTGTGGCAGAATATACTCTTTGCATTAGTGTTCAGCCACACGTGATTTAAGTTAATTGTAGGATTGCTGTGCTATCTTTGTTTTTTTCCACTGGCTACATAAAAGTTAATATTGTTAAAGTAAGGTGTCTATACCATACACTAATGTTTTTTTTTCCTTCCCTTTACAGCCTGAATTCTACCAAGTATGCCATACCAAAAAAGATTATGAAGAGATTGGCCCTAGCATCTGTCGTCACAACCCTGTGTTTGGAGTCATGTCTTAAAGCTGACCCTGCAGGGGTCAGGGATGGGGAAGTGGGGAGGAGGAAGAGTCTTTCTGATTACTTGTTTGTCTGATGGCTGGTATTAAGATAACAAACATGACTTGACAATAAGAAAAAGACCAAACACAATTAAGCAGGATAATTTTAATAAGTGTCTCAACATGCGGATGTAGTGGAAAGCCAAAATGATCACATTTTTTCTTTAGATTGATTATTTGAACCTGTGCGTAACAAAACAAAAAAAAAAGTGGATTTTAGTTCTTTTTGTGCCCTGATATTTTGTATATTAATGAATATCCAAGATTTGATGGGATTTGATGGTGTGTAGATAGTCAGCTCTCTAATGCTTCCATTGTACCCCTTCATGGGTGCAATACAGGAGCTTGTTTATATTTCATACTTTTTTATACTTTGAGGAAAAAATATGAATAAAAGAAACTGTAATATTTGAGGAAAAAAAAATTACCAGTGACCAACTTGAAAGTAAATTTAAAAAAAAAAGAAAAAAAAAGTCATGACTCATGCAACTAGCTCTTGCAAATCATGACCAGTCTAAATCCTGGGTTCCATACAATGCGAGTGCTTTTGGAACTAAGAAGCTACTATCTTGGATTAACCAATGCCTGCTAGTGCTTTCTGATTACTTGGTGCATTTTCATACTATCACTTGCTTTAAAAAAAAAAAAAAAAAGTAAAAGACAAGACTGTTGGACCAGTATTGCAGTTCTGTAGTGTCATTTCTAATTAAACCAAATAATCAGGTTATCAAAATTTGGTGTATTTAAAGCCTAACACCATTCAAATAAAGGCACAAAATTTCTTTTTATGTTGGTGTCAGACTTGTTAATCTCATGACATGGGAAGTTCTGAGCATGGGTCCCTACATATCCGCTGTGGCTTTTGAGGAGTGAGGTTGGTTTGTGAGGTAGAGATGTAATGTGCTTTGTGTAACTCAAGTGTGAGCATTTTAGAACTGCAGTTTGTGTGTTCAGCTAGCTAGCACTTACCTAGAGAAGCCTGACAGCTCCTCCACTGTTGGGTTTGTTCATCTACTTTGTTCTGTAACTTTTTTCCCCCCACTTTCTTGCAGGTGGTGCTATTCAGGAATCAGCACTGCGTTTTCAATCTCTGTGGTTTTTCTGCAAGAAAATGCCATGTAGATAAAAATAAAGTGAAAACAATCTCTTTCTCATTCTTTCTAGGAAGAACACTTTCTCTAGTGACTGGAATTGCTTACAATTTCTGTTGATATTTGATGAGAGAAAACTCTTCTTTAGGCACTTCTGAGCCCACAGATGGAGTTGAGGCTGTTTGCATAGAAGACCACAAGAGGGAGATATCTCGGTTTCTTCTGAGTTGCAAAGATGCCTCACATTTTTATCAGAGGAGTTTATCAATTGCCAGAGCTTCTAAACTTGATAAATGCGATTCCAAAACAAGGATGAATGTGGGAAAGTGTTTCTACAGCAAGCACTGTAAAAAATTTGCATGCTGGAATCAAACAGAACATGATGCAAATAACAAATTTTTGAACAATTTTATTACAAAACTATATTAGTAACATCTCCCTAACAGTGATACAGTATTTTAGTTTTTTATAACTTGCTTTTTAACTCAGTTTGAGTCATAACTGTAGACTGATTCATGTGCTACGGTAGACCAACAGGCAGATATATATAAAATAAAGTTAATTTGAGTTGTGCCTTTTTCAGCAGTTCTGCCACTGTATCATACTCTAGTGACAGGGTATTTTGATACACTGCAGTGGTGTGAAGATAAGGGAAAGATCTTTTTCTTCTCTAGAAAAAATGTCTTAGAAATTCACTTGAAAAATTTAAAATCCTGACACACAGACACATAGCAGTGAATGAGTGCAAAGAGAAGGAGTGAATTCCTCTTTCTGTCGCACAGAACTGTAGGGAGATCTTGAGTGTTACACAGATTCTGTGTTCATCTTCCTGAGGCCCTAGGGAAGCTGCTCTAAGCTTGTTTGTCATTTGTGTAGAAGAGAACAGAAATCAGCCATACCCTTACACACCTGTTGATTTTTTTGGAGCTGTGCTCTAAAACTATGTTAATTTTTCTCATAGAATGAAGTGAGTGAGAGGTTTTTTTCTATTTTTTTTAATACTGTAGATGTACTTTTGGAGAAGTTACACAGCCACAGCTGATGTTGGGCATATTAAAAGGACTGAAACTGTATGAGCAGCTCCTCCTACTGTTAAATTCAGTCTTGTACAACGGGAATAACTGTCTGGAAATGGGTCACATCAGTGTTGTGCACCTGTAGCACCAGATCCAAATCAGATCTGCTGCTGGTGAGTGG
This sequence comes from Sterrhoptilus dennistouni, assembly GCA_013397095.1. NCBI lineage: Eukaryota > Metazoa > Chordata > Aves > Passeriformes > Zosteropidae > Sterrhoptilus > Sterrhoptilus dennistouni. The sequence continues at coordinate 269,504 of VWZU01003041.1, read as the reverse complement.
TGAAGGGGCTGAGCAATCTCTGGGTGGCTCATCCCAGGGATTGTATGAACACACAAACTCTACAATGTGAAACAGGCAGTTCCAGGAAAACACATTGCAGTCTTCAAAAGTGGATCCCCTGTTGTAATTCTGTGTGGTGTTGGGCTTAAACCACCCAAAAGGTTCATTGCAAAGGCAAGTGTTTAAGAAAAACCCACATAAAATGAAATTACATTTTTTTTCTCCAAAGGCTTGTTAGTGGACAGGTTACATGAAGACAGTTTTAAACCTATGTAGGAGGATTTAATAGGACTGATGTCATGGTGTAGCTTTGTGTCCCATGTGTGAGACTGGCTGACAGAATCCCTTAGGAGACCTTCCTGAAGGGCAGAGGAATCCAGGAATGCTGCACCTTGTTCAAGAAAGAAATCTCAAAGACACAGGAGCAGGCTCTCCCCACCTGCTGAAAGCTGAGGTGGTTGTTTCCAGCTTACTGATTTTATAATTCTGTGGAGAAGATACACACCTGTACTGTCCTGCTGCCTGCAGGATGAGCTGGAGCAGTGCTGGTTGTGCACAGTAAATAGTAAAGAACTAAACAGCTGCAGTCTGGCCTGCCCAAACTTGGCTTACTTTACCCTTCTCCAGGAATTTGATTTTACTCCAGTAGATGGGGTAGGACATCAGGTTTAATTGGCTTAAAAGCTGGTAGTTTCATGCAGCTGAACCTGGAATAAATCAAAGGTCACTGCCAAGTCAGTTCAGGCTCATCTCTTCACTTTGTGATAGTGTTTATACCAAATGTTAGGTATTGTTGGGATGGATGAGTTAGTACTTGAAAAGCTGCCTGGAGGCAACTGCTGGGCTGGCTGAGCTCCTGCCAGCTGTGGGCTGGTGCTGTGCAGCCTCCCTGCCTGAGAACTGCTGTTCTCCGTGTAGGCCAAAACTCCTGCAGCAGTAAAATTAAGAGAAATACATTGTTAGTGTCACTTAGGTTTTGTTGTTTTGGATTTTTTTCCTTTATTTCCCCCACAAAAGCAAAAAGTGCTGGAATAACCACCTCCAAGTGCCAGTCCCCTGTTGCAGTACAGACCTGTGAGTTTCCTGTTTTAGACCGGACAGAGATCCCAACTCCCATGTGGATGCTGCAGGTGTCTCTTTCAACATTTTAATCAGAAACTGGGTTGACAAAGAGAAGGCAGAGCTTGGCCCCTGTTGGCTGCAGGTGTCCCTCACCTCCATGAGGAGCAAAGCCCCTGTGCTTTTGGGCAGTAGCATGCACAGTGGCTGTGGGTTTTTTTCCCCAAAGTTGCAGTATAACTATAAATACATATTTTTAGTATAAATGCATTTACTGCTGGAGGGAGGCCCAGAGAGCACAACAGCAATTCGTTTATAGGAGCTGAAGATGTAGGGTAGAGCATGTAACACTGATATGGCTGAGAAAAGAGCTTGGGTTTTTTTCTTTTTGTAAAATAAAAGATCAAGAAAGGTGTTTTGTTTGAAAGACAGACTGGCACAGAAGAAGCCATTTCCATTTAATGAAAGCCCAGAAGCTGACCTACATGAACACCCAGGACTAATCTCTTTTAGCATCTTTAGCATAAGTTGTTCCAATTTATTTTTTAATAAATGAACATTAACTGGAGCAGGAGTTTAAATACATTTCCTTCCCAGCTCAATGCCCTGGTTGTATGGAAAATTTTCCCCCTGGTCTTGTTTGGGTCTCCCCATCCCTGACTTGTTGCAGAGCCCAAGGCTGGGCAAGGGGTTGTCAGCAGTGACTGCTCTGAGATGAAACCCCCAAAACCTCCATTCGGCAAGGTGGTGTTTTGTTGTGGGTTGGTTTTATTGCTTTCTCCAATTTTCGAACTCTGATTTAGCCTGACTGTGCTGGTGTTGAAAAATACTAAAAGTTATGTCTGAAACAATAATAAATAACAAATATGAAGCAACTGGTGAATCTCCCAAGGAACCCAGATAATCAGGAACATGCACGAGTCTGTCGTAACGCAGAGTTGCAGCTGAAGCACTGAGGAGAGGAGGAATTGGCCTTATTGCAGCGGGGTTTGTGTTTGAGTTGTGTGAGGCTTTGCCCGGCAGGAGCGTGCAGGCTCGGTGCAGTCAGCCTTTCACACTTCACCACAGGATGGCACCTTCCTACAAGAAATCCTGAGTGGCTGCAACCTGGAAAACCCTTTAGCACAACCTGCCTGGAAAAACAAGTAGCTAAGTGAAAGCATTTGATGGCAAATCTTCCTGGAAAGGCTGATGCCTTGTAGTCACGTCAAGAGGAGGAAGATTAGAGCCTTGTCTTCCTATCTGGAGCCGAGGAATGCGTGTCTCCCTGCAGGTGCTCCAGGCAGAAGTGCTGTGGGCTCACCTGTGGATGCCGGGCAGGACTGAGTCCCTCAGCACAGGGAATACGGGACGTGCACTGAGAGGGAATCGATGCCATGTGCAGGATGTGACACGGCTCCCGGAGATAACCGCCAGGAGGGTTTTGCACTCTCATTGCAATTCACTTCTGAATTATCTCAACCTTTCTCTGCACCTGGTTGTAGGGAGGGCACAGGAGATGGCACCCATCCCATAAGCAGAGATAAATCCAGGGTGAGCTCTGTTTATCGTGGTCCTGAGAGAGATTGGTTGTGGTGAGGTGCCTTTAGTGTGCTGTGCTTGTCCCCTGCAGAGTTCAGGTAATGATAATCTTACGCTGCTGTGTTGATACCGCATGGATGTCTCAGCACTGTTCTCAGGCATTTCTGAGCAAATTGTGCTGTTACCTGAGGGTTGATTTGGGGAAGAGGAAAGTTTTTACATTGTTTTGGGGAGCTGAGCTATAACCAGGCTGCTCTTGTGTAATCAGTGTTCAGCCCAAGCAGACACCCTGGAAGTGATCCTGGGCTGAGCTGGGCAGCAGCTGTGTGTGCCTCCTGTATTTTGCAGAGCTATGAGTATTTAGAGAAGAAGAATTCTAATTATTGTTAACGCACTTTGATTTCATGAAGTCATGACCTGGCAACCTTCTGCTCCTCTTTCACCTCCATTAACTCACCTGACCTAAGAAATGTCTAATGTGGTTTATCTGCCAAATGTGCAAGCTGACAGTGAGCTCAAAAAGGGCAGATACACCTTTCCTCAGCTGGGAAACACCCTGAGGGGTGGATGGTTTTGTTCTGTTAGGGCAGTCACCTCTAACTCATGGTCCTTCCACTCTCTTAGCCCTGCTTGCCCTGCAGCACCTGGCAGCTGCTAAAACCCATCCAAGTCAGACAAACACAGACCTGTCTGCAAGTGAGACATTGCCTGATGCATCAGGGGCTGAGCTCAGGTTCCAGAGCAGGGGAATAGGAGTTGCATCCCACAGCACAGCCCAGGTGTTTTCCCAGGTGGTTTTGGAGTTCCTGGGGTTGTTCTGGTGGTGGACTCAGTCACTTAATGCTTCAGTTCCTCGCTGCATGGATGTGGCAAAAGCCTCTGTGCCTCTGTGCTGGGAAACTGTGTGGTGCTGGCAGCTCTTTGCTGACACAAATATGACCCATTTAACACCTATGGTCCCTTGCTTCCCCTCCTTCTCCTGTTGTACTCAGAGAAAGGGTTTCTCGTGTATTGTCTGTGCCCTACAGAGCTAAATAGATCAAAACTAAGGATTAAAGGAATGACAGGAGACAATGCCCTGTGACCTGTGGGGTCAAAGTCACATTTTGTAGCGCTCTGCAACTGCTGGTTATTTTCTTATTCCATTATGTCCTTAATTCCCCTAATGAACGGAGGGGATGTTTGCTGTGGCAATGGCACCAGGGCTGAGCACCAGGCTGAGAAACCAGAGATGTCATGGGGGGCTAGGGGACCCCGTGCTATGGGTGGTGGTGTCCAGACCGTGGTCATGGTCCAGGTGTGCTGCCTGACCCCACCTTCCCCTTCCTGCCTGTCCCACCTCACCTCCCAGCTGGAGAACCTACTGGACAGCAGCAGTTAGATGCTTCCTCCAGCAATGGTTGTCAGGGCCCAGATGCTGTGACCCACTCCAACCTGAATGAGAATTGCAGCAGCTGCTTTTCCAGCCTCCAAAAGACAGGGAAACAAAATGGGACACTATTTTCCAATCCCCTAAGGGTTTAACCATGTTATAAAAGGGTGTGCTGGAGGGACAGATAAAATATACCTGGAGCTTGTGTAGAGAGACAGGCTGGTATGCAGGGAGGTGGGATTTGAGCTGACAGACCTGCAGCTGGAGTCTCAGTGGTTTTTCCTTTTGCAGCCTGGAACCCTGACTTTCGCTTGGAAGGTTAATTACCCTTCACATGAGAAATGTGTTTGGCTCCAGCAGTCAGAGCAAGGTTGAGAACCTGGACAGAGGGATTGTATCCTGCAGATCATTGCAGGTGGGCATCCAGAGCTGGACTGAGAGGAAGGAGCAGCTTTCTTTGCCTGCATGTTTAGTCCAACCCAAGGGTCTTCCCTGCCAGCTTTTGTGACCACACCATGCCTTCTGCTGGGTACACGGGCTGTTGGTCCTTGGAAATGGATTTTTTTTTAAATACATAGCTCTGTAGCTATTTATTAATTTTATCAGGATTCTTGCTCTTCAGAAACTCAAGCAGGTCAGAGTAGCTTAAATTAAAAAAAAAAAATCTGAGGAGAAATTCACTGGCATAAAAAAAATTGCTTTTAAAAGTTTCCTTCTAAACACACTGGAATTGTGAAATTTTGTTGGCAGAAAACATTTGTGCCTGTCTGATCCTATCTGCAGGGTTTTCCTCTCCCTGGTGGGCAGTGCTGGCAGCTGATCCTGGCAGAGGAGGAGGAGGTGCTGATGCTGCAGGACTGTAGGATGTAGGGCTGCTGTGAATCCCCTGGGTCTCCTCAGATGTGTGACCCCTGCCACCTGCTGCTGCAGCCAAAGTCAGAAAGTGATGAAAGTCCCTTTGCTGCTTTGTTTTCTATCTTTCCCAAAGGAAAAAATATTTTCCTCTTCATGACTATTAATGACAATGCAGGATTTATATTCTCTCTCTGCCTTTAAGCCCTGAATCACATCAAACACCATTTGGGGTTGTTTTTTTTTTCCTTTGTGGCATAGGAATAACTTCAAATACTTTGTTTTGGGTGTGTTTGAGCAGCAGAGAAGAGAGGGGGACTGGAAATTCCATAAAGCAGGACAAATGTCCAGACATAAAGAGAGAAGTAACGATGATGATGGGTCCTCTCACTGTCTGGGGTGGTAGATCAGGAAAGGCACTTTTCCAATACATGAGAAACAATCAATACCTGGTGAAGAAGCAGAAGGAAGGAGCTGCAGGGCTGGGCTTCAAACCACGTGCCTGGAGCTTTTGGACAGCACTGAGGCACCACCAGCCCAGTCTGGTGACCTCCATCACCACCCACCCCTCATCCAGGCTTTGGCAGCAGGATCCAGACTCCTCTTCCCTGAGGCTTTTCTGCTGCAATGAAGTTATAACTGGATATATACCCCTTCAGCTGGGGGATGGTGCTCAGCTTCACAGGGGGAATAAAAAAGGAGCAGGAGAATGTAAAGTAAGAGGCAATTGCAAAGATACAGAAAAACTTAATTCAGTTTTTATAGTATTTGTATTTGCCTTAACAGCCTTGGCTTGCCACTGACACAGTGCACTGGCCTAAGTGAGCATATAAAATGTGCACATTACCTTGGTAAACACAACTGACTTTTCAATATTGTCTTTATATTGATGTGCACAGGCAATATTGAAAAGGCATTTTACTCCTTCACAGCTGGATCACACACTGTGAAGCTATCATGTATATTAGACTTCAGATATAAGTGGCTCAGAAACCTCCAAATCTGCCCTTTAGAATTAAAAAATTAAGATGTGATGGGAAAAATAATTTAACAGCGAGGTCTTTACATCTTGAATGACTTGGGTTTTTATAGTTTTCCTCTGCCATGATTTTTAGGTATTACATGGAAATAATGTGATGATTAACATCTGGTGTGTTTTTTGGGTAAGTTACATGACAGAGGGATGGGTCACTTATGGCACTGAGGTTCCTGAACTCTTTATACACAAGTGGGGATGGTAGCCCTGCAGTGTGGGGCCCTTTGCCCTGGGGGTTACTGCCTGCATGCTCCACATGGAGTTTTGGATAAGCAGCTCCACAGTAAAAGGGTGAAGGCAATCAGGAAAAAAGGAGGGGAAGGACTGACAGGCTCTTGTTCTAAGTGGCTGTAATATAATAACAGTAAATAGAAATTTAAATTAGGTTGTTCTCCAAGATTATTACCCAACAATCGGTCAAGGAGTCACATAACTAATCTAATATTTACACTTTATGGTTATAAAGTATCTGTTGATGCATTTTCTCTCTCCTCTTTTCTTGCAGGAGCATTTGATCATTTCATTGCTAAGTCAGATGTTGGATACAAGTGCTAATGCTGCTGCTAGAGCCCTTGGTCTGTGTGCAGCTGTGTTTTGGGGAAGACCACAAAGCCTTCAGTGTGTGATTTACTGGAGCAGCAAAACTTGCTCATCCCTTCCTTGGCTCACCTGAGCTGAAAATACAATCTCCTCTTAAAACAACCCTGCACGCAGCTGGGTGTAATTCAGCCCACAGCTTCTGCTGCCTTAATTCACAAAGATCAATTTACAGAGGGAAGCCTCCAGCTAACTGATGCCAGGTGGTGGCTCTGGCTTCCTGAGGGGGTGGGTGACAAATACAAGTGGCCTGAAACAAATCAAGGGATAATGCTGTGCCACAGAACGGTGCCGGATGCCTCCCGTCTGCGGGTATCTAATACAGCTAATAAGCAGCTCGCATTACTGCCTGATTTGGCAGGAATTATTACCTGCTGAATGGCTTAATAGATTTCCAGTCCCTCTGTGTGTAATTTTCACTTGTCCCCAAAGGAAAGCTGTATAATGTTTGCCATAGTTGTTTGTGGGATTGGGATGCACCACAGGTGTACTTTGAACTTCATAAACTGCTCTGTATTACATCCCATTATGATTCTTGTGGGGCTGTAATTACTGGGAGCTCTTCTGGGGCAGCAACTGCTGCTTGGGATGTGATTTTCCAAAGCAGGACCTTACCTTTGTCTGGCCTCCCTTGGTCACTACAGTGTTTGCCTTCATTATCTGTAATGCACAGGCATTGGTAAATCTGCCCAAGTAACTCTTGGACAGCATAGAATATATTTAAGTGGTTGCATTCAGAAGTGTTTTTTTTATGAGGGTTGTGCTTTTAAATAAAGCAAGATCTTGAAAAACGATTTTGAGTAGTGCACCTTTTTCAATAGCTTTTAAAATTAGTGTATTTAATTAGCAACATGGTCACAGGTTTAATCATTTAGGTGGCTTACCTTATAGGAAACCAATTCACTATTTCAGATTCCAGTTCAAGAAGAAAAAATAGATTCCAGTAACGCTTAGAAATAATAAATTAGCTTCTGACAAGATGCCCTATACCCATATCCCTGTGTTAGGGGAGGAATGGTGTGATGTGTGTGCAAAATGAAGAGAAGGACCCAGGCATTGAACACAGAGGGGTCCTGCTCACATTCATTAGCCAAGATGATTGAAGCAGCCAAATATTTGATTAAAGGTTATATAAAAATACCCATTAAATAAAATAAGCCTGCATGGGTCTTTGGCTGGTGTGGCTGAAAATGCCATAACTCTGGAATTGCAGCATGCAGAGTGAGGGAAGACTCTCTGAAGTGCCCACCTAAGGGACCTGTGAAAATTAATGGCACAACAGAAATGCTCTGTAAAGGTCAGCCAGGACTGTGTGTGGAACCAGGGAGCTCAAAGCACTTGTTTAGCAAAGGGCTGCTTGGTGCAATTGTTTCTCAGCTCTTTAATTACAGTAACACTTCATGCATCCCATGGTTCTTCTGTCAAGGGAAGTGGGGGAACTCCTTACCCACCAAACCAGACCCAACCAAACCAAACCTGCTGCCTGCACCATTTAGCGAAGACACTTTAAGGAAGGACAAAGGATTGGGTTTGTGATGGGCTGCAGCCCATTGAGGCTGATAATGGCACAAGAGTTTTGCATGTCACATCCAAATGCTCTGGCCATGTGGCAATGCCTGTGATCCCAGGCTGCTCCAGGGTATCACCAGGTACAGTCAAAAATATGCCTGTAAAAAAGGGGTACTGCTTGTAATCTGGGGATGTTGTTTGTGAAATGTCTTCTTAAAAATATATCATAAGTATATTTTATCTTTAGTAATACTGTCTTGAACAAGAAAGCAAATATTTTGATGTTCTCCAGGCAGAAGTGAGGAAAATCAGAGCTGTAAAGAGTCTTTTAAAGCTCCATTTTTCTTACGACTGCAAGTATCATTGCTAGAGCAAGCTTAAAATAATGTCCATGTCCAAGGGTTTTTGCAAGTAGGAAATGTAACAAAAATCCAATCAGCCATTTAATGGTGAGAACAGCCACTATTCCATGGGAAGAAAAGTGTTTTTCTTGAAATGCCTAAAAAGATGTCCTTCCTGTAACAGTTTGCCATGCTGAAGCTTCACCCAAAGTGCAGAAAACGGCAATCAGAAATGTTTCTATTTTATCTTTAGATAAGTGGGAAACTGCAGGAGCAGCATTGGCCTGGTGGGGTGGGAGGTTTTCCATGGGGCAGCCCAGAGGAGGTGGCTGGGCCAGGACTGTGGCTTTACATCCCCTCCACACACACAGCTGTATTGAAACCTGCTTGCATTTCTTTGGATGTTGCCATTTTGCAAAATCCTCAAGTGCGTAGCTGTCGTGTCTCCTTCTTCCTGATCCTCAACAGTCCTTGCTGTCCTCCTCACCAATCCTGCGCTGCCTGCCTCTATTCCCTGTGGAGGAGCAGAACCTGTGGCTACTCCAGGGAACGGCCCTGAGCCATAGTCACATTTTGATGATATTTACCAGTTTCTGCTCACCTTATACTCACCTTATTTGTTGTCTGTTCTTGGACTACCTCTACAAGGCTTCATTCTCCTTCTTAATAAAAATTCCACATTTTGGATTGTATTTCCTATATCTACAAGGTGGCCTTTTTTCCCCCTCTCATTTAGACAATACCTGTCCAACTTCATTATTCTCTCTGGACTTCTCAGCCTCTGAATTAGCCTGTTCTACAAATGTCAGGGATCTGCCACTAATGGCACCATGACACACGGTGAGGGAATTTATTAAAAAATGCTGGTTCTAAGTGGTCCCCTTGGTGCCCCAGTGCCACTTCAGCCACAGAGCTGGTGTGAGTGTTCTGCCCCAGGGCTCTATCCCCACAGCTGCTCTGAGTCAGAAAGTGATGCCAGGTTTTATTTGCATCTTGTTGTGGTTTAACCCCAGGTGACAACTCAGGCCCCCTCAGCTGCTCACTTGCTCCCGCACAATGGGATGAGGGAGGGAATTGGAAGAGTGGAAGTGAGAAAAGTGGTGGGCTGAGATAAAGACAGCTCAATAGGTGAAACAAAAGCTGTTCTCTCAAGCAAATCAAACCAGGGAATTCATTCCCCACTTCCCGTGGGCAGGAGGGGGTTCAGCCAGGAGAGCCAGGCTCTGTCACACACAGAGGTGGCTTGAGAAGACAAACAGCACTGCTTCAAATATCGTCCCCTTCCTCCTCCTTCCCCCAGCTCTGTGTGCTGAGCATGATGCCCTGTGATCTGGGGCATCCTTTCCCTCCCAACTCCCTGTGTACCCCCAGCCTCCTCCCTGGTGGGGGAAGACGAGGAGCAGAAAAGGCCTTGGCTTTCTAAAGATGCTTTTGTTTATCCCAGGTGAAAACAAGAGGAAATCATGAAGCCACATTAATTACCTCAGAGGAAAATGCCAAATCTGTCCTGCCTGAGGGAAAGGATGTGGAGATGATAGTGTTAGGATGAGGCTGAGGGATGGGATATCTGAGACTCATGGGGGATGGACTGCCCATCTTCCTACCTACTAATTGCACATTTCTTGTGCAGTTGAGCTAGAGGAAAAATCTTGAGTCTGAATAAAAATAAAAAATAATAATTCACCAAGGAATACAAATCATGTGAATGTAAGTAAAATGTAAAGCCTTTTTGCTAGATAGACTGCAGAGCCCCAGTATATCCTGGAGAATTTCATAAATCTAATGAACATTTCCCACCTTCAGGGACAGGGCTTAAGCTGCTGGGCTTCCTATCCATCTTGGGATCAATAGTGCAGTTAAGTCAAAATCACCCGCAAATAAAGAAACATAAGGTTGGGAGTGCAGTTCATCTCTCACAGAGGAAGCAGAATAATAATCAAAAAGTCCAAGCCAGCAAATTTCAAAGTTTCAGTGTCATCTGTGATGCTGCTTTTTCTGGGATGACCTAACAATAATTCAGGAAAATGATAATGGGGCACAGGTAATTTCACATGTGGTAGGATCCACCAGGCACCTTCACCTCGAGGATGTGGCTTTAAGGCACTGGGTAAAGAGCAAGGGCTCCATCAAGTCACCAAACCTGGCAGAGCTGGTGGGTGAAGTGAGAGCCATCAGCTTGTGTTTGTTGTCACCTGTGTAGGTGCCAGGTGTGGCACTCAGTGGGGAAATACCTGCAGGCATGGACAAAACATCTGCAGCACAGAAACACTCAGCTCTCGCTGAGGTGGAACTCACCCTTCCACCTTCTCCAGCCCAAATACAAAAATAATTCAGATTAATTACCAAATGGCTGAGGTGCCTTGCAGTGCAAATTATTTTATTCCCTGTGACTTTCTTTCACATCATGCAGTGTGTAAGATTTTGGCAGAGGGTAAGTGCCAATAAAATGGAGTAGGAAAAGTCCTGCTTGAGGAAAGCAAATTAAAATTTTGCTTTTGCTTTGTGGGTATGGAAGAGCTATAAAGTTACTCATCTTTAAGAGGTCATTGCATGGCAATGTGTTACCTTCTGCTGGAAAGAAAAAAAAAAGGTTGTGTTCTAGAGGGTGAAAAAAAGGGAGCTGACTGCAGTGGTTAAATACACCATATATCCCTGGGTTATATACTTGACATGAGCCTGTGTGATGCCCAGAAGTGAAATCAGAAGGTTCTGGCAAGGGAGAAATGAGCAGAAAAAGGGACAGCAAAATAGAGGACAGGTCCTGGGAGTGAAGAGCTTCAGGGGACAGGTAACATGGGGAGGACATTTGTGAGGATGCAGGGACCTGTCTCAGGACCACCTGTTTTTTTCTTCCACACTGGCAGCCCCAATGAAAGTTAAGCTTCAGCTTTGCTGGGGTCATGCAAGAGTGAGGTCTGACGGTCTGCCCTCTCACACAGGGTTTTAGGGAAGAAGGGATGTGCTGTGGGAATGACAGTCCTGTGTCTACCTCACTAGAGGCGTGAATTAAGTGGGCTGGGGAGGGAACACAGCTTGAGAAAGGGGTGGAGGTGTGAAAGAGGGCCTTGACCAGAGATCTTGCAGGTCTCACTCTTCCCTCTGCATGGTTTGCACTTCAGAGGAAAAAAATATCTTCATGCTTTCATTCCAAACAATAACCTGGTCTTGCTTTAACCACCTCTCAGATCCTGAATGTGCAGAAAAAGAGTGGAGTGGTAAAAAAATGACCTTTGTGTTAACACTGGCTTTGTTTCTGTTTGCTAACTGCAAAACCTGTCCTTTGTGAATTATGTCTATCTGGAACTGGAGTGAAGGATGGGAAGTCAAAGGTATTGTTGATACGACTCAAATTTCATGGCCCATCAGTGTCCCTTGGTGTGCAGGTCTGCATGGCTGAAGTTGCCAGCAAAGAGGCTGTTCACAGAAGGAAATTGGGCTTAGTCATCCCTCCTTCTGCCAGGCTGGGGCTGGGGCTGTCTGCAGGCAGGATTTTATCCTAAGACACACAGATTCAAAGAAACTTTCCCCCTCTTCCTTTGTTTTTTCCCTTTGCTTTGGTTCTCAGCCTGGCAGTAAAGCTTGAGCATCTCCAGCTCGTCACAACATACAGGGAGAGCTCGGGGGAGAGTAATGACCAAAAAGCACAAGATCTGCTGGCAACTGCTTAATAACAGAGTGTTTTAAAATGGGTCTCTGACGCTTCCATTTTTTATTTATTGAATGTGGAGTACATGCAAATAGAGTGTCTTTGGGATTGCGTGCTGAGCCCTGGGACATTCACAGAACCCAGATATAATTCTGGAATAAGGCAACACAGCCCCACTGTGATATCATTACTGCTGTAATAAACATGAGAAGTTTCCTCTTTTCATTCTTTTCCTCATGTGAGATACTGGAGATTTCTACTGTCTGGTCCAGTACAGCCATCCTTTGAAGACACCTAGTGTCCCAAACTGGCAGGTCAGCCCTGAGCTGCTTGTCTCCCCTTAAAACTGCTGGAAATTAGAGCTCAAGTTCTCAAAAGTCCATAGTCACCTAATCCATATTAACAGCATGTGGTGACAACAAGAATTAATTGGTGAATTGACACCAAAACCTTGGCAGCAAAATAAATTGAAACCCATCAGAACTGGGGAAAGCAGAAGGTGAAATGTGATCATATGAAAAATAGGATGATCATATAGTCAGGTCAGGAGAATAATGTAAAACAACAGGACTAAGAGAAATGGCAACTGCCTGGAAATACAAAAGAAAGGATGTGAAATAAAATTAGAGGATAGTATGAGAACTGTGTGTAGGCACGATGGTGTAAGGCACGATGAAGTCCTGCCTAGCAAAATTAAAGACAAAATAAGATGTAGGCTGGCGCAGATGTGACAGACAAGACTGGTGGGGGAAGATTTAACATGAAGATTTCTTGGGCTGCAGTAAGAATGGAGAGAGATTATGTAGCTGATAGAATGAGATAGAAAAACTATGTTACACAGAATTATCTGTAGAGCAGAATATTGTTATGGCCTATCCCAGCTGTGAAACAGATTTAAATCTCACAGCTGATCACCTCCAGAATTTGGAAATGACTCTGAATTCCCTTCTCTACAGACACACAAAATACCATCCAGAAAATCCCAAGCAGTGACTGTAGCCTTTGGCTCCAGTGTCTGTGGTGTGGGCTCACCTTGGTGCAGGTGCAGGTACAGGCTGTGGGCAGGGTATGGCATTTTAATGATTCCTGCTCTGCTTCAGGGCTTTCCTCCAAGAATTTTCTTTGGTCCTTCCCAATTATTTGCAAAGGTGACAGGGAAAACTACACATGAAGAGAAATCTTTGCTCAAGGAAGACCTGAACTGTGACCACATGTCTTGGTTAATTCCCCTTCTCTTTATTGCACAGTCCTGGAGATTTGGGACAGCTCATGGAGGCTTCTGACTTCCAGTGACTCAGACATATCCTCTTGTGGATATCTCCCACCCTCACAGGAGTGAGCTGGTGAGAAAGCTGCATGTATATTACTGCAGCAGGAGAATGCTGACAGGACATACATTCCACTTATTTGTACTGAGCAAATGGATATTGGGAAAATTAACAGTGAAATTCATTTGGAGTTTAATTAAGTAGGAAAACCCCACAATTCAACAGGCAAACTCCCTTAAATAGGAAAATTATTCCAGCTAATAAAAAACTTAAAGAGATTGGGTATGCTTAGAAATAACATATCCAAAAAATTGATAGCAATAAACTATATATCATGTTGTAGCACTTGCTGTTTTCCTTCAGAAAGGAACAAACTGCCAACGGCATTTCAGAGGAAAAGGAGGATTGTGTCTTTGAAGGGATTACTGCTCATGTCTTCACAGGGTGGCTTGGATCACCAGAGACTGCCTCAGCTTAGAACAAAGTGCTCAGAAATGTCACTTGGCAGCCAGGCCCATTGCTGAAATCCTGAAAGAAATAACTCACAGAAAGTTACCAGACTGAGTCTTAATTGGCCCAGATGAAACATCTTGCTGGTAATTGTGACAGGCAAAGTCGGCACTTGGATCTGTAATTTGTAACCCAACATGACTTTGGGATGATGTTAAGGTACAAAATGTGCATTTTTGGCAGCTGTGCTCCCATGTTGCAGTATGGTGGGGCAGAGGCTGCAAGGCAGCTGCTTAAACACAGGGATTGGTGCCATTTGAGATCCCTGTGGACCCCTGCTACACTTCACATCTGCCTCAAGGTCTCAGATGTCCTCAAGTCACCCTTCAGGTGGCACTTGAGGCAACTAGAGGGAGCCCATCCTTGCTGGGCAGAGCAAGGATGCATCCTGAGATGGCAACTTGCCTGTGCATCATGTGGTGAATCTGTTTGCACTGAAATAGGACTGGTGAATTACTGACAAAACAGAAGGGGGCAGGTTCAAGCCTCTCTGTGCCATCTCTCCCTGTCTGACACCCCTCTGGCTGTCTCCAGAAGCTCTGTGCTCCCCTCTCCATCAACAAGCCCTCCTGCTATCAGCCAGGGAAGTGTTAAACTTGCCTCTGGCCCTTGCCTTGATGGAGGAAACAGAGGAGAAGCACCCTTTGAAAAGGAGCAGACACACAAGGTTGCTGTCTTGCTCACTGTAAGCTGTACATTATTAAAGGCCCAAGTTGTGTTTACCCAGAGCTCTTTGCTGGAGCTGAAAGATGGATAGAAACAGGAACGAGGGCACAAGAAACCTTTCCCTGAGGCAGCCCCGGGGCTGTGCATCATCTCCTCAGTCAGTCTGTGCCCCCAGCTCTGACAGGATGTTGAATTTCTCTAGTGCTTTCCGTGAAAGTCTTGCAAAACCTTTATTTGAGACTAAAAATCAGGCCCACAGGGGTAAGAAAACCCCCTTCAGTTTCCAACAGTGTGTGACAGACGTGTCCAAGGAGCAGGGAAGGCAGCAGGGGGAAACAGAGGCAAAGCATCATTGCTGCTGCCTGATCACTGGACCACCTTCAGCAGCTTTCCATGGCCAAGAGCCATTCTTCATCTGACTTCTGAATATCTAGAGAAGAAGCTGATGTCTTTGTAGCTGCCACCCTGGGGACTCTCCTTTGCTGTGCTCTGGCTCTTGTGAATGGGTCTGGGAAGGGTAACTGAGGAGTGAAGGGGAAGATGTTTTCCCTTTTCAAAAGCAGGTGCCTGCCAATCACTCCAAGTTAGGCATTAGGGTTTGTGGTTGGAGGCATGTTTTGGAGTCAGGATCCTCCAGGTGGTCCCTCAGAGTGCCTCATTTGGTTTCAGCTTGGAAGTGCCCACCTGCCTAGAAACCTACAGGAAGCTCAAGCACAAATGTGTATTTAATGATGAAACACAACTCAGATGATGTGCCCTTGTCCTGGGTTATAGTATGGGATGTACACAAAGTATTTATTCTATCACCATCTTCATGAACTGTTGAAACCAAGTGGGGCAGAGCGCTAGTGTAGGGCTGTCTTCTGCTAATGGCCCATCAATGCCTTGACCATGATTCACAGGTAACTCCCTCCAGGGGTTATCTCTGTGTAATGGGCCATCAAGGACCCACTTCACAACTCATCATCCCATTGTGAGATGCTCTGCCCAGGGGGAGGAGCCCAAGCATTCTCACCTGGATATAATCTGGGATTTGGGACAGTGCAAGCAGTCCTTACCTACCGGATTCCCAGAGGACCAGAGCTACCAGACCTTTCTACAGGATCACTGCTTCAGGAAGAGCACCTCACCTGGACTGCTTCCACCATCCTGCTCAGGTTGTATTCTGACTCTGTCAGTGGTCCTTTGTGTTATTGCATTTATTTTATTTTATTTTTACCTTTTTACCTTTCTTCTTATTAAATTATATCTCTGACTTGGAGCCTCTCATTCGTTTTGCTTTCAAACCTCAACAGCCCTACAGCCCATCCAAAATATTCCAAGTCGTTGACAATGTGGGACTCAAGGACAGCAAAATGGGACCAGAAATGAAGAAAGTTGTTGTGGCCAAGCTGAGCTGTACCTCTTTGTGCGCATGGCTTGAACCACTGGAAATACCAGATAGATGGACTTCGCTCATCCTTCCCTGTCCAGACAAAATGAAATATCCTCCTGTTTGAGTCATGCTGAAAGCATGGACATAGCCAGTTCCTGCAACCCAGCTGCTCCTTTTGAACTTTCCAAGCCAGGTAACTTGTCCTTGTGTCTGGGCCCCTGTTTAAAGTCCAGTGTTTTCTGCTTACTTCTATTTCTCTAAATCCCAGCATGTTGTGTGAAGGCAATGAGTCTCCTAATCTGTAACTGAGGTCTGCAAAGTGAATTAAATGTGCTGAGTCCTGCTTGGTGATCTTGCAGAAAGAAAAAGCTGAAAAACACAGAGAGGATAAAGAATGATCAGACTTGGTACTTTAAACAATTAACATTTTCAAGCCCTTTAAAATGGAAGGGAACATCTGTTAATAAAAAGAAGAAAATGAGAAAACCAAAATCCCTAAAACCAATAATGCGAATCAGCAGCAAAGGCTCAGATCTGTCGTATGTTACTTTGAATTTCCTAGTAACTTCTAAAATCTTGAGTGTGGAGTCACAAATGGATGTATTTGCATCTAAAGCAATTTCCAAAATGTGAAAGGTGAACAGCATGCACAAAGGCAGAAAAAAAAAAAAAAAGGAAGATAGACAGGACAAAGCACAGAGTATTTGGAGAGGCAGAGCTCTGGCCACATTGAGAAATGAAATAAAATAAAGGAGAAACTCTAAGTTCATCAGTTCAGTAGAACTGATAGGAAATGTAAATTTTCATTTCAAATGGAAATCAGATTTTCATGGAAACTGAACTGCACTGGATAAAAAAAACACCCAACAAAACAAACCTAAAAAACCTGAAGTGGAACTATCAGCCTAAACTCATTGAAGTATGGATCTGATCATTGCATCCAAAGGGAAATCACAGCAAACTGGTGTCTCTGCAATGTGGCTGCACTTTTACAGACCATTTCCCCCTCTGTCCAGACATCTTTCCCAAACCCAGGGAGCTCCCTGGGTTTTGGCCCAGTTACCTGTGAATAAATGAGCTGCCCCAAAACACAGCAGTGGGGCACCTGGGCACTCCCCAGGCTTTCTGCAAGGGCTTTGCCTATTGCCACTTTTATTTTTGGCTGCTTAAGCTGTGCATTTCTTGTAACTGCTGCTCTTCTGGAAGCGAAGAGGGCTAATTTCTATAGTTACAAAATGAAAAATATGTTCCAAACTTGAGAAGACAGAAATGTAATTGTTGCAGCTTTCAGGCTGACCTAGAGGTGGAGTGATTTCAATTAAAAATCGATTCCAGTGAGTACCAGACAGAAGAGAAAAAGGATAAAAACAGAAAGAACTTCGCAAACTGTTAAGAAAAATGCTTCATTCGTATTTGAAAAACTACGAATGTTCAGACTCGCATTGCAAAGTGATAGGGAAAAGGAAATAAATTATCTGTCTAGACAAGGATGTCAAGTTCCCTGCACAGGTACCTCACAGAGAGACCAACCCGGCATCCAGCGCTGCCCCTGCTGTGTCACACACTCAGCACTCCAGGGAGGGGCGTTTCATCCCACATTAAAGCTGCTGCTCCCGGTTGCTTTGATTTCATTAGCAAATAGAAAGGCAAAATCATTACAGATGGGTGGTTGGAGGAAAAGGGAAGGGAAGGAGGAGAGTTAAAATGTGTCAATGCCGCAGGGTAGTACAGAGACCTGCTTTACCATTGCTTGGTGCCTGGTCTGGGCTGGCTGTTTGTGCATCCCCCGGTGTTGCCCCTGACTTTCTTGCTTTCGAGTGTTTGAACCTTTGCAGCCTGATTCTCACGCTGCTTCATGTAAACAATATTGTATTCATAGAATTTATCAGTATGTTTTGCATAGTTGTTCTCTGAGAGAGAACTTGACTGATGGTCATAGTGACCAATGGAGTCAGGAGGTTGTAACCTCCTTGGGCTAATCTGGGCCCACTGTACAAAATGTATATAAGTAGATTGGAGTCAGATAATAAAGAGCCTTCCATTTTTGACCCTGCTGCTGCTTGCTGTCCTCTGTGAGGGTCCACACCACGTCGCAACTTGTTACCCCTCTAAGGGCAGGGGTAACACCCCGGGGCTGTGCTCTGGCCAGGGGGAGCGATGCAATCACAGCAATCACAGCAATCAATCACAGCGGCCAGCCCAGGGCAGGGACAAACCCAGCGTCTGGCAGGGCTTGCTCTGAGAAACCCAAACCAGAAACCAGCCCCCGCTGCCTGCTTTCGCTCTTGCCGTATCTGCCCCCACTCGGCACACACAAACCTTAATTTGCTAAATTATCTGTGGCAGGTCCCTGAGTAATGGCTGACCTAACATAAGGCAACATGAGAAACGAGGAGCCGTAGAGAACTTCCTACAGAGGCTGTTTCCCAGATGATTTCAGTGATGGAAAGATGCTGTCCTGTTACTTCCCTAAGGAAGCCCAGCAAGCTCTACCTGACACTCCCATTTACAGGAGCTGTCTTCTCCTTAGAATAGCAATTGTGTCTCTCTGGCACTTGTTTTATTTATATTATTTGTTTTGGCTCAGTTTTCTAATTCTACAGTTGCAGATCCCATAAAATGTAGAAGCTAAATCACATTACTCACTCCTGACTCGAGGAATGCATTAAGGTGAATCTTGTGAGGGATTTCACAAGGCACATTTTGAAAATTCAAACAGATCTTTCATTGTAACCCCATTTTCCTTAATTCCCCCTGAGACAATCAAAACTCCATTGAATTATAAATACCAACCATGGTGGGATTTTGTCTGCAGACCCACAGACATCAGGGCATGGAATCCACTTCACTTTTCTGTAATTGAAGTCCAGAAGGTCAGGTTTTTGTCCATGGCCACCACTGGGTCTCCAAAACCCAGCTCAGGTGCAGTAGGTGGGATTGCACAAGGTGGTGGGGATGAAGGACAGGTGGCAGAGAGCAGTGCTTTTGCTGCCACCCCTCCTGCAAAGAGCACCTGTCATAATCGTCGTAAATAACGATTTTATTTAAGCTACTAGAATTAATCAAATAAATATGTTACCAGCTTTTTGCCTTGAACAGGCTGGTCATACCAACACTACTGGAAAAAAAAAAAAAAAAAGATAAGGCACATGTAGAAGTTCTGTGATGAAAAAATATGGCACATCTGGTGGCTGAGAAAAGGAGATTTCTAAAATGTTGAACAGCTGAAGTTTGTCTCAGCTTTGCAATTGCTCATTTCACGCCTCTCCGTGGGCAAATGGGTGTTGGAACACAGCAGTGGGAGCTCTGACTGCACCAGGCATCAGCAAAAACCCTGGGTTGCCTGCCTTCCTCGTTTTAATTATGCTGCCTGCATAGAAAATGCCTCAACAAACCCAGAGGAGTGTAAATACATTGCACTACACAGCCCCAGCTCTCCTGAGAGAGGAGGGATGGCTGGAGCTGATCCAGAGGGGTGCAGGGGCCACACTCCCCTGGCCCAGCCAGCTGCACCCTGCAGGGTCAGGGACAATCCAGCCACTGCCAGGCAAGGGACAGGTCTGCTCTTGGCACAATCAGCCTGGGAAAAATGCTGAGGTCTTATTAGAGTGCAACATTTCAGGAGCTGTCCCAGGTGGCTCTGGGGTCAGAGAGGAGCCCCCCGACACTGCTGCACTCCACCAAAGCAAATATAACAACACAGATTGTAAACCCGTGGCTGGTACAAAGTAAGAACTAACATGAGGTTGGGGAAATCTTATTAAAGTCATGCAGATCACTTGGGAGGCAGGGCTTATTTGGGCAAAATGCATTTTAATCTGATTTTAATGAGACTGATATTTTAAAAAGGATGTTGAGGAACACTATTGGGGATATAGGAAAAAAAATGTTGTACACAGAATTTCGGTCTGCAGAGTTGGTTAGGTTCCGTATGAAAGTGGCAGAACTAAGGAGTTCAAATATTTTAAATTATCAAAAAGAAAATGGGAAGGTAACTTGATTACCCTGGAAATCCACAGGGAAAGAGTAGTCATTACTATACAATTAAGTGGCTCAGGTTAAAGAAAGGTATAAAAAGAAGGAGTAGCAGAAAGCTGAAGCCAAATACATTGAAATGAGAAATCCAGCACAGTTTTTAGCAGTAAGGATGATTAATTACTGGAAAAAAAGTCACCAAATGAAGCAACTGATTAACAATCTCCCAGTGTTTCAAATTGTGACCAGTTGTCTCCAGCCCAGAGTGGACATCTTCAGCTGAACAAAATGGTGCCAGAATCCCTTTAGTGGTGTCAGGGACAGGATGAGGAACAATGGCCAAGAAGCTTCACCTCACCATGAGGAAGAACTTCTTTACCTTGAGGGTGGCAGAGCACTGCAGCAGCTGCCCAGTGAGGGTGTGGAGTTCCCTCTTTGGGAATGCTCCAAACTCGCCCGGAGGTGTTCCCGTGTCCCTTGCTCCAGGTGGCCCTGCTTGGGCAGGGGGGTTCTCCACAGGTCCCTTCCAGCCCTGCCACCTCCCACAGCTGCTCTGTGGCTCCCTGTGTCACCCCATCCTGCTGGATATATCCTTGAGCTGCCTGTTTTCAGCTAGCCCAGGAGTCGTTTGGAAACAAGTCTGGGCTTTTCCTCACTATTGCATTGCTTGCCACTTTTTGCTGGGTTTGTTAAACGCAATTATGTTTTAAATACTGCACAGAAATTTGGACTGAAATTCTCTCTGGCAGGAAATGCACACAAATGCACTGAAAAAGAGATTCCCACATACAAGGCTGTAACTGACAATCATTCCTCATTCCATCATTCCTCAGCAGAATTGCTACATTTATATTGTTAGGTGAAGCTGCACAGAGCCCAGCACAGAGTCCATTAAGAAACCCCATTGGCTCTCTGGAGAACACTCTAAGCACAGGCACTAAGATGCTGCGTTTAGAAAGATAATGGGTAAAAATGAAATCAGTTTTTCAGATGAGTCTTCCATTTCCATAGGGGCTGTCTTTATGGTTTCAATGATGTAGAGTAAAAAGAAAGAGTATTCACTTCCTAATGAAATGAAAAAATTTATTAATTTGGGGATATTAATTCCTTTAAGAGCTTCACTCCTTGAGTTCATTAACTCTTCGAATGTGGCTTGAACTGATGCTGCCTTCCAGTCCTTGCCAGGATTTTCTTTCTGTTCTGTGGTCCAGGCCAAGACACAAAGAGTTTGCCAAGCCCCAACATAACACCTGAGGTTACTGAGCAGAGAGATTTCCTATCAAATGATAAGAGAAATGTCCTCATATTCAAATACCCTGATATTCTCAGCTGTTCAATCTGGCTGACTCCTGTAGCAATTACAGATCTCATCCTGGTCCTGCAAAGCATCCAGACCTTGGTGATTCATTTCAAGGAAAGCCATGTGAGCTCTTTTTTTTTTTTTTAAGCAAGTGAGGTGTGGCAGCAGTTCCAGCTGAGTGGCCAGGGGGGACCTGTGTGCAAAGTGCTCTGCAGAGCTGGGGTGCAGCTCCTCCAGGCTCCTGCAGAGTCTCAATCAAGCAGAGCCCCATTAGCAGCACTGAGCATTGGCTTTTGGATTATTTGATCTAAGTAGCCACCAGTGTGTATGAGGTTTCAGCAGCATATGAGATTTGGAGAGTCTTTCTATTTACAGCATCAGGGGTGGGCCATAGCATGAGAATAAATTCTTTGATTACAAAACATGATTTCTGAACCTATTTTCTATGAAGTCAAAATGATGTTCTTTATTAAAATACAGGTGAAGAAGTGTTACAGCAGATTAAAAGGGAATTTCTGTCCCATTTCCCTTAAACCATTCAAAGCTCTTGGCACTGCATGATGCTTTTGTAGCCTTAGTTAAACATTTTCTGTGATTGAGATATGTCCACCTGCAAGTTGATTAAAATGTTTGCATAGATTTGCATTGTGGAAATTATCTTCCATGTAAAACTCTGCAGAAAACAATCTCTAAAAATCAAACTGAATACCACTGTGGACTG
The DNA here is from genome assembly GCA_013397095.1 of Sterrhoptilus dennistouni. Taxonomy (NCBI): domain Eukaryota; kingdom Metazoa; phylum Chordata; class Aves; order Passeriformes; family Zosteropidae; genus Sterrhoptilus; species Sterrhoptilus dennistouni. Next base: position 247,756 of record VWZU01003041.1, on the reverse strand, counting down.
AAACCTCTATTATTCCCTAAGCAAAAATGTAACTTCATTGAGTGGGTGTTCTACTGCCACCAAGGTCAGCAGCATTTGGTCTTATTCAAAATAATTACCATGGTACAAGCACATGAAATTTTAAAGTATTTTTGGATTTTGTTTTCTGAAACTAATAAATTATGAAAACAGGCTTCCAGGAATCTAGACTTTGATCTAAAGAAAGTTCATCTATAATAAAGCTAAAGGAAAAAAACAGTATAGAAAGTGATGATGAACAAATTCTTTAATCTATACATTTATAGCTCTGTTTATCTCCATCTATACATAGACGCAAATCACTTTCTATATGTATAGATATTTTCTATTCTTGCTTCATAAAACTTCAAAAGCCAGGAAGTACTAAAGCATGTTCTTCTGGCTCCAAACCACTATGACTATTTGCATTTTGCTAAACAACACATTTATGAGAACCTGCCCCCTTCCATCAACTATCTAGAGTAGAGTGGTTCAACCTGTGGAAAAAAGGTGATGCGAAAATCAAAAGATGGCCTAAAATATAGATGATGGGAAGAGTATTTTTGGTTGTAAAATTGATAAATAGTAAATGAGATATGTGAGTGAAAAGCAGATCCTTGAAAAAAGGAATGACAGGAAGAGGGCTGGTGATGTAAACTTGTCAAGGTACAGCACTGGGAAGGACAATTTAAAAATAACCAGATTTTTTCTTTTTTACAAGCACCTTAGGTATGTGATCTCTATCCTGATGGATAGGAATGAGAAGGGATGAAGGAAGGAGCTGTATAACTACTTGGAGGTCCAGAAAGTGATGAGCAAAAAACCCGTTTGAAGTCCCTGGCTGGAAGTGAAAGGAATGAAGGATGAGGGTGCCACTTTTAGGGGCCAAGGTAATCATCACATGGCTGAGACCTCAACAACAGCAAATAACACCATCTGAAGGGAGGACTGGGCTTGATGAGACACTTTATGGGAAGGAACAGACTGCTCAGGGACACAGGCAGATGTTCCAGAAGAAACCTGGATACAACTTTGGACAGAGAAGCAGAGAAAGCAGGGAAGAAGAACTGTGCAGCTTTGACCTGATCAGCACAGGGGACTTACTGAGAAAAGGATAGTGAAAGGCACTTTTTTATAATCATGATCATGAAAGTGTTCTTGGGAAGGTGAAGTGAGAGAAGATAATAAAGACAGCACATATTGGTTCTCTCCAATAATTGGTTAGATTTCCACATAGAAAGCAAATCTGTGGGAAAAAGGTATTTCAAAGGCTTTGCTGTTCATTAAGGAATTTGAAAGCAAAGTATTCTGCTGTGGAGACTGGGCAGGAAGTTGAACTGTCAGCTTTTTAGTGACCTGAAATTTTAAAATGAATTGTTATATAAAGCGGAAAGCTTGTGACAAATGATGTTTATAAAAAGGATCTTTGAGTCACACACAGCTATCCTCCAGCTATCAGGAAAATCACGAACATTACACTCTGGCACATCTCCTCCTCCCAAATACTGCAATATGTAAGGAGCAGTGTGGCATTTGAAATTTTTGAAGTGATGTGTGTACAGCACTCTAGGTAGGGCTCACTGGTGTTCATGGCACTGTTCTCAATAACATGAAGTAGACCTGTCCCAGGGAGTACAGGGCTACTGAAAGTGAGATGTGTGAGCCAAGAGTGAGGGGCTGTAGCTGTGTCCTGAAATGGAGAGGATCACTGAAACACCTCAGGCCTAAAATAGAGATAAAAAGAAAGTACAAAGAAAGAAACTGTTTCCATGACTATGACAGGTAAAGGAAGAAGTACTGGACTTATTTTCAGCAAGCAGAACTTAGGCATTATAAGATGTTCGTAGTTCTGGGCTAGCTAAGCACAAAGACACTCTGATTCTATGAGGAGTCTCAAAATACATCATGGTGTACTAAAATAGAGCCCAAATCAGCACTTCTCAGAATGGGCACTGGCTGGTCTGCCCCTCTCCCTTGGTGAAGGAGCCATAGGCAAGGAATTTCTTCTTCTTCCATGTCTCTGTCATTTGAACGACAGTGAAAAAGACTGTAGGATTTCCACTGCTGAGGTTTAAGGGACAGATTAGGCAGACATTTGCCAGGGTTTTTTCTGCCTGTGTGGATTTGATATGTGGTTTCAATTCCAGGTGAAAACTTTCAACCAGAAATTGGAGGAAAAGATCCAAACACCCAACTAAACAACACTCTTTTCTATCCTCAATTCCACTTCTACAGAAAGGATTTGGAAGCTGTTGGAGCCCAAATCAACTCAGCACTTGTGGGACTTTCTAACTTGCAGCATTGGAAGGCCATTTTCCAGAGTATAGGGCAGAAATCAAAAAGTCTTGGAAAAGCTGACAGGATTTGGAGAGAGCATTCCTCTTCAGAGGAAATCTGCCTTGTGGCAGATCTGCCTTGGATCTAAGGATTCTGGCAAGGTTTGCCTGGAAATCAGCCCTGCTCTGCGAGCCAAGCAAAGATTCAGCAAAATTCTGATCTGAGCTCAAGATGTTTAGAGAGAAATAATTCAACCTCCATGGACAAAGCTGTCCTCTGATGAACGTTTCTGATTTAGCTTGGCCAGTTTGTGGCATGAGCTATTTCTTGCCCCTGATCTCAGAAATGCATTATTTAACAGCATTGAATTCCCAGAAAATCTGCTGGGGTTGTGATGTGAGGAAAGGTCCCCAGGCCACTGTAGCACTACCAGGGATTACTCCTCAGAGTTTCAGCACAAAAGCACACTCCGCACTTTCTGAAATGCAATTTTCTGGGGGTGCTGAAGGCAGGGCTGAGGGCGGCATTGCTGAGGGGTCCAACTGTGCCTGGCCCTGGGGCTGTGGCAGAGAATTCCAGTGGGAATCTTCTCACAGGGGAGCCCTCACAGCCAGCACCTGGACACAAACACAAGGCTTGATTGAAACATTTGACCCTTTATTCCTAAAGATGACTGAAATTAAAGGGTGAGGGGCAAACAAGAGACCCCCTTATCTCCCTGTCTTGTGCAGTAAATTGATTTTTATCCTGTTTTTTTTACTTTTCCCTCCAGTGTTTTTTAATTATTTGATGATTCACAGGCTCCCTTTTCTCTAGAAACAGAGTTTAAGGAAGGAACACTTCTTTCACAGTGTCATGGTTTGAAAGCAAAATGAGTGAGATGCTCCAAGTCAGAAATACAATTTAATAAGATGAAAGGAAAAAAAGTAAAATAAAATAAAATAAAATAAATGCAATAACACAAAGGACCACTGACAGAGTCAGAACACAGCCTGAGCAGGGTGGTGGAAGCAGTCCAGATGAGGTGCTCTTCCTGAAGCAGTGATCCTGTAGAAAGGTCTGGTAGCTCTGCTCCTCTGGGAATCCAGTGGGTAAGGGCTGCCTGTACTGTCCCAAATCCCAGATTATATCCAGGTGGGAATGCTTGGCTCCTCCCCCTGGGTGGAGCATCTCACAATGGGATGAGGAGTTGTGAAGTGGGTCCTTGATGGCCCATTAAACAGAGATAACTCCTGGAGGGAGTTACCTGTGAGTCATGGGCAAGGCATTGATGGGCCATTAGCAGAAGAGCCCAAAGTAAGGGGGCCTGGGAAAACACTGCCCCACCTGGTTTAACAGTTCATGAAATGGTGATAGAATAAATACTTTGTGCACACCCTACACTACAACCCAGGACACACAGCCACACCAGGGCCTGAGAGGAGCTCTGGGCTCTCCTTCCCCAGCTGCCCCTGAGGGCCCTGCTCATCCCCAGGGCCAAAAGTGACCTTTTTCAGTTCTACCTCTTCTTTCAGGTGGATCTCTGTGTTATAGCAAAGCTTGCAAGTCACAGAAGAGGCAATTACTTCAAGCTGGCTCAACTTCTGCCCAACTTGCACACACTGGAGTGTTTCTTACAGATGATAGTCCATATTCCCAACAATAGATTAAAAGGCCACAAAAATGATTTGAGAATACCTTCGTCAGTCAAATATGATTGTCCACAATAAAAAAAGGTGCACAGTTAAATTGTCTGTGGGGAAAAATATGGCTAAAATGTTGAAATTAACTCTTTTGAAATTCAAATTTGCATTTAAAATTTACCTGTGGGAAAATCTGAGCCTTAATTTATCTAATTAGTTGTATGGAGTCAAACCTTTCAGTTATTTCCTGTTTTTTTCGTGGGGAAGATGGTACCATTATATGGAAAGAGATTCCTTGTTATCACAGCTAGTTTAATTAAACTCATAACTTCTTCTAATGTTGGATGTGGTTTAGCATCCAGACTGAGCAGTCCATCAATTTATCATCAGTCTGGGCCCTGCCAGTAAAACAGAAAATGCTTTATTAAAACCATAATTATTTCTTAGCATCAGAACTGCTATTCTGAAAATCATTATAAGAGCCAGTGATTTCTGTATTTTAAAAACTTGCATTATTTGTTAAAAAAAAAAACGTTGTCAAAACATTTACATGTTTTGGGTTATGTTTTTTTTTTCCTATGTTATTGTGGTCATTGTGGTAAAAGGAGTTGTGGTTCTGAGGTCTGCAGTGTAGCTCCAGTTCAGCAATTTGTTTTATACAGCTGGAGAAAACAAGATGCCATTCAAATAGAAAATAATATAGTTGGTGGCAGCTTACTATCTCTTTGTTTTCTTTAGCTGGGTAACTTTTTCTAAATGTTTTCTTTCTCTAAGTGTTCTTGTGACTATCTACAAAACAGCTTCAGCTTTTGATGAAGCTTTTGCTTTAGCTGCAGTTGTGGTCCTGTGCAGAGGGGTGCTAAACATAGTTTTGAACAGAAACCACTGTGAAGAAGCATAATAATAAAATCAAGTTTCAGAGTCTGTGAATCCAGATGTGAAAACCATAAATTACAATTTCATTTGCTTAAGGGAAGCACAGATTTCACGTTTAAGGTACCCAAAGTTTTTACACTTGCTATTCTAAAATGAATACAAACAAGCGTTTCAGGTCTGTTGCCATCTGAATGCCGTTATTCTGAGGATGTCAATTCTGCAAACACCTCTACCTGCCACTGAGTACTGCAGGATTTAAGCACATACAGGGCACCTGCTGTGAGCCTTAACAACCTTGAACTGCCTTTCTATCAGTAACCTGGTGATTATGTTACCCATACCAAAATTCCCTCTTAGCCATATCTTAACAGATAGGTGTGTGTTTTGTGCTGAGTGCAATAGCAAAAGTAGTTTTCTCTGTAAGACTCTTCTTCCTTCAGTGAAAATGGTGCATTTGTCTAAAAGCAGTTCTAGATAGAAAAACCTTCTGTCATTTCCTCTTTGTGCTTTCAGAGACTGTGGTTAAATGCAGCTGTAAATGCTTTTATTTTATGATTTTAATGAAAGTGATGGCCCAGGTATCCGCACTCCCTGAGAGTCTCTATAGCTCCTTCTGACTGTGAAGCAGTTAGAGTTTTCCTGGTGCTGCAGCAGTCCTGGGAAGGTGGGATGCTAATGGGATTGTAATGGGAAAAGGCGTTTTTGCTGTGGGAAAACACTTGTCCTTCTGAAGTTATTCCCCAAGTGCTGCAGAAGGCGGGGAGGACCCCACTTATCCAGCAGGGACATGGGCAGCAGCTGTTGGATTTTCCACTGCTGTGTGGGTGCACATGCATGTAGAGGTGAGTTCCCAGTCTGTCAGGGTGCAGGAATGAGGAGCACTGAGTCATCTGAAGAGACTTCTCTGAGTTTCTTTAAAAACAGAAAGGAAGGGGAGGAAAAAAAAAATTGTTCCTAAGTGGTTGCTTGGAATTACTTCTGGTAGGGGCCAGATTGCAATTACAGATGTGCTGAACGCAGTGTCAGCTCTCTTGACAAATTCAGTGTTTGTGCTGCTGTCCACAGTATCTGTTTCAGACAGCTTGAGCCATAAAGTGTTCTGGCTGTAAGATTGAGAGCTGGAGTAGAGCCTGCAGATGCTGACAGAGCCTCGGTTTGTGTTCCTCACATACATTCACACTGATTGCTGTAATGAGGGGACCAAGTGATTTTAAAATCAGGGCACCACCAATTTGCAGTTTTTCAGCATGCCCTATGCCCTTCTGAAAAAGAAGTACGAATTGAAGCTTATAACTTCACCTTTGCCACTCATCTGCTCAGTCTATTTATGTTCTGAAAGAGTAATATTGATCTGAGGACATTATTACTATTTCACTATTTTCTATCATGTTTTCTAGGCATCCAATTGTTTGATTAGATTTTTTTGACCATTGCTGTGCCTGGAGCAGAGAGTTTTATTGAGCTACTCCGGATGATGCTTTGTGAATTTAGAGTTGTGCAGCATGTAGAGATAGCAATCTCGCAGACTGTATCTCTTGAATTAGATTGACTAGAATCTCACTGGTTCTTATCACCTGGCCAATGTAAATAAAAAGGGGAGCTGAGAGCCTGAAACCTGGCTTCCAACAGCAACTGGTCTTAAGTGATATTCAGAAATGTAGAGGAAAGGTAAGTTTATACTTAGTAAAAGCCAGTTAGAGAATTTTAGCTAAACCTTGTCATCGTAGTTTATTTGATGTCTTCACCCTTGTAGTTTTATGAAAACCTTTTCTTGCAATTAAGGTTGATTCAAATATAGCAAGAAAAAAAGTCTGACTTCACAAAACTTTTCATGTGAAATATTTTTTTCTTGAAAGAAGGTTTTAAATCTAATATTCTTAGAGGAGGAATTATTCCTGAAAGGTCCTTCAACACTGAAAGGGCTTTTCAAGCCTATAGAAAACAATCCCCTAAGACAAATTTTGCTGGCTCTGAGCTGGTTTCTTACGAGGAGCTGCACATTCAGACTTGGCATGTTCCTGTGCCATGCAGTAGCACCTCCTCTGCTCTCCTGAGTTACTCCTGTAATGGTTTGTGCAGGTTTGTACACAACTGACAGAGGAGGATGAAGTTGTGTTTGGTATCAGCCAATAATTCACCTGTTGTTAAATGGGTTGTTGTAGAGCAATAAATAACAACTTAGAGCAAATGCAGCCTCAGCTGAATTGCAATCAGAAAAAGAGAATGATTGGAGGGGAAATATCCATCAGAGGTTGAAAGGCCTTTCATCAAAACATTTATGTTTAAATGCACTCAGAACCTTTAGATGGGCTGGTGCTGCTTCAGGTGTGATGGGAAGGATGTGAAAAACAGGGGAGTGTTTTATATCCTGAGACATGGAAATGGATGAAAAACTAATCTTTATCTGGTCTGGCTTTCATAGGAACAAAATGGATGTTGAGTAGCTCAGTGCTGGGCTGGAATGCACTGTGCCTTGGGTGGGAGAAGCCCAACTGCATGAGCCCAGGGATGGAGATTTAAGAGATGAATCCCCATCACCAGGAATGGGGAGTTTAGGTTCTGGTTATGTGTTTCTCTCCCCTGTATTGGGATCATAAGTAGTTAAATGAACACTCCTGCCTCTGAAACTTTTGTAAAGCCCTCTGTATGTGAGACTCAACAGGGCTGGATTGTATGGAGGTGCAAGGAAAATGTTCTTATTTCCTTATTAACTCCAGTCAAACGTGGAAATTAAACTCCTACTTGACAAAGAAGAAAAAAACAATTCTAATTTAAACATAAGTACCCATGAAGCTTAAAGCCACCAAAACACTGGGGTTTTTTCCACCTTTTTTGTAAAGGGCTATTTACAAAATTCATTGCTCTGTTATCCTCAGGTTTGTCAGGGTTTACAGCCTGGATTGTGTTGAAATTTGTGATATGCGGGAGCTGAGTTTCCCAAGTCCTTCCTTAAAGTGTCTTATGTAATGAGATGTATTTTTACATCATATATACTAACATGTAGAGGCTGACTGAAATTCAGAACATTGTTATCTCAGATATTTAGATATTTAGGATGTAATTAGGAATATGTGCTGAAGTTTGATGATGTCAGTGCCTTGTTATAATGGTCTGTATGGGTAGGGAGGTGAAATAAAAAAGGTAGACTAAAAATTTTGGTTGAAAACTGCCTGACAAACAGCAGTTAGTCACAAGCATTTTGCTAATGGCTCATTTGCCAACCAAGTTGCTTCACTTCACAGGAGCCTGTATGGTGCTGAGCTTTGAATTGATGATTAAAACAGCGTTGATAACACACCAGTGTTTTAACCACTGCTGGACTGTGTTTGACTCAAGGTATTCTGTTTCTCACAGTGGTTTTTGGTTCCTGGCAACAAAGGGGCTTGAGGTAAAGATGAATTTTCATGAATGTGCTCAGTTGCATCTCTGATTTCTGCCCCTCATCAATAGAGTACAGGGATAAGAAGGTGAGAAAGCCCAGCAGCAGAGTTCTATCATGGGATCATATTAGAGTCATCTGTTGGAGCTGGGAGGAGAGATGGCCCAACAGCTGTTTGGGTTGGGATACTAAAAGCCTCAAAAATAGATGTACCTTGTATTTGGGAAATAGGCATAAACAACCTGACACTGCCATTAGTACTTGGGAGACTCCTGTGTTGGGTGGGCATGGCTCTGTTGTCCTGCATCACTGACAGTGCCTCATTCCTGGTCCTTGCCTGCTCCTGGACCTCCTTATGTGACTGAGAAACAGAGAGGAGATTTTCCCCAGAAGCTCTGTTAGACGTGCCTTTACTCACTTGCCTGAATTGTGAATACCTGTTAGAGGTAAAATGCTTTTCTTCGTACGACACCTTCTAAGTGATGGCACTTTTGTTAAGAAAGCATTGAAACAGGATCACAAGGCTGCAGAGATGCACAATGAACATACCACTGCTTTGTGTAAAGTGGATGGTTGTGAAGACAAAGTCTCACTGCTGGAAGTATAAAATTTTTAAAAATGCTTGTTATTTCCCTGAAGACGCCTGGTATGAATCACCTCATTGATGTTCTAATGGACTTATATGGTACAAATATTCTGATTAAATCAGAAAAAGCATAATGACTTCATTATCAGATACATTTTTGTTCTATTTAAATTCATCCATCTATCAAAAATGCTCAGTGAAATACTAGAAGGGCACTCACTAGTTGCAAAACAGATTAATTTCAAATTCTAATGGACAGGAATTGATCTAATCATCACATCAGGATTCTTGGAGAATTAAAAAAAGCAACCAAAACCAACTCAGAAGTCAAATATTTTATTAAATATTTTATTTTTTGGACACTGATAGCTACAAAATGTGGAGAAAAATCTTTTCCCTTTCTCTGATTTTAAGATAGCTGTCTACATGCCAATTGTCTGCATAAAAAAAAACCCCAACCCTTAGCTTCTTCCTTGTAACAAACTGTGCTCTCCTTGCTCCAGCCTTTTGAACATTTTGTTCTAGTTAGAAAAACCAAGCTTCACAGAAGCCATGTTATTCCATGTGAAGCTAGAGCAGACCTGGGAGTGTGGCCTGTCTTGATGAATGCAGAATTTCAGAGCATTAGTGCTGGTGTGTGTCTGAACCTGGGGTTCACCATTTGGGTTTTGGGCCCTGGGCATCTGATTGCTGCTGAAGCTCTCTGAGTGGGGAGTGTCTGGGAGATGTCTGTGAAGGAAAGGCCAGGAGAAGTATCTGGCTGTGGAGAAACCCCAAATGTGCAGGGAACCTCATGAAGAGCTGGAGTTCTGGGTGCTGGAGTTTCTCTGGGTGCTGGAGTTTCTCTGCTGTTGGCAATGTTCCTCTTGGGTTTCTTATATGTGATGCACCCAGGAAATCCTCTCCGGGAGGTTTGCCTTTCATCATGGGAATTTAAACTGTATTGCTAAATTTTAATGGTCTTCAGTAGTCTTCACCCTGTTTTCTATACAGTGCCCTGATATTACACACAGTAGATGGGATTTTTGGAAACCTCCTCTCCTTCCTTCCCTGCTCTCTGGCCTGACTCAGCCTCAAACCATCTCAGACTGTTTCCCCAGCCAAAAGTGCATTTTTATTTTTTTTGCATTCCTGTGGAGTTAGTCTTGGCTTCCTCAGACCTTTTTCTCCCAATTTCTGCCTGGGAGATTCTCATGCATTTTCACATGTTGCCTACAACCCACTCAGTGGGTCCTTCTCTCTGCTCTCCTAACCTGCCCAAGGTCACTGGTGGACCTGCCTGGTCCTGCAGACAGGTTATGGAGTGGCCTCCCGGTGACCCAGTTCTTCTCTTGGGACACATCCAAGCTCACCATCAACAAGCTGAGCTGGGGTGAAGGGTGAGATCTCCAGCCTGTGTGGTGGGAAAAGCAGTGGAAAGGGAAGCAGGCAGGGAGCAGTTGAATCAAATCAATCTCTTTGTGGTTCCCTTCTCACATCTCTGAAGGTCTCAAAATATCACTGAAATTTATTCACTCGTGGTAATACTGCCGAGCTGCTGACAAAATCCATTTTAGTGTTTCCATTTTTCATACTGCTCTTTCAGATCTTGTGTAGAGCAGAAAACTGGTGCATAGTTGGCATAATCCTTTCTTCTGCACCCTGGTAACTCTGCTTGGCCATGATATGGCTGCATGCCCACCAGAACTAAGGAAAGTTCTCATTCTTACCTCATCCATAGATGCATGGAGTTCACCTGTGCAGTTGCAGACTTTTACTCTTGTTACTCTTATCTCTCCCCCAACTTCAATGCCTGTTGCACTCATTTGCAATTACATTACATACAACTAATGTAATTACTCTGCAAAACAGATTAGTATCCAACACCTGCTCTACTTCTAATTTAAATAACTGCCTTAAAATTATTCATGAGGACAGTAATTTGCTGATGCTTCTCTTTGGGGTAATCCTTGCTTTGGCAGTACAGGTAACAGTGCCTGGTTGTATGTTTGCTTTTTTCCTTAGGGCTGTGCTTTCAGTTGCTTATATCTTTGTCCATCTTCTAATCTTTAGACATATTTTGCTTAGGAACGTTTCAACTGAAATTGTTGAATCAGTACAAAGTCTAAGGAAAAAATCCTATATTGTTAATGCTAAAAATGCTCTTGCAACGTTCAGCAGTGTTAGCAGGTTCTTGGTCATTTGCAGGCAACAGGGAACTGAAAGGGTCAGCCTTTTATTTGAAGAGCTCTAACCCCAGTCAGTAGCAGGGATGGTGCTGAAGCAAATCCCAGTTCAATGACAAACCTTCCCAGAATTTCAGTGAGTTGATTTGTGCAGTGGGGTACCCAGCTCCCCTTCTGCTGTCCCAGCTGTAGGATTTATCTGACAAGGATCTGAGCATGTACAAACTCACATATCAAAAGATCTGAAAGGTTTGCATGGATAAGGATACATTTTCACTAAATTAGCAAGCGTCTGCCACACTATTCTGCTCCCTTAACCAATGTTCCTCTGCCTACCTGAAAGCACAAAAACAGCAGAAGTTTTTAGCTAAGCACATAAAAATATGGAATTGAGCTAAGGAAGGAAGAATACATTTTTTTCAGTCTTAGTTTCATCATGTCCACCTGGCATTGGTTCTGAAATATTAAGTGTTCACACTTTACAGACCTTGTGTTCCTGAAAAATTAGAGTGAAGACAAGAACAAACCAGATTAGAGCTCCTCCTTAATTATAGACTATAATTCTACTACTGATGCTCTTGAAGAATATACATTTACGATAATTAAAATTCAGAAAAATCTTCGTAGTGAGAGTTTTCATCTTCACACCAGTGATGATTTTGCAAGTTGCACCAATCATTTCTAGATATGCTTTGAAAATGGCTGTTTAAGATACAATTTTTCTTCTACTTGTAGCAATTTGGAGTAAAACAAAGTGCTGCCACTTAAAATTTTTCAGTGCCCTTTTACTGAGCTTAGGCCATTTCAAATGACATTTCTCAGGTAGCATGGGAACAAATCATCAGCAGGGTAGTCATGTTTAGCTGCTCATTAATGAAATCAGTGTTCTGAAGCATGGATTGGCAGAATGAACAAAGCTAAGGCAATTACTAAACTCTCTGCAGAAATGTGTAGAAAATTGAGGGTCTCATTTAAGTTGTTAACATCTTACCAGTACTAGATTTGAACTCAAGAAACAATTAATTTGATCTTCTGCCATACATACTCATTGTAATGATGATGAAATGGTTGAGAAGGGACTTCACATTTGGTGGGGAAAGGAGATAGGAAAATAATGTAATATGGAGTTGGTAACGTGTTGAATTGCTTTCCCCTCTGAGCATCACTTGCCCCTCTTGGTGGGAGGGAGAGGAGCAGGGGGAGGACACAGAGGAGATGCCACAGGGCTGTTCATCACTGCCACAATTACTGTCACAGGTGGTGCTCTCCGAGCAGCAGGGCCACCAGCCTTTCCCACATATGGGAGTTTCCTGCTCACCAGCTACCCGCCCACAGCCCCTTGGAGGAGACCAGGGCTGGCATTACTGATGTCTCACACCACATCAGCCAAGTCATTAATTGTCTGATTAACAGCAGTTCTTACAAAAAGAGACTAAACTGTGCATTGCTCTAAACATAAATCTAATGCAGTGGCACTAAATTGGGTAGGAGCAAGTCAAACAGCCCAGTTGAAGCTCATACCTTGCTAACAGGCTGTTTAGGTGGGCAGGCCATAACTCCTGAGCAGCCTGAAATAAATCTGTGGTGTATAAAGTTTCCAAAATGCCTACATTATCTATTGCTTAATCAGTAGTTGTGTAAGAAATCACTGTGGTTATCGGAGCATAGGAAACAGCTTTACTGCTTCCATTAAGAAGTACCATTATGCTACAGCAATGCATTATCTTCGTAAATCATTTGTACTGGGAATATATTTGTCAGGTTTCAAACAGATTGTGTAATTATCACATAATTTTATTTCAAGGGTTCATAACAGGGAATTAGATGTGACATTTGGTAACATAAACAGTGCACTTGATTCACATAGCAGTTAGCCATAAATGTGTAAAGAACTTGGCTTTAAAGGATTTTTATAATGTTTTGACAACAGGTTCTCAGAATTCATATTGTGAATGTAACATATATATAAGGGTAGCTTGTGAGACATTGGATCAGCAGGACAAGTGACAAATGCTGTGAAGTGAGCACAAGTGCTTTGCAGTGTGTCAGAGCTGCCAATGTGTTGTCCACAATGCTGCTGGTGGAAAAAGTTATGAAGAAAAAAAGAAACCTAGGAAAGGTTAGAAAACTAATAAAACTTCATATATTTGTTACAGAGAACCTCTTAAATGTGGAAGATTCAGAAAAAATGTGAGAGGTAATGGACTGGTAGCACAGTGTCAGTGTTAATGATGTCTGGCAATGTGTTAATTTTCCTTTGTACCTGGAACATGTTTTGAGAAATACATCACTGACAAGAACCAATGATTTGTGATGTCTAGCTGTATGACATGTGCTGTGAAACTGAGCAGTATCCAGAATCTTTTCTGCTGTGAGTATTAGGACCTCCAGTATATTAAAGAGCTTTAATATGGTATATGGGGTCTTGAAATTTCACTTATTTGCTGAAGTTCGTAAGGCTGATTTCATAATTACTCAATTTCCTCTTCTGCAAAGTGAAATCCTCTGCCTCCTGTGGGTTCCCAGAGAAGCCAAACTAAGTGAAGTCTTCTGATAGCTACAGTGTAAATGCAGTCTTGTTTTCACAATGCAGCAATGCTGCGTGGCAGGCTGACAAAGGAAAAGTTACGTCTGGGAACAGTAACCACCTTCCCCAGCTCACAGGCCAACCATAAGGCTGGAAATCCACACTTATTACCGAGCACATCCTGCTTTCTGATTATTGTATTTCACTGCTAAGTCGGAATGTACAATCTTTCCAAAGTAAATTTCCTCATCCCATTCTCCCAGTAGTCCTTTAAATCCTTGATCCATAACCAGGGAGCTGCTATCTCTGAAATTGATATGTTTTTCTGAAATGTTACGATGAATTGGGTATTTTTTTAATAATCCTAAAATAGGCATGGATATCAAAACAGACATCTGTTGTTGGACTGAACCCACTGGAGTGACAGCAGGGTACAAATAAAAATGGCCATTATTAAGTCTTTTTCTAGATAAGTTTTGCTTGTAAATCCTGGCCTTCACACTTCTGAACTGTTTGTTTCTGCACTAATTTGTTGCTTCGCGTATCTGTCTCTCAGGCCGGCCCAGCGTTCGGCTGGACCACCCTGCCAGCTCTGATACGCCTCAACAGGACCTTTGCGTGAGTCTTGGCTCCGCAGCACCTTTGCCTTCTCTGTCACGGCCGTGGTTCGAAAGAGGGGACACTCTGAGGGGACACTCTCAGGAAGAAGGTTTTATTCGGGGATCACAGGGGCAGTCCCTGGTCCCAGGCCTGTGCCTCCGGAGAGTGACCCAGGACCTGGTCAGCAGGGGGGTTTTGTTCACCAGGAGTCTCAGGGGTGGGTACAAGTTACAAACCAATGAAACAAAGCAAGGTGGCTAATGCCAAATGCAATACACAAACTTCAACAAATCAGGTAAATTGGGGTGGGGTCTCTGGGTGATCCACCAACCACTGTCCGACACCTCTCCTAAGGTCTTGGGTCTGGGAGATTGATGGACAGGAGGGGGAGAAGATGCATTGGGATGAGGGAAAAGACAATGGGATGACCAAACTCCAGGCAGAGGATTAGGTTGTCTTGGAAACTCTTATCAACTTCTGATAAGAACATTCCAGGACAGGAACTTTTGTCTAGCTAGGGTTAAAGTCCAAACCATACCAAACTTATAACTAAAAACCTATAAAACAATTCCAGCACCTCCACACTAATTGTTCCATACCCCTCAGCATTTACAATTCAAATAGTATCGACATAAATTATTACTATAGTTTTACGTAATACCATTCTAACAGAGAAGGCTTTTCCTCCTTTACATTTAGAGAGATTTTTAATAGCTCACCATAAACGAGTAATGCATTGAGTAGCTGAATATTCCAAAAACAGACATATGAGGAGAGGGCACTTTGGCAGTGGTATTCTGGATATCTTGCTTTTCACTCTGTCCCAATCTGTTCTTACCTGTTCTTAACTTGCAGGACAAGATTCCTGCTGCTAAATGTTGCATGTGGCACAGGATGCACATGGCTCAGGAAATTCTGGGAAGTACATACATCTCTCACTGCCTCTGACTTTAGGCATTATTTAGGCAGCTTTTGTTATTCAGAAATGCAGATCATAGCTGGCTGCTGCTGAGGCTTTCGCTAGTTCTTTGTTTACCCAAGGCAACTTGTTTTTACTTCTGTCACTGTCAATTACTGCAAAATCCATTATCCTCATGATTAACAAGCGGGCTTTATTTCCATCTAAAGGCTGTGGTGAGGAACTTGGGAGCTTAGCAAATTGAGTTGATTACAGGAGTGACACATGGGTGATGTCCTTGACACCAACATACAGATTGTGATACTGCCAAGCTCTTTATGCCTGATTAACTGAGCAAAGGCCTTTTGAGAAAGAGTGTATCCTGAAGGCACTACAACTTGCATTTTTAATATATGGTTCCAATCACCTCTCTAGAAAGATGGTTAGTATTTTATTTTTAAAAACCAAGTAATAGACAACTTGATGGCACAAGTTTTAAGTGAAATTGCTGCAGGCTAATGAGAAACAAGCTATGGCTGCATAACTGGCCATTCTATTTTTTCAAACTTATATTGCATTTAATTTTACATAAAATGACATAGTAGTTAATAACCCTCTGTCTTCCAGCAATAACCAGGGGGCAAAAGTAACTCATGAAACCAAATGTTTAAAAGCAGTGAATTCAGAAAAATCTTGACAGGCCTTATTAAGGGATACAACAAATAAAACTAGTGTAATAAAAATGTGTAGTAACATGCAAACAGGATCACAAACAGTATCTGTCTTGGGAATCTGAAATGTGAAGAAACACTAGTGGTTGGTCAGCCTGATAGAGATAGCCTTTCCCAATCTCATGGAAAATCTTTATTCAGTGCACTCCATGTGAACTGTGGTGTGGGGTCAGGGAAAACTATTACAGTCCTGAACCTTTTCTTTGTTACCTAACCAGGGAGGAAGCACTTTTGTTACACAACCCATCATGGCTAGGGTAGATCCACCTTAATGCTGTCCCTGTTTCCAGATGTTCCAGCTCTTGTTTCAGACTGCACTTGTTACCTGCCAAATGCCAGAACCGTGCTGATCCCACCCTTGGGTGACACCAGCTCAGTCAGGATGAGATTCAGTCCTTGTGTCTGAAGCTGTGTGAGTGTGGAAGGATATGGTCCTTCCAAGCTTGTCTTCCTGGCTAGCTCTGCTCTTCAGATACCATATAAATGAGTTATTCCTTTGGGTCCAGATTTCAGACAGAGACGTGTCTTTGCTTCGAAGAATGGAGTGGCTCACACTGGTGGTAATTAGGAAGGTGTTTATTCAGGACGAAGGCCCCGGGTGCTGCGTGTGTGTCTGTGTGAGAGAGTCTTTTGGCTCTTACTTGCCCTTATGAACATGGGCGTTACTGATGGAAATAAGAGGGAGTGATTTAAGTACAGGGGGGATTGACATTGCCATTTTGGGGCAAAAGGGGTGGGGGGATACCTGAAACCTTGGCCGAGCCACCTGGCTCAGCCAGGGCCATCAAGCACCAGGGTGTGTCAATAGGTAAGATATAATAGGGATACAATACACTGGGATAGGGCTATTGAGGAGATACAATGGAGAGAGCCAGGCCTATTATGTGGGTTAACGACAGTGATTAAGGAAAGGGGGGGGGGGGTAGAAATGAACCATTACAGGAACTTAATAACAAAAATCATACAGAACTTTAGAAAACCCAAAATGCACACTGCAACAGAAGGGGCTTTTCCCCAGACAGTTCCCATCCTGCTGCTGAAGGCTCTAGCCCGTGCTGACTCCCATTCTGGCAAACACGGCTCTGTTTGGAGAGCACCCAGCCCAAGGCACCCAGAGCCAGGGTCAGCCAGGCTCGGAAGGTCCTGTGTGCAGTGTTAGCACCAGCAGGACTTCGCTGTGGGTGAACCTAACCAGATTTCATGGCAGCCTTGGCTGTGCTGGGTCACTAAAAGGGATTGTATCTCTCCTGCCTGAGGTGTGTGCAGCTGTAACACTCCATGTTCTGCAGCGCTTCTTATCCTGCTTTGCTTCCAGGTATTTAGCAAACCATGGGCAGGATTTTGTAGTGTATGGGAGGCAAAGGACAGAAAGTGCAGCCTAGGGAGGGGGATTAAAATGTCTTTGAGTGTTCAGCCACACTCTGATTATTCACTGTGCTAGGGCTGTGTGTCTTGGGCCACTACTGCCCGCTGAGAGCAGAGCTTGAGAAGCTGCTCACTCCTGACATGGCCTTTCCAGCAGCTGCATTCCCAGCACATCCCTGGGTTACAGTTTGTTAGAGAGTGGCCTGTGAAGAGCCTCTGCAGGGCTTGTGTTAGGGCTGCTCTGAGCAACCAAGCACTTTTATGTGTTATTCAGAGACTACCTGAGAATGGCAAAGAGCTTGCCTTTTCTAAGTATGTACAGTGCATAAATAATGCATGTCCCTGTGCAGCAGAGCTGGGGGAAAATGTTTGCAGGACTTCAGGACCTGAAGGACATTGGGATGAAAGAGGCAAACCTATACATTTAATTGTAGTGTTTTGCTTTAGTTTTACTGTTTTTGATGTACATGGAGGGCAGGGAACTTTAACATCTGCATTATTTTGGCCTTACTGGATAAGATCAATATTTTATGCATTTATTTGGATTACTTTTTAAAAGACCCAACACCATGCATACCTTCGAAAAATCTCTGGAATCCAATAAAGAGCAGACCTTTATTGATTCTTCTTCAATCCTACCCTAAATCAAATAGCTCTCTACAAACATATGCATCAAAATAGTTCCAAAATTGCTGTTCAGTTTCCCACCACTCTAGTCTGTTTTAGGGCAGTGGTGTAAATCTACATTTGGCCTTAAAGTGCCAAGTGGCCAAGAGTGCCTTGAAGGTTTATTAGTCTCTGGTTCATAAGGGAGTGAGTAAATATAAATTTCAAATGTCAAGGACTCTAAAGGAGAATGTTTGGCTTTTTTCGTACTGAAAATGCTCAGTTCATGAGCTCGACTGCAGCCCCAGCAGTGCTGCCTGGAAATAGAGAGGTATGAGGGTAAGCTAGGGCTGTGATAAAGCCAAAGTCTTGAGACATTTGGGAATCTGCAGGAAACAGACTCATACTGCTTATCATGTGGACTACCAAGTTCTCCAAGGCCAGTCTTAAAGGATTTGATATAGACTGGTTTTAAGATGCTAAAGGCTCATGTGTTTATTTTACTTGGTCTTCCTTTGTGAGAAGAGATGCCCAGCTGACCTCAGCTGGGAGCAAGTTGCCTTGGCTATGGGAGCTACTTGGTTTTCCAGCAGCAACTGAGACCATATCAGAAGCTCAGGAGACATGTTTTTAACTTGTCCTTCAGAAATGGGAGGGACCTGATTTCCCTTATTACCAGGATGAGGTCATCTAGAAGCCTGTCGGTGCCATGGAAAAGCTATGAAGTGGATTAGCAAGGGTAAGGAAAGCCCTGGCTCTCACTACAACTTCTACAATGTTCTTAACTAAAACCAGAGTATACTCAGCCTAATCTTAACTTATATTTACTTTGGCACTTTCATTTGGAGGGATAATGAGAGACATGTGCAGGAATATTTGGTTTGCAAAGAAGACTGAGTTGTGTTATCACAGCAATGTCAGCACAGGACAATGGCAAGGGAATAAGGACTTCTTCCGGAGTGGCAGAGGAGGCTCTGGAAGAACAAGGGGTTTTGTATCTGACTGGGGCCAAATGTTTGAGCCTAGATTTGCTAAGCATCCCAAATATTTTCAGCAAGTGCTGGTGTAAAGAAAACTCGATATTGCCTTTGCATATTTGCAGCCTTGCCAAGAAGGCTGCCTAGCTGTGCCTGCTCAGCCCCAGGCAGCTGCTGGGCACTCCCAGCCTCCTGGTGGCTACAAAGGGCAGTTAACACTGGACTGGCAAGTTGGCCTGGGCTGTTTCTCCTCTCACATTATGTGCTACAAGCAGGAAACCACAGCAGGACGAGCAAGTTCCTGCATTACCCATGTAGAAGGAAATGGGGATGGGTAGAGATCAAGCTTTGGTGTCCCTATTTCCTTATGTCTACTCTACCAACAGCAGAGGTGTAAAGTCCCATCTTTTCTCTTGACCTGCCTCTCACAGTAACTGAAGTTAGTGCAGGTAAGTGCCCATAAAAGCTCTGTCAACAATAGTACAGGGATTTAGAAGAGAAAATGTGAAGCAAAAATGGTACTAAATAATTTTTTCCAGAAAAGAATTCTCCCCAGTAAATCACAAAGCTAATGTTAAAGAACAAGTTTTTGTCAATTTGCACAGGGTTATACACTCAGAGAAGATATTTTGTACATAATTATGAACTATCATTACCCCATTTCTCTTATTTGTGTTTGGAGACACAGTTTGGACCTAGGGTTACTGAGGTGTTTGGGACATGGACTTTCTTTTAAAAGGAATATTTTTGGCAAATTTTACTCTCCTTTGATTGTGGTCCTGGTCATGGAGGAGGTTCCTCAGAGTGAGAAATTGGAGGAATATGTTCCCCCATTCCTTGCTATGCCTTGTATGTGAAACTTTGTCACAAACCAAGGCAGGTTTTACAGAAGGACTTTGTAACACAGTAAAAACTACTGCAATGCTTGGTCTGGATACCTCCCACAGGACTTTTGGCATTGAAGGTGAATGATGAAAATCTGAAAAGACCAGAGGGAGGAGAGATTGGAGCGACTACACTGACATTGTTGGGATCTTAACTGGCTCTTTAACTTTACACGAGCCTTTTCCACACCCATGAGGAGTCTTCTCAATTACTGCAAAAGCAGTGATTGATATCAAAGCTATCTGCACAATTTTGTTAGTTTGGAAGGCAATACTGCTGTGCCACTATCTCTGAGAAAACTAAATGAGTTCATTGTAATTGCTAATTCTGAACACTGGTGGATTTTCTTCAACAATTTAGAGAGAGAAGCATGTCACAAACTTCCAGGCTCTTTCTTTGAACTACTAATTTTTGTTCAAGACAATGAACAATGTACGACTTGGTCATTCTAATTTTTGTTCTGTATTGCAAATTAGTTGGAGACATTTTACCTTGAAATTAGACTGCAGTATTTGCTGTCCCTGTAAAGGCATTATTTAATGATTTTCCATGTGATACAAGTGGAGCAACATGTATATTCTTCATGATATACTAAGTGTATTTCAGTTCTTGTGTAACTTACCAAAGTAAGAAAAAAATAAATTAAGTCTCCTAATTTGCTGTTGGAGCAGCCAGTTCTAGACTTGTTAGGAAGCTGCTCTCAATTTCAAAATTAGAGCTTAATTTCCCCTGGTTTGTATTCCCAATGCCATGGATCTCAGTCATGTTTAACATGTGTGTACATCATGTGTGTACAGCAGCTCCACAGTGTCTCAGTGCCAATTTTTCCCTCCAGTGATGATGGTGATGATGAGAGGCCCAGTGCAATTGGAAGGAACATCTTTGCTTTGTGGGACCTGACAGTGCTTTTAAAGAATGATTTTCACAGGTCCATATATCCAGAGAATGCAATGAGAACCGTCTGTAGGATTTTTTTCTGTTACATAGTAATATGTATTTAGAAGCACTTGCTTTAGTGAAGGTAAAAGAATATTATGTAAATATGTTTATCAAAATAAATTAGACAGATAAAAATACCCAGGGTATTGCTTATAACATTTACTCAGAAAAACTAAAAAGCTTTTAGATGTGTTCTTTTTTTTTTTGAAGTAGATAGGAGCAAACAGACTAAAAGCTTTTATTAAGTCAGTCTATACAATGAATTGGTAATCCAAAAATTGACTGAACAGATTGCTCAGGGACATATAATACAATAGAATAATGTTCAAAATACACCTTGAAGAGAAACAGGAGCAAAGATATAAAATTATGGATGAAGATGAAACTCTAAGTGACGGCAGCTTTTTACAAAAAGCAGCTTATGCTGAATTTCTATTCTCCTAATGGAATCTCTGGATATAGATATTCTCATGTTGGAGTCTGTGGTTTTGCACTGCTTGCAGTGGAGCAGTATTTGCTGTTCCTGGAAAACAAGTCTTCCACAAACACTGGGAGGGGGAAAAAAAATAATTATGAGTATCAGATGAATTATGCCATAGAATTGATGGAAATATTACATTTGGTAATGAAACAGGTTTGTCAATGCTTGCATAAATTTAGAATTTATTTCCTAAAACCATCCATATTTTGTTGGCAAGATGGAATGGGACAGCAGTTTCAGGTTTGAAACTTGTATGTTTGATACTGGCAAAGTGGCACCAACAGTGCATGTTTGCTGCTGAAGAAAAACCATTACAATATTTATCCAGCCAAATATTTCATCTGATTAGGGCTAATCAAGCTACTAAGGGGAAATCAGTAAGATGTGGGGAAAAGGTTATAAAGTTTCATTTAGAATGAAATGCAACCAGAAAATACATTAAAAGAAATACTGAGATTTAATTTGGGAAAAATCTTGCAGCAAATAATTAATTTTTTATACACTTAATTTTCTCTTTCTACAATAAAATCTCTCAAAACATTTTAAGTCCTTCTTCTGTCAGTGGACTAAATTAAGCTGTATTTTGCATTGCTAGGGCATTTCTCCTGGAAAAGGACTCCTACCTTTTGGATTGTTGCTTTCTGTATCCAAGGGTTTTGCAGCTTTGCAAAAGTTGTTGGAGCTCCACTGCAATCTCCTGTGCAGATTGACTCCCCTCCAAGCAGTTGCATTGCTGAATGACTCAATCTCTGAAAACAGTGGGTTTTCTGTAAACGTTTCTTAAATTACCTGGCAAAACACAAAGACAAATAAGAGGTGAGTGAGGCATATACCCTTTATTCCTGCAGTGAAAGCAGCTGGTTATAGATTTAAGAAAATGAGGAGTGGTGTTTTGCTTCTCAGTCCCTGTTACTACTGTGTAAATGACTCCATCCAATTAAAGTGTAATGTGTTGACTTTATTATGTGATGGCAGATTGTGCTTATGCTCTAACAGCCACTGTAGCTCAACAGAAAATAGGTGTGCTCAAAGCATGACAATGCTTTGTTCAAACCAACGGTGCAAGTGAAATTGCTTCCTTGCTGTGCATATTATGGGAAACGTCTTAAAAGCCTCTTCCCCCTCAGTTGTCTGTGCTGGCATTGCCTTCAGTAGGAGCTTTGCCATTGACTTCACAGGCAGCAGGCAGAGAGGTCAAGCACTTCTTCAAAGGGACATCTGTGTGACACCAAGGGGCACTTTGGGCCAGGACAGTGTTGCTATAAGCCTTGGATGGGGCTTCAGAAGGAGCTGACTCATTTCCCTGCTCTGGGGGAAATTTGTCTCCTTCACCTTGCTCAGGATTAAGTTCTCTGTCAAGTGGGGTTAAGGCTTTTTCCTCTCATTTGTTTGTCTGTACTTAGATCGTGCTCTGGTGTTATTGTGTCAACGTGAGCTGCTGGATCTTTTTTCCCAGGTGTGACAGAGGCTTGGTTGTAACATACGGTGCTCTTAAGCCCAACTAATCAAAAGCATGCATCTTCAGAAATCTCTAAAGTCCTCCAGATATTAGCCTATGTCCCTATGGTCCATTAAAATTTAAAAAGTCATGAGTGCTATTCACAAATACATGCTCAGTTACTGAGTGTGCCACTTCCCAAATTTGACAACATGCACTGTACTTCATCAGATAATGAATTTGCATCTGCAATTTATAAAAGTGACTACTTGAAAGAAACTAATTTCTGCAGTTGTTTAAATACAAATTAATTTTGATCAGATAATTGGCTTTAAAAAGTACCTCTTGGAGATAGCATATGAGTCCAAGTGGGTACTCCCTCACCCAAGGGGTACCTCCTCATCCAAATCTCTGCAGTATAATCAGACCAGAAACTTCCATATATGCCAAGATTGTATCCTGGTACCTGAATGCCATTGCAAATATTTCCCAAATTCATTGGATGTTTACATTGCATGAAGCTGGAAGAAAATATCTTCAAAAGAACAGTTTCAAAGCCAGATTTTTCTCTTTTTCTTGCTAATCAATACACAAGCTTGTTCTCAAATCAGAACTAAAACCCCAGCAGAAGTTCAAAAGGAATAGTCATGGTGTGTTAGAAGAGTTTGGCCCTGTGAGAGGCTCAGATGCTTTGATGGGGTGTGTGGAAGCACTCTGCTGCAAAATATTACCTTTTCCTGTGTTTGTTTTAAACTGCATGCTTCCTCACAAAACAGGACATCCCTCTGTCAGGGTGCAGGCATTTTAACTCTGTCAGCAAAGCAGAATCTGAGTCTTGGGAAAACTGGGGATGTGAAGTCATCCCATTAAGCTGCAGGTCAGAGCAAGGATTGTTACTTACACTTGTCCAAGCACCATCTCCAGAGCTGGTGTCTCTCTGCTGCAGGAAAGTCTGGCTTGAGGGAATTCTTTTATTGACTGTGTGGGCCAGTGAAGACTGTGGGAATATTCCAGCAGCTCATAAGGTGCTGATTTAGCTCAGGGCCTGAACTGTTTGCTGAGGGGCTGTGCCAGGAATCAGCTGGGAAGGGGAGCAGGGGGCTGCAGGTGTCGCTTAGGTCTGTGTCACCATCCAGCACCTCACAGGACAGATCTCTGCTCCCACTCAGGTCTGTGTCACCATCCAGCACCTCACAGGACAGATCTCTGCTCCCACTCAGGTCTGTGTCACCATCCAGCACCTCACAGGACAGATCTCTGCACCCACTCAGGTCTGTG
>VWZU01003041.1:163351-224115 GCA_013397095.1 Sterrhoptilus dennistouni | reverse complement strand
TCGGACTGCTGCTCCCGCTCAGGTCTGTGTCACCATCCAGCACCTCACAGGACAGATCTCTGCTCCCACTCAGGTCTGTGTCACCATCCAGCACCTCACAGGACAGATCTCTGCTCCCACTCAGGTCTGTGTCACCATCCAGCACCTCACAGGACAGATCTCTGGACCCACTCAGTCTGTGCCATCACCCAGCACCTCACAGGACAGATCTCTGCACCCACTCAGTCTGTGCCATCACCCAGCCCCTCACAGGACAGATCTCTCTGCTCCTCTGCATGGCTGCTCTGCACAAAACCTTTTAGAAATCTGGGCCACTTCCTCTAAAGGGGCTGACAAAGACAAATGTTTAGCTTCTGTTTGATTCTTGGGTTTACTGCAGACTGATTTATGTGTATTGTCTATGTAGGGAAGCTTTTAAGAAACTTTCAAGAAATCTTGGTGGTACGGACAAATTTGGAAATCTAGTTTTTAATGTAGATTCATGCCAGTAAAGTTGGTTTTTAAATTTTTTATTCAAGTGTTGTGTTTGAAACAGAGCTATGAGATATAAATTATCTTAACTCAAATTCAAAAACAAAGTCCAAAATTAATTTATTATATGTTCTGCTCCTAGGTGGTTTAGTTAAGTAAACTTTCATTATTTCAACTAATGTAATATTTGAATGGGACTTGTAATGCATTATGTATTCATGACTTTGTTTTAAATATATGACCAGCAACTTATTAATATTTCTGAGTTCAAATGTACTTAATCACTTGTGTTGCATTATGAATCACCCTGTTCTTTCCTGTAAGATTCCATGGCAGAGAAGGATGCTCAGGGACTACTAATGGTACTAAGAGATGCAAAAAATCAGAGTACAGGGTATTTCTTCAAATTTTGCACAGATTCAAATAAAATATTCTCTATTCCTTCCAGGTCATTAGTTTAAAAGGTCCTTAAGTTAGGATAACTGTGTTAGTCAAGAGAAGGCTGTATTAAGCAATTTGAAAATTGAATTTTTTATCAGTTTTATGAAGATTGCTTCAAGGGTGTGGAATTTTTAATAACTTTCTTTTATGTTGAGCTGCCTGCTGCAGCCTTCATGGGGAAATAGAAGGAGCTGGAGATGAAATGAATGCTAACATGTCTGCTTCCTGGCTTTACCTTAGCAATTTTATAACTGGCAAGAAACACAAAATCCCTTTTCTGCTGTAAATCAGCATCTTTGAAAAAAGCCCTGGGACAGTACAATGGGTTACAATTATCCTGTACTGTACTAATGGAAAACAGAACACTAAATTAATTGAAAGAGCAATCATGCTGTATTTCTGAAAAGTCAAGGTAAAAATAATTTTTCATAAAGAAAGGGGAAATAAGGAATATTTCTGGCATTCAACACAGTCAAGCTTTTATCTGGGCTTCTGCTGACATCAATCTTTGTCCACAGGCTGCTGAGGTGGAAATGTCTGTCAGAACTTACCCTGAGCCCCGTATTTCCCCTCGAGGGAGGTTTCTGAGCTCAGAGGGGGCTTTGCTGGGAGGGACCATGGGGGAGGCAACAAAGGAAAGCAGCAGTTTTGCTCATCAGCCCAGTTCAGCTGCAGGAATCACTGGTGCCGGCTCAGTTACAGGAATCACTGGTTCAGTCTCAGTTACAGGAATCACTGGCCCAGGCTCAGTAACAGGAATCACTGAGCCCTGCTGCAGCCTGCAGGGCACAGGGAAGGCTCTGCTGCCCCAAGGATGCCCCTCAGCCAGGCTGAGACAACATGGGCCATGTGTTTGGAGGCTGAGAAACACTTCTGAAAGAAGAATTTCACCAGCTATTGTTTCTCCTGTTACATAAAAAGTTTGTTTCCTCTTTCTCCCAAAAAGCATTGTTGGGTTTCAGTTATTGTACATTTTCTGTTTAATTCTTCCACCTACTTTTCCTTTCTGGGCCTGTTGGTTTCCTTTATGTGACCCTGGTTTATGCAAAGTCCTAAAAACTAATGCCTTAAGGACCTACTGTTCCCCTCTGTGCTGGCTTCAGAGGGTTACTTTGGGAACTGGCTATAGAATTTGCAGGGGTAATACAGCACAATATTTAATAATTTATTTAACCTGCAGATCTATTCTGCTGCATTTTGAACTATCCCTGTTTTAAAGCCATGATGTTAAGGGTTTTGAAAAACAAAGTGGGGCAGGATTCATATACAATCTAGGATGTAGTGATGCTGGAAGATCTCTTCCTTTCATGGTGGGCTCTCACTAACTCTTCACTCTAGATGGAGCATCAGATTCACTCTGAGAACATTAAATATAGCTCAGACCAATGATGTTTCTCTGACAGTCTTCTATAGGAAAATCTTCTGTATCACATACAGGTGTATGAGGCCTGTGTGTTCAGAGCTTTCAGAATCTACTTAATTAAACGTGGTGATATGAATGTTGAGGGAGAAAACAGGCAGAAATAAAATTAACTGTGTCTTTTTAAAAAAAGAAAGCAAAAAAGAAAACACCCTCCCTCCCCCTAAAAGACGCACTATGAGAGTAACCAAAGAATTGAAAATATTTTCTAAGTAGCTATAACTGCTACAATTTACAAGACCACTTGTGTGCTTTGAACATTTTAAACATCATGCAAGCAGTCACAACTGCAAATCTAAACATTCTGTCTGGCTGTGAGGATGTTGACCCTTTGGTTGTCACTGAGGTGCAGCTCACAGAAGAGCAGTGATTAAAAATGTTGGGTTTTTTCTCTTTTTTACATTTAAATAAAGAAGTGGTTGCTTTTACTACTGACACCCAAAAAATAGCTCAGGTTTCTTAACTGAAAATATGGCTTTGGGGAAGTATTCATGTATTTATGGGAGAGCTGTTGTCAGTGCCAGACAACGATGTACTAAGACTGATTTCTCTATGTGGAGAGCAGGTTTCTTAGCTCTGTTTGTGCACAGGGTTTTCCATCAGTGAGGGAAGTTGTGCCTTCCAGCTGCACCTGCTGCCATGTTGTTTTTCTCCTCCAAGAGAAGCATCAAGAGATAATTCATGTTAACATTTGAGGAACGCCACAATGAAGCCCTTGATGGCCCATTTAGTTTAAATTTTAAAGGTTGTGTGTACTGGAATATCTGTAAGAGATTGAGCTGCCATACAACAAATTCCAAACATCACTTAGAAAATGATTGTTAAATTAGTGTTAATGTTTCCTTGTGGCTTCTGAATGAGTTTTCATTTGAGCTCATAAAAAGAACTGCTTTCTCAATATTGCTACCTGTGGATTTAACTTCTGATTTTAAAGACTTTCCTGCTTAACCCTGAGAATTTTTTCTTTCCTTCCCAAACAGGAGTTGCAAGAGTGAGAACACTGAATGTTTTCTCCAGAATGAACAGATTGAAGCAAAAAAATAAAGCACAAAACATGCTCATATTTAAAAGGGTTTCTCTGTAATGGTCTTACAGATGAGTGTACATCTCATATTTTTATGTGCAGGATACATGTATATTGTTATATACTAAATTGGGGCTTTGGAAGGAAAAGTCTTCAAAAGAAGAACTACAGAAAAATAGTCTTGATGCATGGCTGTTCCATCTGTTTCTTACAAGGGAACCTTTCTGAGGTGCCAGAATAACATGCAGGTTTGTATGGGCCCAGTTTAACACCATATATAATATATATAAATATAAACATATATTATCATGTACAATGTATACTCACTCCTGCAGGTAAATAACGCTGGTAACTAAAGATGAAAACCTTNTGAGGTGCCAGAATAACATGCAGGTTTGTATGGACCCAGTTTAACACCATATATAATATATATAAATAGAAACATATATTATCATGTACAATGTATACTCACTCCTGCAGGTTAGTAGATGACACTCCTTCCTTGGGATGGATTTCCACATCTGCCTCTGAGGTGCTGTCAGAAAGTCAGAATTTTCTTGGAAAAATAGAATAAATAACGCTGGTAACTAAAGATGAAAACCTTTTCATGGCTTCAGAATTTTCTCAGATTTTATACCCTCTTTTTTTAGTGTGATCATCAGTGATCTATGACAGAAATTTCTGATGTTTGTTTATTTCACAATCCAAAGTTCTTAATAAATGCTCTTATCTTTAAAATTCAGGCTGAAGAAAATACCCCAGTATAGAAATCTGCTAAGAAACTGATCCTTGAAGTTCACACTGCCAAAGGCAGCATTTAATGGCAGGTTTTACCTTTTGTTGGTTGACTGGCTGTCACTGAATGCTCTGCATGTGCCATTTGCAGCTCAACAGTAGATTAATGTGCAGAGCAATGAAAATTTACTGGGAAAGAGAATTTGATTGCACACCCTACAAGAGAGATCCCACTGATAGAGCTCAATGTACCCTGAACCACCACAGGCTTAGATTTGAAAACCATCACTTCTTTCCAGGAATCTCCTTTAGTTTTACCCCATCTCCATGGCAATTCAACCAAGCTTTCCTACTCTAAGACTGGCAAGCAGAAAAAGAGAAGGCAGAAGTCAGCTGTCTAGTCACTACCAGCAGAAAAAAGAAAAGATCAAATATTGAAGTTCTTGGGAGAAACCTGGTCTTGGGAGGCTTTTCCTTACTTCTTAAGTCTCAAAGGGTTTGGATAACAAGAGAAACATCAGACTTAAAAACTTCAGTGTTTCTTTCATATTGTTGACTGAGGAATCCAAAGACACTTGAGTGCTTCTGGCTCAATGCTCATGCTTGGGATACTAGCCAGGAAGAAAAAAGGTTGAAAATTTCAGATTAGCTGAGTAAAGAGGCAATATTAACAAAGCATTAGAAGTTATACAGGGTTTCTATCCTCTCCTTGGAGAGGTCCTGCTACTTTTCTAGTTTAAGAAGCATTGAAGACATGGATTTATAGTTCCTTCCTATCTCAAACTAGCTTACATTTTTAAGCTATTTGACATAAAATCAAAGGTTTTTAGAACTATTGAAAATAACTTCGCTGCCTACTTTGTAGTTTCGACTTTGATACCTTTTGGGAAGGCTGCTGGATTTTTCTTTTTCTTCTTGGACTTCTCAGTCATAGAAACAGAAAGCACTGAGAATGTGAAATGGTCTGGAAATGTTTGCTCTTCCATCAAGAAACACAACATGTCCTTTCAAAGCTTAATTGAGCAGCACAAAGCTAATTAGCTGTCCGAAGACATGGCATTTAATTCACAATCCAGCATTAATTTGTTCTACAGACTGAGCTTATCTCATATATAAATGCCTTTGCCCTGCGGCTTTCCAAACAGCTNAAAAAAAAAAAAAAAAAAAAAAAAAAAAAAAAAAAAAAAAAGAAAAAAAAAGAGAAGACTGATAACTCTGTCATGTAAATGTTGCTTGCTTCCTTCACTTGTGCATAAAATATTGAACTGCATGTGAATTGTAACTGGAAAGTTTTCACGGTCACAATGAAAAAATAATTTGTATTTTTATTCCCTTCTGGCAGGGAATAATGTTATCACTCTGGGAAGCAAAAGCCTTCATTTGAGGTTTGTGCTAGA
The DNA here is from genome assembly GCA_013397095.1 of Sterrhoptilus dennistouni. Taxonomy (NCBI): domain Eukaryota; kingdom Metazoa; phylum Chordata; class Aves; order Passeriformes; family Zosteropidae; genus Sterrhoptilus; species Sterrhoptilus dennistouni. The sequence continues at coordinate 218,627 of VWZU01003041.1, read as the reverse complement.
TTATCATTTACAACCTGTTAACCTAATGTGTAATTTAGATGGTATATTGAATAAATAGTTTCAAAGCTTTTTGTGGGTAGTAAATAATTGCCTTATCACTTTCTCTTTATTGTAAAATTCCTAAGTATATTTGTTAAGCTATTAAAGCACAGAGGAATTGCTGCAGTTTATATGGAGGAAGTTTTATGTTGTTAATCTTTGAAGCATATAGCATCATTTTCAGAGGCTATTTAACAGATTCTCTCCCTTCTCCATCTCCAGTAAGAAAATCATGATTTTCTTGGATTTGCAATGAATGAGTTCATGAAGGATGACTTTTCATGCCCAAATGCTAAAGCCTATAATGTCACCCTGGTGTCTTGCTGAATTCATTGTTCTACAAATGTTTGCAATTTCCCCTACTCTTAATACCAGTAGGTTCTTTTGAACATTACACTAGTTTCTTGAAAGGCCCCTTAGGAAAGAAGTTTTGACTCTTTTCACAGAGACCAAATGCACCTGGTCCTTAAAATATGCTTGTAGTAAGGTTATTTTTCCCTAAAATTTTTTCTTTGGCCAGCCACGCCAAAGAATTTGGAGCTGCTCATATGAGACCCTGGGTTTTCTCCAGGCTCTGATGAAATCTCAGGAATGAGCTTTCAGCATAACTTCTATTTTAGGATGAATCTTAAAGGGCAAAGGGACAGAGCTGATGTATACTTGGGCTGCCAGAGACTGGGAGTACAAAAGGAGAATGTGAAAGAGGGAAGGAATGAGAGAAAAAACTTATTTCAGAATGGCTGGAAGAGACAACAGTCAGTAAGAGAACGTTTGCCAGTGAAGTGAGATGCGACTTCCCAAAATTTAACACTAATCCGTATCAAGCGATTAGGGAGAGGAAATAAAGATTTCTCTCTCCTATTAAAATTTTGTCATGCAACCCTTTCTCACAGATGGCTCGTTCTCATGTTCCATTCTGGCTGGTGCCTGGAAATGAGTGCATATCACTCCACTCCCTGTGAGCCTGCTACTCTGCTCTTGAATGTCCTGTGTATCCTCTCACATCCCCTCTGGCCCATGTGTCTTTATTCTCTACTCTGTGGAGTCCCTTAACTGCATCTTCCTTAGCCTCAAGTTGGTCAGGTGGGTGTGAAAATAAAAAGTAAGGAAATCACATAATTATTTGCTCATATAAATTGGTTTCCCAGTATAGAATAATAGAGTGCCAGTGATTTATAAAGGTTATATATCAAGGAAAGAGATAATGGAAAGATATTTTCCATTTTCAAACTTTAAGCAGAAAAAAAACCAACCCTATGAATTTTATTGCTAGGTCATAATTTATCTTCCTTGTAGTTAACATATCTATATTGAAAGAAGCCAGTATTGAATTTCAGGTTTATAGAAAGCTGTGGGTACTGTCCTTCCAACCTCAGCTTGCAGCTGCACACCTGGACAAGGTTTCTGGGGCAGGCAGCATTCATCTAGTGAGTGCTCCTGAGCATTGTCTCATTTTGCACTCTGCCTCCTCCATCCTCTTATGAACTCAATGTGAAAGGGCTTCCCATTATTGGGAAGAGGGGTTGTGCTTCTCTCTCTGTCCTGCTTCAACTGGAGAAGTGTCTTCCCCTCTCCTGGAGGACAGCTGTGATGATACAGTCACCAGATGGCCATTGTGCACATGGGAAAGAGAATTTTTACCCAGGTGAAAGATGGAAGATGACTGATCACCTCCTCAGGATAACAGGTGGGGAGACAATTAGTCTATCCACAAATGAATTTTTCTGGGAACATGACCTCCATACATTGGTGTTGCTGATTTATTGAGCTGCTGATCACTGTGTCCTGCTGCAGACTCTAAGTGTATGAACATCTGGGAAAGGGCTCTGCAGCTGAGGTGTGAGAGGTGCCCTCCACAGATGTACACACTGTGCACTGTGTGAACAGAGAATGAGAGTGATGAGAGAATGGGAGATATTTATAGACTCGCCATACATTGCAAACAAATATGGCAACAAATAGAAAATGGTGCTTGTCATAAAGTTTGAAAGAGGTTAAATAATGTGCCAAAATTCTTTAGCTAAGAGAAGCTGAGGGGTGTTCTGTGCCAGGGTAGGGCATTGAAAGGGGCAACCTGACTGGAGCAAGAGGAGAAACTGATTTTGGTTAACACATTTCATTGTTGTTGTTCTGCCTGTTCCGAGACTCTGTGCAGGTTTTCTTGATTAAGCATGTGGTCACTCCATCTAAATGCAAGCTGTGTCTTGAAGAGAGGTTCACATCCAATAGTGCTTGCCCACCGTGTTTGAAAACCTGGCTTTTCAGACTTGTTGGGTTTTTTTCAGCTACCCAAGATGGTGACTTTTCATCTGAAATGCAATTTAAAAAATATGGTCCATATCTGTCTTCAGCTACAAGATCTCCAGACTTTCTGAAGTAGCAATCTCCATGTTGGTTGTTTAAAGCTGACCTTTAGTTCCAGAAAATCTAGAAAAAAACACCAACTTTGGACTGATGGTCTGAGCTAAGCAGGAGGAACTAAAAGAGGAACTTCTCTTTGGAGATCCTCAGGTGAACAGTTTATAGGTCCTTTGCAGGTGAAATGTTTAGAACATTCTGCCGTGACTGTTGTCGTTGTTTTGAAATTAGTTTCTGTTTCTGACCAAATTTTTGTCTTTGAAATGCTTGGAGAACAAGTTAGGAGTATTACAATTTATGACTACTTAGATTTCAGGAAAGTTTGGATTATCTGTTTTATTACGACTGAATTAATTCCTTTTGGTTGTCAGACTGTGTTATCTACATAAATAACTTCATTGCACATCCTCACTTGTAGCAATCCTTCATTTTGGCACCAAATTTAATATCATTGTTTATTCTTATCTATTATGTTCCATGGGAGATTTAGGAAAGGTTTATTTTTTTTATTAAATGGCAACAGTTATTGCTGATGGATGATAATTTATAACTCTGCTACCAGTAAGAAAGAAATAAACCTTTTGTTTTTATTATGCTCTTGGTATGAAAGAAATGGCTGATTGCTGGTATAAAAGAAATAAAACAACTCATACATCCAGGAAAGCTTATTGCATTATCAGGCAATACACCTGCCTAACTGATGAATAGGACTCAGTCTTGCAGTTAATAAAAACTGAAGTTATTTCAGGCTGAAAAATTGTAGAATAAAACAACGCAAATATTGTTCATGACAATTTCACTATCATAAAGAAATTGGAGGTCTTAGCTGTGAATTGAAGAAAATCAGTGTTCCGCTCTAACTTGGCTATTCAGATTAATTTTTTGTATTGTTTTCTGAAAGTCAAAATGGCCATTTCATATTTAAATTATGTTCAATTTAAAGACAAAAATGACTCTATACTAATGTAAGTATTGCAAATTTATAAAATTATATGAATTTTCATTTATTTTTTTCTTAAAATAATATTAAAAATATAGCCATTTGGATAACAGACTCCAGTCTTCCTAATGATAATTAGCTAATTAACAAATAGAAAATTTTTGCTCAGCAGTATGTTACAGTGCACCAATAGATTACTATCCTGTGAAAATAATGAACAGCCCAGCAGAAGAAAATGGAACCATTTCCTTTCCAGATTTTTTCCTTTTCCCACCAGCAGCAGCACTGTGAAATAGGCTACACAAGTTCCAGAGATGAGAAGAAAGGATGGGATAGCAGAATGAAGAGAATTCATACAGAAGGCAATGACTAAAATTAAATTTTGAGGGAGGACCAGGCACATGGCAGTGCTGGTCATACTGTGAGTGGGAAACACAAACCCTTTGTTACGCTACTCTGAATGTATTCCATAAATGGCAATTCTCAGCTCATGGGATCCATAATTATTTGAATGAAATTTGATGAAAAGGCTGACATTACAACTTTTAGATCGAAGATATTTGTAAAGCTTTTTTTGTTCTTGTGTCCCCAGGACAAGATTTTTTGGGTGATGTTTGAAAGGAAAATTGGACTTGGTACCTTGCAAGTTCAATTAAAGCATCTCTTACATTTTTGCCCCAGTTACATAGACCTTCAAAATAAATTTTAAGTAACCTTTTGGACTTTCCATGACAATTATTCTTCTCGCCTTCTGCATACACTAAGCCTTGAAAGTACAAATTAACTGTTCCTTCTTTACCTCCACCTTGTTTCATTAGATTTTGTGCTAGCTTTCCATGGTTCCCATTGGACTGTACTTTCTGATTCCTCTTCCCTTTGAGTAAGTGAACACATATTTACTTTGTAAATAGATGCTTTTTGCAGTTTGATGTACTTCAGGTCTTTAAGGTCAGAGAAATTCTGCTCAGTTACAGAACTTCTAGGTGACTTCTGAAGCTTCTAAAAGCAAATTAAAGAAGATACTGGGAAGTAGCTGTCAGGATCAAAAGTATTTGGCTCCACATGGTATGTTGCAGCCTTCCCAAATGCTAAAACAAATTGTTGGTTACCAGAAAAAGTAAACTAGGTCTCAACTCCCATTTTCTTTACATCATTCTTAAATGCTAACAATAAACACTTCTGGAAAGCAACTATAATGACTATTCAATGAAACAGAAGAATTATCCTCCTCAGAGGGCAAGGCCATAAAAATTACAAACATTTTAATAATTTATTTCCCATTACTCTACCTGACACATTCTGCCCTCAAAAATCAAACCTCTGAATTACCTGGGATAGGGTTGTGGTGGATTGCTACCTTGACTGGCTGCCAGACTCCTCCAGCTGCTTCTCTACTTTCTCTCTTCAGCTGGCCAAGAAGAAGATAGGATAAAAATGCTCCTGGGCTCAAATGAAAGTGGAGGTATCACTCACCAATTACTGACATGAGTGAACAGACTCGATTTGTGGAAAATGAATTTAATCTGCAGCTGGGGTGCATTACCTCTCAGGAACACCTGCTCTGGTGTTCTCCGTGGGCTTGGGGTTCTCCATGGGCTGAAGTGTAAATATCTGCTCCAGTGTAGTCCTCTCCACAGGCTGCAGGGAAATTCCAGCTCCAGAGCCTGGAACAACTCCTTCCTCTCCTTCTTCTCTGGCCTTGGTGTTCACAGCACCAACCTTGGTGCGTGTCACTCCTCTCTGCTTTGCAGAATCTCCAGCACAGGACCCTCTGAGTGAGAAGAGGCTTCCTAGAGCCAAAGCATCTGCAAATATAACCCTGCAGATAACTGCAAAGCAGTTCTCTGCTCAGGACTTTGCTGTAAGAAGTTCACTACAGTGTTTCAGAGCTTGCAGGGCTCTGCAGAGAGCCTTCATAGGTCAGTTTGGCAGAACTTCCAAACTGGAAGTGATCACAAATGAAACCCAGGGAAATTTGAATGCTTTAGATGCTAAAACATATTAATTGAAGGTAACACTGACTCTCTTACGAGGCTCTGCAGAAAACTGCCATTTGCAAAAGCTGTTAGTTTGCATCCCTGGTGTCTGGATGGCATCTAAATTGTCCTTGTGTTGAACTCCCTTTGCCATCAATGAGGAACATCAAAGGTGGAACACAAAGAGAAGTTAACTTTGTTTTATAATTCTGTGCTGTAGAGTTCAGACACAATGTTGTGTATCTTTTCAGCACGAAGTTCCTCTCAATTTACATTGAATAGGATTCACTGGAGAGTATTCTGTCTCTTGTCATTCTTATAATGGACACTGAGTTTTCCCAAAGAAGTCTGACCTAATTCTCTTGGCAATTCTGATGCTATTTCTAAGACAGGCAAAGGAGTATAAATGAATATATCCCCTCTGATCATAAAAATCAAAGCAAGTATCACATTAACAGCGGACTGTGACCCCAAAGTTTCAATAATCTAAAAAACAGTGTGCCTCAGCCACATTTTTCATGTTCAAAGCCTTGAGCCAAGCCATAAGGTCTTGAGTAAGGTCTTATGCTCTTTGTGAAGAGCTAACATTTAGATTTTATGGGGTAGGACACTGGGAATTAGAAAAGTCCAGCTTTTTCTGGTTCAATACCACACTGAACAACATCAACACAGTATTTTCAAACCTTCAGCTGCTTTTGTGCTTCCCTTTAGCTCATTATAATACTGCATGCTGACATATTTATTCTGAAAAGGCTGTGTTGAAGTTTTCACCATGGAGAGAGATTTTCAGCATACTGAAATGGATCCAAAGAAAATATAACAGCTTCTTCCAAGACTGGAGCTATCAAACAGAGTAGAGGGGAACACACTTTCCCATAACACCTTCCTCCTGAAAAGATCAAAGTGGATGAAGTTTTATAACCACTAGACTCATGTGAAGTTTTCCCTGGTTTGGGAATTGCAAATTTTCTTTGATTAGAGAGAGATTTTCTGAAAGATACCTCTTTTGTACAGTGATTAAAACGTAATAACCTCATGACATTTCTTAATAGAAGCTTTAACAGTCACCAATTTGACCTTTCCTTATTGCTTTGCGGAATAGATATACATATATAAAATAAAATGCTAGAATTGACTGCTTGTGTCAAGCAGCTCACATAAGAGCATGTACAAGTTTTAAAATTGGCAGTATATTGAAAATTTTGGAGTTGAGATCAAGTTATTTCATAAACTTGGGAAGAACCCTGAGTGTCAACCTGTCCTTATGAGAAATCCTACAGTAATAAGTCATTCACATGCACGTAATAAAACTCTAAAAATACTAGTACTAGGCTAAGGAAGCAGCTGACTTACAGTGAATTTTAGAAGCAAAGCTGGGAGAAAATGTATTTAAAATGAAGGAACATGTAACACTGAGACAGAAGAAGAGAGAAGAGACTACTTTTCCGGCAGAAGAAAAGAAGTTGACTGTATGTGTTATCAATGAGTATTCCCCATGGTTTCCTCATTTCAGAAAGCAGTCTCTAGCATGGTAAAGGGCTACAGCTTTTTTTAGATGTGATACCATTCTGTCTTAATGCTCAGTCATAAGGTCATTTTACTTAGTGTAGGAGTGAATGTTCTGAGAGAAATTCAAGTAATTAAATCAGAAGTCAATTTTGATGGCTTAATTGGCTGAATATTCTTTGCCAAGTATAGGAAATGTCATGAGGTGGCTTTTTTGTGAGATCTATTTATTTGCACAATTCTTCCATGGAGTTGCATTTTCTCATTCTTGTGGTCTTGTATGTACAACAAGCTCTTATTGAATTGCTAACATGCTGCACGTATCTCCAGATAAAATGATGCAAGTTGCAGATTTTTTTTTCCCTCATGACTTATTATTCCTCTTCATATAAAGTTTTAGATTTCCTTAAAACTTTGCGGCTGCTAAATGTGACAAAATTCCTCAGAACTCCTACTGGAGCCTCAAGGGACTTATACACATGCTTCAATATTTGGTTAAATAAAATGAGGTGTGGATTTGTATCCTATATGCTCTTTTCCCTTCTACAAATTGCTATAAGTATTAACACCCACTCATAGTCAGGACTTATTAAACCAGGGCAAGCTTTACCCAGAGGCACCAAACCCACCAGCTGTGAGGGGGTTACTCTGCATTGCAGTGGCTTTTGCAAGGCAGCTCAGCTCAGTTCAGTGCTTAACACCCCTACTAAAAGGCAAAATATTCTCCATATGTTCTAGAAGTGTGTTTGATTTAGTTTTTGAGTGATTAGTTGGATTCTTCCTGCCTTTTACAAAATAGTACTGTTTCAAACTGTTTGATTTTTAATTGTACATTTATAAAATGTGTTCAAAATTAGGATTGTGTTAAGGGTTTTTGTTTAATGTTTTTAAAGTGGGCCTAGAAGTCAGATTTTGTTGACTCTCCATGGGGTCGTAGCTATGTAATCACTTTTAGCCCACTGCAAACATAAGGTAAAGCATAAGGTAAAACTTACCAATACAAAATCATGCACATGGATACCCTGTCTGTGAAGGACTGAACTCAGGCTGCAACTTGCACAGGGAGATCAAAGCCAGCATTAGAGCAGAGCCAGCACTATAACCATGGCAGCCCAGGCAGGGGTCAGAAACCCATCCAGGATTTACTGCCAGTTCTCCCATTTGGGCCCTGTGCTGTGTCAGGAGTATCAGTATCCCACTTGCACAGTTATTTGGTGCTGAGATGCCTATCAGAATTACAATCATATCTTTGACTGAAGTGAGGACAAGTTCTGAGCACTGAAGTCACTTTTGAAAATGAGATTTAGCTGAGTTCGAAAATTGGATTTCCCTGGTCTATTGACAGGCTTCTAAAGGACCAGCCAAGTGGGACGGAAAACAGGTTTATAAATGAAATATGTTATTTACTGGTGGAACATTAGGGATGCCTCTGGTGAAGTGTTTTGAATAAGTTTTCCACTGAAACTATTAGTGAGCTGAATTGAGAAAAAAGTAATGGCTTCATTAGTTGCTATGATACAAAGTAAAGTAAAAAAATATAAAAGTTCTTACACTGGAAAATAAAAATGTTCTGCATCTTATGGATACTTAATGTTTAACTCACATTTCCAAAACTTCCCAGAATATATAAACAAGTATTCTGTTTTTCCACATCAGGTGCTTGAAAAGCTTATTACAGCCTGTTTCTGCAGCTTAGCAGCTTCTCTATAGTGCAGTAACTGGTGTTTGATATGTGAATAAAGCAGACAAGACACATCACAGAATATAAAGGGATCAAAACCAGAATGCTCCTCATTACCCCTGGTTTGTGCTCTCAGAGATGTAACGAACACCTGACTAGCACTGGAAATACAAGCTAAATTTTCTGCATCAATAGGTCTCTGTGACTTTCACCAGTGAAGTGTTTACATAAAAGCAATTCTTTTGTACAAACATTTATATCCACGGAAGTGTTTACATCTTAATCTGAAAAGAGAAATTATCACATTATTGGAGAAAAGCTCAGTGTCCTAAAAATGCCGTGTCTGCATGAGGATAATTAGCTTCTTAATTGCATGGCAAAGCACTCAAGGCTTCATTGGAGATCAGAGGCCCCATTGAGCTAAGCTGTTTATAGGCAAAATTGTGGACACTTCCTTCTTCTTCCTGTACGTCTTCTCCTCTAAAATATGTTTTCTACTTGAGCCAGAATTTCTAAGCAAAGTGCAACAACCATTTGGTGAAGTTCTGCTTTGGATTTTGACCCCACTTTACCTTGAACTAGGTAAAGAGGACCTGAGGTAATAAAACAGTAATAGTTAGTGGAGGCATCACAGAAAAATACTGTGCACCTCCTTCAGAGGAAAAAAAGATTATTTACTCCATTAATATTTTAATTCCTCATTGTTTTCTTCCCTCTTGCAGTTGTCTAAGTTTAAGACATCCTTACGTAAAAGAAAATGGCACCATGAAACCCATGTTAGTCTGTGGAAGACCTTAGTTGAACTTCCTGTATTTTCATGGTGTTTTGGACACCAAAGCTGAGGGGGACTTTAGAGAACTGCAAAAGAAAAGGAAAAAAAAAAGGGAATTTTAGGACTATATTACACTATGAATCATATTTACCAGTGAATTTCAGAGTCTTAAACTTTATTGGATTTTTTCTAAATACACCTAAACAAGTATTTAGCTAACCAGAAAGGAAGAGGGGAAGGTAAAGCTTCTTTAGCACAGAGTGGTCAGATTTTGACCTTTCCTACTGTGATATGACTGCACAGCACCACCACTGGAGTGTGAAGTGAGTGATATTGTGATGCCACTCACTGGAGTCAGGATCAACATATTATGTTTGGTGCAACAAAATCAGCTTGTACTTGAAAGGAAGAAAATCTGTTAGTGCATTCAGGGCTTGAAAAACATCGTACCCAAGGTGAGTTTACCTTGAAATTCTTGAAGATGTGAAGGGTGGTGATAAAACAATGGGTGAGGCCTGGATCACCCTGCTTTAAAATATAGAAACCCAACTTTATACTTTAGAAAATGTAACAGCAGAGAACAACTGTGGCACATGAAAATTTTCTCTGGTTCTCTCCCTACTCCATAGATTTCAGACGTATCAGAAAAGTGGTCAGAAAGTTATCAAGCTCCAGATGAATTAATGTTTCCTCAGCTTACAAGTTACACACTTGGAGGTTTTGATGTGTACTGGAGATGGAGCACATTCAAACAGTCTCACAGAGCCATGTGCTGTGCCTGGGTGCTCGCCACCGGAGCCAAGTTACTGCTGCCAGTTTGCTGGGATGTGATTGCCTCTATAATTGTTCACCTGAAAAATACTGATCCAGGGGTGTGTAGAGTGCTCAGATGGATCATTCTCCTCCATAATGGGTGGAATCAGATGTCTTACCCTGCTTCACTGAAGGTGAAGATTTCTAATCTGTTGGTTAGCAAGTGACTCAGTCTTCATTTTCCCATCATCTTCTGCAGTCAGAGAGTCATTTCTGAATGCTCCTTCTTGTACCAGAGGTTGCCTCATCTTTCCCTTTCCAGGCTGGCCCCCAGAATATTTGGAGTAGGTTGACCTGGGCAGGTTTTCTGGAAAACTCGTAGCTGGTAGCAGCAAATCCTCCTGTCCCCTAGAGGCTTCTTCTAAGGGGTCTGGGAATGGGAAACAGTGGAAAAGTGGTACAAATCATTTGTATAGAAGCAGGGAACATGTCCACTTAATTTTGCACGTGAGGAGAATGATCTGCACAATATTTCACTGAGATGTCTCTGAGTCTTGAAATGTGGATTCATCTTTTTTCTTATGAATTCTTTCAGAAATTACTCTTCAAAAATGTGTCAAGCCATGTAATAGATTTGTGTGGCTCTGACAAATTACAGGAAGGAACAAAAACATTTCTTTCTCCTTACTAAAAAAAGAGGCCAATTTAAGATAGTTTTCAAAGTGGATAGTTCTAATTTAATGTCAGATCTTCTCAGTGCGTCCAATGACAAAACACACAACCATTTGCAGAGGCCCATGTGTCATTAAAAGAAATTGAACATATTGATTAATGCTCTTGAAGTCATTTTTACTCTTTCCAAGACTGCAAGGATTTTCACAGTACTTGCCTCGGATTTCATTTCAGACAGCACTGAAATGCTTCACTGTTACTTCACTGTGCCCAAAGATGTTAGCAGTTTATGGTATTCACAAATCTGTGCTGAGAGATGTCCAGGGAAATGAAAATATTTTGACCTGGGTGCAAAGAGATGTTCTAACACCTTGGAATGCACCATCCACTAGAAAATGATATGATGCTCCCTTAACTTTGTAACCCTAAGCATGTCAGTGTCAAAGGACTCTGAAGAGCTTTTTTTCCTCTTCGTTTTCAGTACATTCTTGGAAAAAGAAAGCTAAAAGTAAAATCACTGAGGCAAGCTTTGACACATATATTCTTACTAAAATTTCTCTTGAATACTGATCTGTTTGTACAGGTTTGGTTTGCATATAATCCTGTACTTGTCACTGAAATGCTTTCCTTATCAGAAACATGACAGAGAAAATGAGTCTTCTTTAAAAGAAAACACTCAAAAAATTGGTAAATGTTTGTATCATGGATTCTGAGAGCTTTCTTGTTAAGCTGTATTATTTTCTTTTGCCACTAAGCTTAAATGAGAGCTCTTATTTCACATCATAAGCTTATGAAATCTCTTTGGTAAGCCTGGCTTGTTATTGGCCCTGCCACTTATCCAGCCTAATTTACAGTGGTTGTCAATGGTTTTAGCTCCCTCTGTCTTTAATGGGACTTGCAGATGCTCAGCAGTTTAAAATATCAAGCTAATAATTTTTTTCAGCAATTTATTTACCCTTTGATTTTTCTAGTCTTTTGGGAAATAGTATTTTGCCTGAAGTTCTCCATTTTTGCTTGGATCTCCCTTTCTTCCCATGAGAAGGAACCTGCTTCGTAGCCAAAAGTTATCAGTTATCTCATAAAAAAGATATATTTCAGTGCTAACAATAAATTAATCATCATAGTAAGTAAGAAATCTACCAGCAAGCTCTCTGTTTGTTATTCTGTGAGATTTGCACTTTTCTTCCTAAGCTTTGTTCCTCTTCTTTAATACCAGTTGTTTCAGTTATTTTTTGCATTTAGACTGATTTTGCTACCACACTAAAGTGTGACTGGAAGAGGTCTGAAATGCAGCTTTTCATGCACCCCAAAAGAGCAGACGAGTCTCTAGTAGTCAGCTGCAGTTATCTTTGTCCCTATATCCCTAAACTGTTATAAAATTGGGACCCATGAGTTGTAGCTTTTTACAGATAACTGAAGTCCCTGGAGTGCTGTTCACCTTGTGCCAGGCCAGGAGCTGCTTTCAAGTGCAGAGTTGTGCACAGTTAACAGCTCTGTCAGATTTTGTTTCTAGATAGAAACCATTATAATCTCACCCACAGCCACTTTGCTGTTCTTTGGATTTTATCTTGACTTACAGTTTTGCTTGATTTTTTTAAATTTTGTATGCAGATTCTTAAATCTTCTGTTTGTAGCCAAAATTATTCAGCCTCACAAGTGTATTACTGAATTCTTGCAAAATGCTTGGATGTGCAGTTTCAAAGCAAAGTATATTAAAGAGCTTTGTGGGGTTGTTCAAGTAATGATCTCCCTGAAGTGATATTCGATTCACTCTGTGTCTACTTTGCTAATGATGGCCTGAGATACTGGTAATTAGATCTGTATCTGTGTAGTTTTTTAGAGGAAGAGAAAACCAGGACAAGCTGACAGGAGAAAAAGAAAGGCTACATGGTGGCCCTAGATATGAGTTTTTCCAAAGTGTGTTATAGACAAAGGTCCCTGTCTTGCTGGTTTGTAGACACAGAAGTAACAGGAGGTAATCTTAAGGAAAACACTTAATGTGATGTAAAAAAAACCCCTCAGTGATCAGCAACTCTGAGCTAATGAACACCCAGTTTTCATTGCATATGCATTCATTGCAATAGCAGATAATTTGATGCATGTATGTGGCAGAAGGAGAATGTGTGCAGTGTGTGCTGAAAGGCCCCAGTGCAGAGATAAAGGTGAAATGGAAAGTTGGAGATGAGAGAAGCAGCAAGGGAAAGCGAGGAGAAGTCAGGAAAGAAAGATTGACTCAGATATGGGTGCAGAGATGGAACTGAGAATAGGATGGTTAAAGTACAAGAAAGGTAGACAGGGCAAATAACACTAGAGGAAATGAAAGAAAGAAAAATTGCAAAGAAAGTTGAAAGAAAATAATGGGAAAGAAGAAAGATAGGAGAAAATAGGGCATACTTGTGTTGCCTTCAAAAAGCTGTGCACTGGCACACTACAAAGGCTAGGAAAACATAAAGAATTCCTTCTTCCTTCTGCAGGGAACAGATTTGTGACTGGAAAAACTGAGAGTGCAAAATATTGCTCCAAACAGTGATTTTGGGCACAGTGAGAATGATTATTTGTCTCTGAAAATTTCAGTGTGAGCAAGAACAGCACTGGTGGTCCTGGCAATGCAGTGGTTGTTCTGAGCAACAAAGCTACAATGCCAAATTATCTAATTTATGAACAGATCCAACACCAAATCCTTATTTTAGTGTTGCACTGGGATTGCATGATCAAACCTGAGAATACTTTTATTTATCTGTTCAGAATTTAGCTTTGCTTAGGCATCAGCTCCCAAACCCTCCCCAGCACTTTTGCCAATCCCAACTGTGCTTTGTGGCAGCACAAGTTTTGGCAGGAGCTTTTGGAAGCAGGTCCCAGCCCCAGAGCCAAAGTACAGGAGATGCTTCTGGACCTCATCTCTATGGGAGAGGAACTGGAACCAGACTGAAAATGGGATTTCCTGGTTTGGGCTTCCAGGAGCTGCATTTCGGGACACATCATGAAGCTGCATTGTTAATGTGTCTAGTGGGCATGGACCTGAACCAGTCTTTAGTGGTTGCTGTGATTTCTGAGATCTTGTAAGCCACTGCGTTTTCAGGTGTAGGTTTAAATCTAAACCATTTTTCTGAGGTGCAGATGGCATCATGTGCTCAAATGGGAGGCCACCTCCTGGAAGGTGGCAAGGATTTTCTAAATTTTGTCAGAATTTTATTTGTCTTGGATTTGTTTTGAATCTCACTTATTCCTGGTAGAATTTATTTTTTACTTACTAGCACATATTAGAATTGGAAAGAACTGTTTGTTTTATCTTTATTAATATAAACATATAAAGACTCTGCCTAAAAAGTCATGCAGGAAATGAGCATATGAAGAGTTAATACACTTAAAAATCTCTTTGGTTGTCAGAATAATTAATGCTTCCAATAAACATGCTAATTAGTTGACATGGAGAATAATCTTCCTGCGTGCATGTTGGACTTTACATATTATCCTGAATGCAAACACCACCTTATCATATCCTTACCTTTGAACACTACCTCTACATCATTTCCTGGGTTTAGACACTTGTTATTGACTATACAAAGAGCAGCAAAAAGACTTAATAAAATCTGACAGCAGGCAGCTTCTCCTGCCTGGAAAGATTAAGTGCTTAGCACTTTGCATTTCAATTACCTAAAACTAATGGAAAAAATATTTTACATTTGAGCCCCTTATTTGGCAAATTGCTGGAGGAAAAAATATTTCTGATCTACAATTACGTTATTCCTTTAAAACTGGTTGAAAAGTGGATTAATCTATTGGCTGCAATATATAACACTGCTCTTTTTAATTAAGCAGATATTATGCAAATTTTAATCAATACTATTGTGTGTCTTCTCTTTGCTAATTTGGCCACTGCCAGATTTTTAGCTATTTCCTAATCTAAAAATATATTTTAGAACTGCTTGTGTAAATTGTTTCCTATAAGTCATGACTATTCTAATATTCATAAATTAGCTAAAATACTTTCTTATGCTTACCAAGGCCCATAAATGAATGTAATCAGTAGAGATTTTTCTGTTTGAATGGTCATTGTATGGAATAAAACACCAACTTGAATTCCAGTTCTTCATTTGTTCTGTTTGAACTCAGAATTTTTCATGCAGAAGAATGGTTATTTAAAGCAGCATATACAAACAACTTGAATCACACTGTTTACTGAATACTCTCTCCATAAATTATAATTATGCCCTTCTTTTTCAGTGTTGCATATTTCAGTTTTAACAAGTGCAACAAATCTCTTGGCTTATGGAGAAAGGACTTGCCAAATTCAATATTTGAAGCACTCTTGTAAAGCAATCATGAATTTCCCTGCAGGTACATCTTCATTTAAATACTGTTAGTAAGAGTAAAAAGATCATTTTTGATCATGAAGGGAATGATGCAGAACATGGCTGGAAATGATATATGAAGTACAGCATAATTTTAAGGGTAAAGGCCTTGATGCTTCTGAGTTACTGACTCAAATGTTCCCCCTGTAGCTGTGGATGACATCTCTTGAGTGCTATTGCCCTTTTAGCCTGGGCAGTTGCCAGCATTACCCTCATTTATCCTCTTCCTTGGGGACTAGGAACGATAATAGGGGTGAAGTATTCCTTTGGAGCAGCCCTATTTATTAACAGATTGCACAAAATCCTGTTCCCTTTGAGTGCAGTGGAGGTGAGCTGCCTTTAGGGATGCCTCAGCACCAAGTCCTTCATTAGAGGGGACAAAATTCAATTTACTCCTGCTGGGTTCTTTGGTTTTGGCATTCCCTCCTGCAGAGCTCTGGTTATGTCATCAGTGCCGAGCAAAGGCTGCTTGTGGGAACACCACACAGTTACCTAAAAACCAGCTCGACAAAGATGTTGGGGTTTAAACTCATTTTCTCATGTAGTACAAGAAAAATGTTTTTCAAGACACAGAAGTTTGAGGGAATCTGATAGTTTTGGAAGCATTTCTGTATGAGGCTGAAACTCTCCTTTACATGAAAATGGCTGAGACAAACATCCAATCCGAAGTTTCTGTTATCTTTGTGACTATGGAGCTCCTGAGGATGTGGGAAAAGGCTCAGGTAGCACAGGGACACAAAACAGTTTCTTCTACTACTTGGTTTACAAATGCAAGGCATGTCCAGCTGCCAGCAATTCATGCATTAAAACAAGAGAAGAGTTTTCCTTTATAAATTCCTGACCAGCTTTGCTTTAATGTTTCTGAGAAAAATGAAGATGGAATTTTGTTGCAGGTTTATTTTGCAATTAATATTGCAATAATTTTGTTGCAATTCATTTTGCAAATTATTTATAATAGTGATATGTGGTATAAATAATGTCTGATATTTCCAAATTACTTCATGAAATAGAAAAGTGACTCCATAAGGTTTTATAAACTGCCTCAGAGGGATGTGAGCAGCAGTCTGTCAGATGACAAGGTGCAGTGGCTCAGGAATAGCTCTGTGCCTGGGAAATGGGTGATGGATCATCCACTCACCAACTCCCTGAACTATCAGGGGATATATTTGACTGATTTTTAGTTAGGGAGCATGTAATCTCCATGACTGTCCTGAAAAAAATAATTAGCATAACTCCAAGTGTGAGGTCCATCCCAGGGTGTGGATCCCCAAGGTCCATCCTGCATTTCCTCATGACAAATAGAGGTTTGGAAAAATTGCTAAGTGGACTTCTACTGTAACAAGGAGTCAGTTAACGTGTTGTAGCATTGGATGAAAATTATGATGAGAAAACCAAAGAGGCATTTTGCAAGTGGGAAACTTGTAATTCCTGATTTTTTTTTTTGTTTAAAGTGGAGACATACACTTAAAATTATTTATTTGATGGTGATGCAAGCATTTTACACCAGTCAAAACTTTCTCTACCTCTTCTACTTGGCTGCAGTCTAACACAAAATACATGTTTTCAACCCTAAGATTTTAATCAGACAGGAAAAGATATTTAGTAAGTACTTCAGTAGATAAGTTACTCTTCAGTGGAAAGGGCTGCATTAAAATTTGTTTGGCAGTTTTTGCTATACATTTCCCACTATCACGAGTGCATTTATTTCAGAGTCTGTATAAAAATCAACAGTTGGTAATCTGCAGAATGGAAAAGATAATTGAGTAGTTTGAGATTGCTGTTTCAGACAAGATTCTATTCTCTTATCATTTTTAAATACCTCTACCGAGGTAAGGGATGGTAAAAGGGGAAAAAGGGGAGCTCCTCAGGCAGAAGAGCTGTGGGCAGAAGTCAGCTCATAATCTCAAGTATCACATAAAATGTGCTTATTACTGACAAAAAAAAAAAAAAATGGGCAAAGAGTATTGTGGAAGTGAATTATGTCAGCTGTCTCCCACTTGTCGTGGCAACACAGAAGCATCACCTCTGAGACCGCAGCCTTGAAGCAAATAGATAGCTTCAATTATCTAATTTTTATAATGAATGAGACCTGTTTATTGGAAATCTATATGTGGTTGGCAATTGCAAATGGTAACTGTGAATATATCCAGTGCAGGGCAGTGGTTAATTTACAGCCTCCTCTGAACTATAAAGCAGCAATGTTATTTCTAGAAATGAACACAGGCAGTATAAGTAGCTGTGGCAGAATAAGCAAACTTTGTCTTTCTCCTTAATGGCTTTAAGTTGTTTGCCTTTGTATTTATTTACAAGTGAGCCGTGGCTGGAGATCCTCATCTGGGTGTCAGAACCTTTTATGCCACGGTGAATAATTGCAGACAATTACTGTTTTGCTGAAAGTTTGGACAAAGTTTATAGCAAGATGCCACATGTGAAAAACAAGAAAATAAGGGTCACATTTGCAGCAGTAATAGGTTAATACATCAATCAGACAAGCTGACAGCAGCTCGTGACAGCTTTACCAGGAATTGTTCTCAAAGATGCAGTGACATTTTACCATTAAA
The DNA here is from genome assembly GCA_013397095.1 of Sterrhoptilus dennistouni. Taxonomy (NCBI): domain Eukaryota; kingdom Metazoa; phylum Chordata; class Aves; order Passeriformes; family Zosteropidae; genus Sterrhoptilus; species Sterrhoptilus dennistouni. The sequence goes on along the minus strand of VWZU01003041.1, from coordinate 201,017 downwards.
CAGCTCATTGTAAATATTGCATGTGGTTTTGCTCTATAGTCCCCAAGTTTTGTACACAAAAAGAACGGCCAAAACCTTATTCTTGGCCTCTGTTTGACAGAGAGGGTTTCATGCAGTGAAATACCTTGCTCAAGCCAGTGTGGAACTTCTGAATCTTGGTCAGGTAGCCCTTGTGACATGAGGGGTCTTGACACCTGCAAAGCACATTTTGACCATAATCTTAATCCTGCTGTATGGGAAATCTCTAGGATAAGCAAAGCCACTGATAACTTGAAGGTTAGGGTAAGGGCACCTTCTGAACAGACACTGGAGAATGAGGAACACCCAGAATTGCTCATTCATTTGTGTCCTGCATTCCTGTCCTGGGTATCAATAGCTCCATATCCAGTTAAATTGATGCACTGTTGTACAGACAGGAACGTGTCTAACAAAGGCACACAGGCAGGTGTAAGACACTATCTGATAAATGGAATTCTAGTCTACGGGGGCTTACAGAAACTACATGCTGCTGCTTCTGCTGGCTGACAGGAATGAGGACCACACTGGGCATCAACCACAGGAGGGGCAAGGTCTGCAAACATTTCACAATTCTTTTTCCTTTCCAGTGGTGTAACTCCCTCCTCATGTGAATTCAGCTTTAACTGTTTGATTCTCACTCGTGTGTTGAAATTCTTGCAGGAATAGAGAGTTTATCATCTGTGTCTCATTGGCAAGAGAATTCAAGTGTTGTTACATTTTCTTTCTGTGAAGGTACTGAATAGGAGACCATAAACCAAGCAGGTGCGGCATAAGCATTGCTTCCCTCCATTACTCCTAGGAAGGCATCTTTCAGATTAGGAATCAATTAAAGAAATTAGCCAATTCCTTGGAATTGAGGTCAGGGAGACATGCAGTGCCTCCTGGCCAGCAGCACAGACAGGTGAAAGATAAGCCTTAATGTACTGTGCTCTGACAAATGCTCTGGGTCTGGCTTTCTGCCTGCAGAAAAAAAACATTAACTAGCAAGAAGGAGAAAGTTTTGGAACTCTGGCTGGATCTCATGTATCCCTGTAAACCTAAGGACTTTAAAAAATCTTAGGCAAAAGGCATTTTCTTATTTTCAGAGTAGTTCTTTTTTATGGGAGATCTTGCCAATACAAGTGTGGAAATCTCTCAGCATGAGATTGGAATATTTCACCAGAATGGCTGACAGTGCATCCCTGAATGCATCTTGTGGATTTATTTACCCTTTGGCCAATAAATGAGCATCAAATGGGAGTGGTACTCTCGTAGCAGACTCAACCACCACCCCTTGAGTAGCTGTCATTAAAGCCTGTCAAGGAGCCTTTTTGAGCTCTGGTAAAAAATGTAAAGGTGGTCAAAATCTTTGAGAAAATATTAGAAAGGCAGATGATTCAAACTCTGGGCAAGGCAGTAAAACTAGTGTAGGGGCTACAAGAATGAGGAAAAGCTTTGCAGAGCCTGCACAGCTACCTGCATATTTGGAAGTGGCACATTGACACAGTGAGCACAAACCAGCTACACATGAATTGTCACCAATGTTTCTGGTTCTCTTTTCAGCACAGCTCAGGGGCTACTCCTGGCCTTGATGGGGCTTCTTCTTCCTGCCATCTGCACAACACAGATATGGTAAATGCATGGCTAAAGCAAGCAATCCTAGGCAATGTGCTCTGGGATGATCCTGCCTGAGCATGGAGGTTGGACCAGATGATCCACTGTGGTCCCTTCCAACCTGACCCATTCTGTGGTTCTGTCATTCTCTGAAATCAAAACCAGAGACAGAGATTACATGTGGGCACTTCTGGTACACTGATGGCGCAAGGCAATTAGAAAAATTAGGATTTTGTTGGACAATTAAAAATGGGACCCTAGAAAATGAGTTTGATCTCCAGTTTCAGTAATGGCACTCTATGTGTTTGACTTCAGAATTATTGATGTAAAACTGATCTCTATTATTCAATGGCAGATAATGACTGTTACAGAGCCTTGAAGGAAGTCATGACTGCTGTTGGCCAACATGCTACCCTGGAAAGAGGACCTGCCTGCATCTATGCTAAGATAGGAAGTTTCTTATTGATATCTTCTGCCAATTTAGATCCAAAGATAATCAGTCTTTCAATGAAATGGAAGCCGAACATCCAGATCAATAACTGGGTCCCTCTCTGGCAGATAGAACAGAGTCAACCTTTTGCTAATATTTTGTTTACAGATATAGAAAATGCCAGTCAAAAAGATCACATCTGCAGGACTTTTACTGAATACTGATCAAAGAAGATCTAGTGTCTATTAACCAGGGAAATGGGTTTGAAGAGAAAGAGAAATTTAAATGTTGTGTTCAAGGCAACAGAAGGCTCAGAAGTGAACCAGTCAGCAGCAAGTGAATATCCCTCCTTTACTGGGAGCCCTGGTGCACAGACCATTCCTGCTGCATTTCCCTGGCTCCTGCTGCCTGCCCAGGGCAAGGGTGTGATGGCACATGGATCCTTTCTGCATGAACACACGACACCCCTTGAACAGCACTCAGCACCTCCTGTGGGCATGGGGATCATGGAACACTGTGTTCTCCCCTTGTGCCTGCTGTGCAGAAGAGAAGAGCTGCTGGGAATTATTTTTGAATGGAAAGTATGGGGAAATCCTTCTGTTAACTACAGCATGTCCGTGACAATGACCCCAGAAGGACTCAGTAATTGATGTATTTTCACTAAGGATAAGCACAAGATTTAATGGAATAGCTGAGCTGAAAACTCTGCAATTTCTAACTTTGTATTTCTAACTTTGCCTTCTTTTTGCCTTATACAGGCCATGAGATTTATTAAAATTTTATGTAATTACAGCTTTGACCCATAAAATCTGCATGGATGATTTTAAAGTCAAGGATGGTACAGCCTTGAGACACAAACTCTAAAGGAGGCTGTGAGTTACATCCTCAGTTATAAATCTTCATGGGATTGATACTTGATGGAAGAGTGCAGTCTGCCACAGCACAGGGTGAGATTTGTCACTCGTACTCAAATTTAGAGAGTACATTGCATTCCGAGTCTGCCCACTGAAATCAGAGAGAGATGATGAAACATGGTCCTTTCCAAAGAGCATCCTAGAAAGGTGCATAAATAAGTACTAGAACTCACTGGAAAATAGATGGGTGTAGGTAACACTTAAAGGTTTATTTTGTGTCCTGCCAAAAAAATGGATACTTTAAGATAATACGAGGGAAGATTTTCCCATGCTATTATGCATTTAATTTCATTTTTATGGCACAGTTTTTCATCCTGTACATGGTAACTGAATGCAGCACCTGGATTAAAAACATTTATGTCTTGTTTCCTATGGAGGGAAATCAATCCTCTCTGTTCCTTGATGTATTTCCTATGGAAGAAAATCAATTTAATGTATTTTCTTTTATGCAAGTTGGTTAGTGGCTGTAGGAGGGGGGAAATGATAAGCTTTATGTGAGTGCAATGAAAGAAAGTTATTTTGGCTGGCAATTAAAATAATTAAATTTAGAATGAACACAATTATGCTTTCAAGAAGGATCCAGGAATGCAGTTTCTATGAGGTTTGAAATGGACTTTGTAGTGAGCCAGGACAGTCATGTGTCAGCCACCAGAATTAATTCAAGGAGACTGCAAGGAAATGAGTTTCAGTGAAAGCCAAATTTGATGGGTGCCCAAATGCCGGTTCAGCCTCCTGAGAATGTTCCTCTGGTTCACACGAAGGGATGAGAATAAAACCAGCCTCGCTGAAAAACATCCAGACCTTTATATATATATATAAAAAATGCTCTTGTCCCTGCTGTGTGATTGCCTTGTTTTCTTTTTCCCCAAAGAATTGATGATTGAAAACAGGGAGACAACTCATTGTAGTTCAGTTCAAGGCAAGGAGAGGGGATCATGCAGCAGTGAAAAAATGTATTACAAAATAAAAATAGCCTGATCAAAGTTATCTTGATCTCTGATGGAAACAGAAACTCGGCACCGTGCTGAAGGAAATGAGATATGGAAATGCAAACACTCCAATCTCAGCCTCAGGCTCTCTCTGTCACCCTGGGCTGGCCAGTGTCCAGCTCTGGGCGTGCACATGAAACCCAAGGGGCAGCTTGGGGCCTCCCTGGGGGGACACATGGCAGGGGAAATGTAATACTGTAAATGGATAGGAGACTGCAAAGAGAAATCCCTGCCCTGGTTATTTAATAAACCCATGACAGAGGCCAGAGACAGACTGGAGTGTTCCATGAGCAAATATTTCTTTCATTAGAAACTGTTCTGAAACACAAACTGCGTTTCTTCAGGAGAAGCTTCCCTGGACAAATTTTAGTATTCTGAAGCAACCAAACAACAAAAATGTGCTTTACTGGTATATTCCTCTAAGGCAAAGGCAGACACACTCCCTTTTGTCAGTGGTGTTGATGTCAGAGATTTTTCAGGAATTCACAGCCACATCGTTGCTTTTGCCACTGGTAATTATTCAGTCTTAAACAGCAAACTTTTATTTACGTAATGAGGTAATGGTCTTTAAAGTAGTTCTCATAAAATGGCACTAAACTTTGCTAGGATTTAATATATTTTAATCTCTTTGTTGCAAATCTGCTGAGTTTAAGAATAAACATTTTAAGCATTTTTCTCTGCCAATCCACAAATCAAGATGCATTCTTCCTGACAGCCCCTCATTTGTAAAGCTGTTGTCAGTCAGATCTTGTCTTCAACAACATCTTTCTTATAAAGCTGTCATTCTGGAGAGTTTTCAGTCAAGAGGAGAAGAGGCATTAGAAATCAGAGCTTGGGATCTGCATGTAATATATGGATGGGGATAAAATGACTGCCAAGAACGCTCTGCACACACGGCTGGGGCATGTTAGCACCTCCTGCTAAGATAGGGCAGAATCACAGTTTTCCCTTTGCTTTCTCAGAGCTGCTTTCCTTCCTGCTGCCTCCCACAAGGGCTGGGGTGATGGATCCAGCCTTGGGTGGGCAGGGAGAGGGCAGGAGGGTGCCCAGAGAGGTCTCACTTCAGGACAGGTCACCTTCCCCCACTGTGTCTCCTGGAGAAAGCCTCTCCCAGGCTCATGCCCTGTAGCTGCTGCTGGCTGCTCCTCAGGGTGAAGCTTCCATTTCCTCCTCTGCTGTGCTGCCCCAGGAGCTGGGAGCTGTGCTGGCTTTGAGTGCCAGCTGCCTGCTGCTTGCTCTGGGTGTGCTGATGGCGCAGCTGGAATCTAAAATACCAATGTGGATGAGGCCAGGAAGGCTCAACAGGCTCAGGCTTCACAGGAGAAAATAGCACTTACAGTTCCTTTTTATGCCTTCAAACAGTATCTAGCCAAGAAACCTCTGCCTTCTAGGTCTATCCATTCTCTCAGCTGGAAAAAAATGGCTGATGTTTCTATTTAAACAAGAAACTCTGAATAAGCTTCAAAGTTGAGGTCAGGCAGCTCATGAGGGCATTTAGCAGGTGGGAGGGCTTTGGGTGCCTTTTGGGCAGCATCTGTGGTGTTCCACCACTGTGAGACCCAGGCACAGCCCTGGGCAGGAGGAGTCCTCCTCCCTGCCAAGTGAGAGTCTGGGGAGCAGGTAAAGCCCATCTGTGATTCGATTTATGAGAGAAAAGGCATTAGAAGACACAGTACTTGTAAAACGAGGATATTGCATTATTTCCTTTATACTATTTTCCTGCTGTTCTCTTCTTTCTGCAGAGAAGCAGGCAGGGTGCAAAGTCCCCCAGAGTTTTATGGAGAGGAAGGGGAAATGAGGAAAATACTGCAATATCCATGAAGTTAGTGGCAAAATTTTACTGGTTTCATTATATCTCAGACCACAAGCATTTTTTTCAGTACTCAAGACACTTTATTTAAGTGATTACACTTGAGCAGATTTGGCCCTCAGCATTTCCACTGTGAAATCTTAATTTATCTGGAACTAATGTTTTACATGGTGCATAGAAAATAATTTCAACTTTTCTCCAACTAAAGGAAAAAAGGAACTGGCATTAAATAAATGTTTTGGGTCATATGGAAACTTTGGTTTATGTCAAGGTTATTGTTTCTCTACAGCAATAATAGAAATTAAATAACCTGAAGAATTTGTATTTTGGGGAAAAAAACTCACTCACACCTAACTTATTATTATTAATGACATAGTTCAGATCATTGATTTTACATCCCGTATGGTTTAGCTAATGATTACAGAAAGGCCTTCAAAGACTGTTTATTAATGACATCAATTATCACAAATGATAGTCTTTATGAATTGTCATGAATATCAAGTGACACTTAGGATATGAACAACAATAGCATGTGATGTGGGAAGTTATGTGAAGCAATTAAGGTCAGGAAAACTTTACTCACTACCTCTTTTAAAAAAAGGTTATTCAATTATAATAATGGTCAATTCCCAGTAGACAAAAAAAAAACAACTTTCTTCTGGTGTCCTTCTAGGCATTTAGTAATGGACTCCCACCTGCTGTGTAACATTTTATCACATCATTTCCAGTGAAAATAATTTGCACTGGCAGCACTAATTGAGAGGAAGCTTTCACACATTATTTTTTAAGGAATAAATACCCTGAGTTTTGCATGCAACCACATTCTTCACTATCAAATTCCTCACTTCTAATAGGAATTTTTAAAAGCCTAATTTTACTCATTTTTTAAAGGAAAAGACAAAAACCCAAGGTAATAAGGAATGACGGAGTCGGTGATGGTTTACTGTTGTAAACAACTGGCCTGTTTTTGCCAAGTGATGGGTTTTGGTTGTGTTTGGCCCTGACTCTCTGGCTTTGCCAACCTTATGCAGCTTGTGCATGCAGGAACCTGCACCTCACAGCAGAGGCAGAGTGACAATTAGTGCCTGGCATTAATTATCCCATAATAAGCATTTGTGGAGAGCCCACAGCCAGTCAAATCTCCCAGCTCCATGTCCTCTGCCCAGGACAACATGAGGGGACAGGAGCAGGAGGTTCAGGGCTGAGTGACTCCCTGCTCTGTGTTGGGCAGTGCTGAGGTTTGGGCTGGGGGAGGCACTTTTGGGGGACACTGAGCCGGACAAAAAGCTGGGGGGAGCCACCACCTGTGGGAGGATGCTGCTGCTTTGGGCTGCCCTCAGTTCTGAGCTGTGTATGGGAGTGACCAAGATCCCTGAATTATCTACACTGTGAGCTTTGAACAGCTCACAGATATTGCTGTATTTCACTGTAAAAGAAAAAAAAAGAAGTTAAAACTGAGTCTTTTTTTAGCTGAGAAGATGAACTGTAAGAGTTTTGCTTTTAGGAGGCTTATAAATGCTTATGAGCCCCATGGATCTGTTTAATGCTCTGTTCCACTGCAGTTTCCCTTTGAAGTGAGAGACTTCTGATAAAAGTGATGTACTTAATGCTTAGAGCAGGATTCATATTGTGGTGAGATGTGAAAAGCCTTGGCCAAGGATATGGAGCTCGTTGCATGTGTTCCTGTGGTCAGGCAGATAAAGGCTCTGTCCTGAGGAACACCCAGGCTGCACCAAATGTCATAAACCTTCTGCTTAACTGAAGAAAACAAATTATGGTTGAGGGCTAGTTCTTCAAAAGAGCTCCTGAAAAATGGAATTCATCTATTCTGATGCTTTTTCTCCATGGCCTAATAAGAATCCCAACAAATACATCAAATGGAAGGTAAAGGGAACTGCTGTGAGAGAACAGGGTTTGCTCCAGCTGGGAGAGAAGGAGTAAAATCAAATGGGTGTGGGGAGCACAGGACTCATGCTCCATCACAAATGTGATGTTAGATCATATGCAGAGGTGAAGATCTCACTGCCTTTCTCGGAATCATACTATTACCAACATTTTCCTACAGTTTCTTCCTTGGACTGATCCATTGCCTCCACATTTGCCTGTAGGGATGTGAGCCTGGAGAATGCTTTGCCTGAGCTAAGGATCTATGGAATTACACAAGTTCCTGGGGGTGGCTCTGCCCATGAAGATATTTTTTCACTTCAGCAGACTTTCAGAAGAGTGATTTAAAGGGTTTGCTGACATAGTGCCCAGTGACACTCACCATGAAGGCTCTCATCCCTGCCACTGCTCAGTTTAGAAAAGCACAGAAGTTAAACCACATTTCTGGCTCTGAGATGGTTTCTCTGCAGTTTCAGGAAAGCTGCTTTGCTGTCTTCTGTCTCCTGTGAGGAATGGAGGGCAGTGATGCTTATCAGCTTCACAAAGACTTTGTGATAATTAACATTTTAAGATGAAAAGCTACTTGATTTTGTAACAGGATTTTGGCTTATGTGTCTGCTGACTGGAGACAAGAAGAGCAATAGATGAAATTGCTCAAAGACAAATCCAAATAATTTCAAACTCTCCTGAGGTTTAAATAAACCCGCTGTAGCACATTCATTTTTCTTAGGGATATGTAATAATTTAGAAAAAGTATTATAATGGACAAATATAAATTTTAAGTCTCACCAGCTCAGCTCTGCCTCCTTTCTTGTGCAGAGGTGCTATGAATTTTCTCTTCAGGCTGCCAGCTACTGATGTAGCTTCACATCATCTCTTGCCATTAAACTCTGGTTGAGTTCAGTTTTAAAGCAAAACTCTGAAGGAGAGGGTTGTATAAAGGAAATGGACACTTTGAATTTTGTGTTTGAACTCTAGTTACCCCCACTTATCTTTTCAATGTTTATTTCAAGCACAAACTCTTTCTTTGCGCCCTGTGGTCCTGTATATCATCTTGGATCCAAATTAATGAAAGTACCAAAGCCATCTCCAGCTCCCTGGCTTTGACATTTTGGCACTTCCTCGCTCCTCATTTGAACTGAGTTTGTGGCTGAAAACTGTAGTGTCATCCACAATGCTGAAAAATCATTTGGTTCAAATAGGTTTCAGTCTCTTCAAGGATCAGAAGTGTAATAGATGAAAACACAGTATGTCAGGGGCTTTGAGTGCTGATTTGAGATATGTCAGACCCAAATTTCCTGCTTCTTCCTTGGAGTTAAAATGAAATGCTAAAGATACACTGGGCAGAATCCAAAGTAAAATAGTTTTCCAACTGCACTGGTAGAAATCTTGTGCTCTCTGATCCTTTGGCCTGAATTTCTGCTGATAGTTATTTAACACATTTCAGACTGCTTTCTTCTGTGTTCACACAGCTGGTGTGAACCAGCCTGCAAGAGAAACCTGAGCATTCATCCTTGGTACAGCGTGAAAGACATTAAGCAATTTAATGTTATTAATTGCCAGCTGGCTGATTTGATTTACAAGAAATTGTCAAACCTTAAACCCCCCAAATAATAATTTCTCATCCCCCCAAAAAAAGGAATTTGTTATGCCATTAACTTTTTTTCCTAGCAGATTTTCCAAAGTGAAATCACTAACTGCTATAACATTTTTATTGTGCATTTTAATTTATTTCTCACTCCAGTTAGGGAACATCCCAAAGATGTATTTTGGTGTTCCCTACTGTCATTATTTGCCATACATAGAGAAAATATTTGTAGCTACTTATTCTATCCATTCTGAATTTGAAACCTGTGTCACTTTTCCTTTCCTGTTTTGTTTTTTTTTTTTTTATTTTGCTCTGGAAGGTCAGAAATAATAAAGAGTTTAGTTTTTAGAGGACTGAATGGGAAGGACCAGATGCCTTCTGCAGATGTGCAGCAACACAGGGGAAGGGGATGAAGGTGAAGGCAAACCAGCAGCAATTCAAGGCATTTTAGTGCTAAGACTACACAAAAGGAGTATGGATTTACCTTGCTTGAGGCATCCAGGTTAGGAAGGTAATTGCACTGGGATCTCTGCAAGTCAGCAGAGAGTCAGAGATGCTTTCAGGGGGAATGATCTTTTTCTGTGTATTACATGGGGTCAGCTGCAACTACAATTCTACCCAAGTGCTCTGAAATGCCCCAAGCGAGGCAGAGCCCTAGTGCTTGTTAGAGCTGCTTTAAGTGGTTTATGCTCTGCTCTCTGAAGCAGCTGAGGGTGCAGGTGCCTCTGCCCAAGCACCCACTCTCAGAAGCTCCAGAATATACATTTTCATAAGGACAAAAGTTTTCCTGCATAGGAAAAACCATTTTGTGAGAAATATCTGGTGTGAAAATGAAGTACCAGACTTGCACATTTACTTTATGTGGATAACTACACAAGGGACCTGGGGAAAGGGATTAAATATCTCAAAATGACACCAGCTGCTTTTTGACCTCAGCATAGATTTAATGCTCAGTTCTGGTGCAGGGGGGCTCCAAGGTGCTGGAAACTTGAATTTCTGTAAGGATGTCAAACTTCAGCATCAAAAAGACAGGTTCTGATAAGAGGAGTCTAAAAGTTTTTGGCAGAGAAGTACACAAACAGAGACCAAGACTGGGTGTTGATTGTATGAATAATGAATATTTCCCAAGTGTTTAGTGCAAGGTTCTCATTTCCTCCAGTATAAGGGGCATCTCTGTGGATAAAATATCTCACATTTGGTATTTTCAAACCATCAGTTGTGTACAAAATTCTTGGAAGATTTCCATGCAGTTGCAAGTAGCAACTGGCATAGGAGAATACAAAAAGAATCAATATTAAAACCATCCTCATAGCTCAGAAAATTTAGTCTGGGAGTCAGATTAATCTGAGCTTGAGAAATATTTAAACAGTGAAGTGCTAGTTGCCTCTCAGTGGATTTGGCAAGTGGACATTTCCACTCTCTGTTATCCAGGCTGCCAAACCCTTGAAGTTTTTCCTGCTGTTTCTGAATTTTCTCTCCTTGGGCAGCCACCCCAGGCCATCAGGACTTGAGTGAGTGTGGCTGTGGGCACATGATTGTCTGAGCTGTTAAAGCTCCTGTGATCTTCTGATATATTTTAGTGGGAGCAGCAGCTGGAGCTGGGGACTTCTGCAAAGGGATGAGCATTTCCAGCAGCTGGTATTGTTAGGCTCCAGCACTGCTGAAGAGAGTTTATGGGATTGCCTTTGAAACTTACTGCACACATGAAACTCAGCCTGTTTTCTCTCTTCATTCCTGTCAAACGCTGACTGACTGTGCTTTCCCTGCAGCTGACTGTCAGGAGGAGATACCAAAATAGGAAGAGCACACTTTCATTATTTACGTGTCAGACAGAGGGGTGTGTAGCAAAAGGAGATGATGGGAAGTATTAAATCCTTCAAGCAAAATGCTTAGGAAAGCATTAAGGGACTGTTAAAGGCAACTGAGTGCTACATCTTGGTTCACCAGCTCTGCACCCGCACTGCAGGCAGGAGGTGTTTGTAAGAGACAAGAACACAAATGTGGGCAGGGTGCTGAGAGGTCACACACCTCTTAACTGTCACCTCCTCCATCCCATAGTAGATTATCTATAAGACAAACCAAACACAGCACTGCTTTGCCTCACTGCTGGGCCAAATCACTCCATGGGTGATGGAGAAGGAAAGGTGGGAATTATGGCTTTTATAGATAATGATAATTTAATACATCTTCATTTTCCTTTATGTATGTTAGTGTAAGTGAAATTCAAGCAAAGTGCTGATTTAGGAAATTTATAATAGCCTTTGTGGTGAAAAAATCGTCCAAACCCTCCTTCTGCACAGGTTCACCTGCAGCTGCTGCACCTCTGCCTGGCATTTCAATGTCCCACCGAGGGGAGAAACCCAAATGTTGGGGTTTCAAACAAACTGCACAGTGGGAGACAACTCTAAGTGTGTTAAAACCCTCAAACTGCTCTGCTTGCAGGTTTGGTTTCTATCTTGCTAAACTTTCATTCTCCTGAGCAGCAGAAAGGGGCTGTGTGGGTGGGTGGGATGAGGATGGCACACAGTCCCCACCTGTGAGCTGAGAGGTGTGACTGGGGTTTTCTAAAGGGCCCCTCCTGGAAATGGATCCCAGTCTGGCTGGACTACAGGCTGGGGTGAGAGCAGCTCTGGAGCCCAAACTCAGACCTCCCTTTTGTACCCATGCCTGGTGGCAGAACTGAAATGCTGGCAGGGTTCAGCCCTTCCCTATAGCCATTTTTAAGGTTGTCTTGCAGCCACCTAAAGATGCAGAGTTTTTTTAAGGGGACAGACTCAGACCATGCTGCCATGCCTGTGCACTGCAGCATGGCAGGTACAGTTGTGTCCCCTCCTCTGACATGTTCCTCAGATGGGTTTTATAAGCAGATGAATTATGAATGAGTTTCAGTTGTCAAGAAAATCCCAAGAAAAACATGACATTGAGCATCATGCCATTCGTGGCATCCAGAAGCTATTTGAAAATTAATGGAAGATTATTTCCCACTCAGCTCACACTGACATCTGAATCTGGGTACTGCCAGCTACTACAATGTTTTACATGAGAGCTTGTGCAGAATGCTTTTAGAAGAAGAAATATCCTTCTGGCTTTGTAAAAAACAATATTTATGCAGTTGCACAATTAGCAGTTTCAGCAGTGAATCTGCAGTTCATCAGTACAAATGTTTAATGTGCAAACATGGAAATACTGTGAATTCATTGAAAGCTGATGAAACAACATGATAGGAACAATAGATTCTTTAGTGAGAATAAAGACACATTTAATTTTACCTCATCATGAGAGCTAGTTTTAATGTTTTTAATCCTTTTCTAAAGATGAAATGTTGACAACACATATTCCTTGCTATAAGAATAAATTAATATTGATTAATGTGAGTGACTTAATTTAAACTGTATTGTCATGTCATACTACTTAGATTTCTTCGGAATGATTTTAAAAGCAAGAGAAGCTTCAGGGTTACACAAATAGATGAGTAATTATATTTATTTTAGTTTTTTTATAGCTATCTTTTTCAAGGTTTTCTTCATCTGTATGCAAGAAACTTTGAGCCTTGGTAAAATTCTCATGCAGCAGCTTTTATCCAACTAAACTTCTCCTTAGTGAAACACAGTAGAATAAGTCATTATGGGTATTATTCCTCTCTTTCTATTTGTGCCCATATTTCAATAATTGCATTAACCTTGGCCAGACAGGGTTTTCTGGGGTAGAGTAGTAAATGTTTAGGTAAATTCTGAAACCTTTATGGGTTTGATGTATTAAAGGAATTGAAATATTTGCACTTTCAGTGCGTGTGCTAAAGTTACTTTATGATGATTCTCTCAATTGCTTCTCGATGTGGGAACGAAGAAGTTCAAAGCATGAAGGAAAAAGTTCCTAATCTATGTAATTGCTTAACATTTTCCTGTCTTTTCACACATACATGAAAGAAACCAGCAGACTATGTGATCTTAAAAAAAACAACTTCTGAGGTACAGGGACTGAAAATGTGGTGTGAACCAGTGGTGTGTTTGGGCTCTTTTGAGTGAGTGTTTTGTGGCATCAGGTAATACTTGAAGGAGAGCACAAAAATGGGACAGTGTTTATTGGGATTTTTAGTAAATTGTTGTAAATATCACCATGGCAAAGAAGGTTCTGAATACCTCCAGGATATAGCAGAAAGATTAGAAGGGATGTTGTAGGAAATGTTTTATAATTTCTCCATTTCCGGGCAAAACTGGCAAAAGTGGCAGTTTTAGTTGGATAAGAAATCCTAGTGTTGCTGTGTGATTGGCACAGGCAGTGTTGTGGTGCTCTGTAAATCTGCTGTGACAATGACTTTCTACTTCTTGGGTTGCATTTCCCAGATCCCAGATTGGCTACAGAGTGTAATCACATGCCAAGTCTGTCTTTATTCAAGATGTTCTAGAGGATGCTTATCTTTCAGGGGCCGCACTGGCACGGAGCCGATATCCGAAGTCGAACACGTATTTAAGAGCTTTTCCAAAGTGTGGTTCTCTCCTCAGCTAGAGCAGTGCAATGGAAATGTTTCAGAGAAGGAAGCAACTCCCTGCTATCTCCTCCTGTTTGATCACAGCCTTTTTGATCTGCAGGTGCCTGTACTTTTTAATGGACTGCTTTCCAAGCATGCCCATGGAATGTCACTTATGGCCACTGAGTTATGAGTGAGAACACTTTGGCACTGGTGATTTGGGAAAGAGGAGGGCGGCTGGAGAGCTGTGCCCAGGAGGCAGCATGTGGCTCCCTGTAACCCAGATCCCTGCTGCTTTGAATCCTTTCCAAGCACTGCAGTGCAAATAACTAATAATAACAGAGCTGTTGCTGGGGGAAAGGATCATCCTTGTAAGTAAGTTCACATCAGATGCAGTGGGATGCCTGCAAACTTGAACGTTAGACTGGGGGGAACAAAGCAGGAACCATAAGCTTCTTAGATTTGCAGAGGCAGTTTTGTATGAGTTTTCCCAGCTTCCTGTGAGGAAAAATATTTTCAAAATGGGTCTGATTGCTAATCTGATTATGCCAGCTCGGAAGTTAAATTGAAACATGAAATAAATGAAGGCTTTTGGAGTTATGAATTAATTAAAAAACTAATTAGGACAGATAAAAGAAATGCAAGCCAGGGAATTGTTTTTCTTATCTTGGAATAAGAGCATTTAAATTGAAAAGATGACATTAAGCAAAGCCTACAAACAACTGGAAACCGTGTTAGGAGACAGATAAGTGCTAAAAGGGGATTTTTTGTTTTACATCATGATACAGCTTTCCAAAATGTATTTCTGAAAAGGGAACAGCAGTTTAGAGGAGAGGATGTCTGTAGACTCAGAGACAGCTGGAAAAGAAATGCTGAATGGAGACTGAGTAGATGAGAGAGATAAGGGCTGGTGAGTCTCAGCTCCACTGATGTTTATTAAAGGAGTGGCCATGGGTGGCAGTGCTGCTGTGCATCGGGATTTTAGGGCAGGATCATTTGTGGGGCACTAACTCCCAGCTGGGTGATGGGGAAATCCATGGCCCTGAGCCATCCCTGCCTGCACCAGGCACTGGTCCTGCACCATGGGTGGCTGCAGGCCCTTACAGCACCAAGAGGAAGAGGAAGATGTTTTCTAATCACAAGTATGGAAAAGTTGCATTCAGACATTTTCTTTTGGAGCAAATTGTGCAGGAATGTATAATGAGTGCCTCAACCATCTGTCCATGACACCTTTGGTATGAAAATGTTGCTGTGCTGGTTAATACATGCTAACAGTGAATATAAACTGCAATGAATGATGAAGTATCTGTGTACTGACTGGAGGAGTCAGAGATTCCAGAGATCAGACGAGAAGGAACTCGTTGCTCTCAAGCACTAGAAAACAGCTAGAGGGGAACAGCCTGGACACACTGACACTGCTGGGAGACCCTCAGATCTTCCCCACTGGGGTTTGCACTGAGAGCATCCATAACAAATAACCAGGGAGGGCTGCTCAGGAGGTGAGCTCTGCAGGACGGGGGGTCCTGACAGGCAGAGGGCTCTGGACAGCATCCCTGGCATGGTGCTGGGACAGAGGGACAGCCATGCTGTGCCAACCCACCCCAAAGAGTCCTTTGGGTGCCACTGTCTTGAAAAGTGTCTCACACACCCCGGGCACACCAAATTTATGCTGCTTTAGACAGGTCACCAAATCCATTGCTACAGCTCCCTTGAAATGCTGTAATAGTCACTGCTGTAATACATTTTAAAATCAGAAAGAGCTTTAAGCCCAAATGGTCTTACCAGTAAGAAAGAGTCCCTGCTCAGAAAAGCTGGAAGCAGAATAAGTATTAAGGAAGTTAAAGCAATCATTAACATTAATATATTTCTCTCCTCACCTATATGAACATGAGAAAGAGAACCATAGAGGTGATGTATAATATTCATATTTCTTAATGCATTACAGGAAACTGTTCAGACACTGCAGAGGAAAGACAGATAAAAGGACTTGTACAGAGGAGTAAATGTATATGTCCCTGAAATGTGCTGCAGTATTGGGTGATCACTCAGTCTGGAAGACAGAGACTGCATGGCAGCTATCTGGCTCTGACTTATTGAATTCTCTGGCTGGTAGCTTGAATTGCCTATTCTTGTTGAATTATCTATTAGCAAGCAGCTTAAAACAAACTAGAAAAAATCCAACCAACCAGCCAAACAAAAAAACTCCTCAAAAAAGAAAAAATGAAAAAGAAGGGAAAAAAAATAAAAAAGAAGAAACGTAATTTCCTGAAGTAGTTACTGCCCAAGATCACAGTGAACAACTTAAAAACCATTGCTCAGAAGGGATAGCCTGGATACTGTAGCCTGGCTATGAAATTCAGAGCTAATTTAACTCGCTCTCTCAGGTAGCAGCTGATTTTAACCTTAGCTGAAATCTCTCTCAGTTACACTTTAACTATGTGGTGGCACAGGGACTCTTGCAATGAGAGCAGGGAGTTACTAATGTTTTCCTGGCTGGCTATGAGAAAAAGCCATGGAAAAAAAATGAATGCACCTCTGTTGGGAAGGGAAAAGGAAGAAGCAAAAAAGGAAAACAGAAAATGAAAAAGGAAAATCTGTTTGAGGAAAAACTGATATATCCCTGAAGCAGAAGATTATCGACGAAACTCCATCTTGCAGAGTTTTCATAAAACAGTGTTCCTACCTTATGAAGCAGCCTACCTTAGCTGTGAGCTAGGAGTTTAAAAATAACAGACAAGCTTGAAGGAAAAAGGCAAAAATAAGAATTACCATAATAAAATATACTGTGTGATACCTGAGAACCTGAAACGTGGCTTAATTGACATAAAGTGTCAATGAAAAATGAGTGGGGTTCAATAATGGATCTTCTCACATTTTATTATTTTTGTTCTAGTCATGTAGTTCAGAAACTGGAGGTAGTGAAATAGTTTTTTTAAACTCTCAGTTTCTTTGAAGTTTATGATAAGCTGATAGTTCAAAAAGTATATTTCCATCACTGTAACCTACAGAAAGTAGCACAGCTTCATTTGGTTCTAGGAGTTTAATGAGCACAGGAAGAATTTGGATAGCTCCCAGAGTGATGAGGTATGTGTCATGTCTAAGTGAAGTAAATCCTATGACTCTACAAAGGTATTGCAGCAAAATGTGACCAGAAACTCTCTGGCTCAGCAGCAACAGTAATGACAGTCAATGTCAACTACTCAACAATAAAAGTTCTGTTCAAGTAAAGTTGACTTATGCTTTGTGGAAGAATTCAGACTGTATGCATATTGATTGGATCAAAGAAAATGGGAAAAAGCAGGATTTAACTTCTGAGTTTATGCTTTTAGCTCAGGCAAATCAGCCTTGTCTGATCATAATCTGCACAATAAGTTTGCCACTGCTGGAACTTCAAGTTTAAAAGCACATAGAAGTGCAGAATGTGGATTGGTGAGGTTTTCAAAAATCCCTACAGCTCCTGAAAGTTTCACTAATGCTAATCTGCAAAAGAACTTGCTAAGTTTCGGTTTCTTAATCTTGTTTTCTTGAAGTTAAAATACTGAAATAGTCAAAGAAAGGACAATTTTCTTAAATTTAGAGCCTTTGCCTCTGAAATAGATTTTGAGTTTGCATTGACTATGGGGTAGCCTATTTCACGTCCCCTTTGGAGTTTTTACCCCTTTGGGTGACTGAGATACGTGGCTGGAGCAGCTTTATGTGCTGTTTCTAACAAGTATTATCAAAAATATTTAGAAGACCTTTTCTTTTTGGCCAAAATTGTGTCCAATAAGGTTGGACTCACTGTCTGATAGGAGGGAGACTTTGTAAGAAATAATCAACAGGGACACTTGCCACTGGTTTACTGAGGAGACAAAAGAAGGAGGTTTTTGAACCACCAGGCTGTCACCTGCCATGTGTACTGGTTTTCCACATGGTAAGATGCAAACCTTGGACACAGTTTTGTGAGGGCTGTGCTGCACAGAGGCAGGCATGCAATTTCAATTTGACTTTTTGAGACTTTAGAATTACCATACAGGAGATGGCCTGATTCCACCCACACTTCAAAGATCATTATACCTTATGTGTGCGTATGTAAGTATATAGAAACCTAAACTGTGTTTAACTAAAGTAACATATACTAGAAATCAATACTAAATCTGCTCAGTGTCAAAATAGCCAGAGTGATACTAAACCATCAGCAATTTTCTTTCATTAAACTGATTTAGCACAGTACCAAGGACAGAAACAAGCACTAATTGGATAGCAAACACATTTCAATTATCTATGGTGAATGAGCAAGCAGATAACAAGCACTAGGTGTTACCCTCATTTATAAGTGTTCCTGCTCCATTCCCTGGCCTTTTAACTCTGAATCACTCCTGGCTCCTCAAAAGTTTTTCAGAAAGAGGTTTCTGATTACTGTATAAGAGTAAAATACAACATAAATACACTGGAATGATCTGTTTGATAAGCCAGATTGTCTACCTCTCATAAAACTTGGAGAATTCAGTGATTTTTTTTCTGAAGTGTAATTTAGCAAATTAGCAAAAGCCAGCCTGGTAATCAATAGAATCACTTGTATTACAGATGGCACTAACAAAAACCTGTACTAGTTAATAAAACAAAAGAGTTTGCTTGCTCAGCTTTAAAAGGCAGAATGACTGGTAGTTGCCAGCTGCTTTACTGAAAGTGCTGTATAATTCTTATGAATAAAATAGGACTCAGTTTTGGAGACTCTTGCCAGGTTCAGAAGTGGGGATAGCAGAGAAACAAATTATCTTCGATGTTTTTTGTGTCTCCAAAGAGAAGAGCATTCTGCAGTCTCACTTTTACTTTCCTTTCTAACAGCAGCAGAGCTCTGTGATTGCCAATGACACAGAGTCTTTTCTATGTTTGTGTTATGTGTGTTACATCCATTAACTAATCTGAGAAAAGATGCCATGCAACTAATATTAAAAAGGCACCAGCTAGCAGTATTTAGCCTGCTATCAGCCCCTCTGCAGTTTACATTATGTGAGTGAGTAAAGGATCAGGACTTTTCTGCCATCAGCTCCAAAGCAGTAACAAATCAATCAGTCCAAGTGTGCTGTCCATGGTCCTAAGCCCAGAATCCTGCCCATGAAAATCCTTGCTCCATCTTCGCCTTACAGTGGTGACATCTAAACTGCATGCAGCCTTTTTCCTGGGTAGCTACCCCAGATTTATCAGGAAATGTCATAAACAGTAGATCATATTTCAATATTTAGAAAGTGTGTTGAAGATGAATGACCTCGTAAAGTCTGTGCTCATTTTCTGGATGTTTAAAAGGTACCCAGACATGTGAGAAGTGCTGGGGTCTGCACTGGGCCAGAAGGGTGGTGCTGTATGAATACACTCACTCATATGGGCTCTGGGGTAAAATGTGCTGTGTGCTTATTGTCAGAAATCCCACTGGAAAGCGAAAGATTGCCCCTGGTAAATCAAAACTGACATATTGCAAGACAAGAATTAATTTCTACAGGCAGGCATTTTTTTGATGGATAGCTGTTTTGTTGTAAACTTTATGTCCAGCTGCACCAGCAATTGTTTAGCCTGTTTGGACGAGGTGCAAGGGCACAATCGCTGAACGGGCACTCGGGGGGAAATACATCAGCCAAGCACATGCCATCCCTGTAGCCCTGCATTGTACAGATGGATCTGACAGCAGCTTTCTGAAAGGAGGCAATCCACGCTGCCGAGATGTTTGGAAATCTGACAACAGCAGCACTTGTGGCTGGATTCTTCGGAATAAAGAAGAAATGAAACTGCAGTATTAAGCAGCAGGTCACGTTGCAAATCACCATCTTTTTGTCATCTAGTTTGGGTATGATATTTGATAATGGCCCAAGTGACTCATGCTGTACTTTTGTTTTCAGAGCAGGTACTGAAATTTGAGTCAGATCATCCCCAGAAGGACTGTGATAAAGAAACTTTTTTTCTGAACATTCCACAGGCTCAGCCCAGTCCCAGTGCTTTTGAATCTGTCTCTAAGGATGCAGCCACTGAAGGGAAAATGCAGTAATAAAGGATTTTTCTGCTAGTTTATTTTATATCCATGCTTGTGCTGGCCTTTTGAAATGCAGTGTCATGCCAGAACTTAATTGCAGTACTGTTAATTGCATGCAGAGCCATAAACACTGAGTTAATATATTGCATATGACTGTGTGTGTGTGTAAATGTCAGTCACGGATTACTTGGCTACCTTTTTGACATTAAATTTGTGAATGTTTCTTAGGAAAGAAACCTTCACCAATATGAAGTCTTTTGAACCACAGTGAGATTTAAGCCATTCAGGGAGCTGACTGCCCCATCTGCAAACAAGCGGCGTGGAAAAATTTAACTTGCCAGTCACTGAAAGCTCATCTTTGGATAATATCCAAATATATATAACTATCAAAATCATTGAGAAATATTTCTTATGGTTTAGCAGTAATATTTTAAGAATGCTGGCAAAAACAGTTTCACAGAAAAGGTGTTCTGAGCTACTCCACATCACTGCCAGATCTAAATATAGCATCTGTAGAAGTTGCTTCTCCTGCAATTTTTACTTCTGTCATCTTTGCAACGCGTTAGTGTCACTCATTCAATGTGCTGACCGGATCATCACATTTTCAGATGTGATCACAGTGTTGTTGTCCTGGGTTTTCAGTGTAGGATCTGCACAAAGTATTTATTCTATCACCATCTTCATGAGCTGTTGGAACCAGGTGGGGCAGTGTTTTCCCAGGCCCCCCTTCCTTTGGGCTCTTCTGCTAATGGCCCATCAACGCCTGGCCCATGACTCACAGGTAACTCCCTCCAGGAGTTATCTCTGTTTAATGGGCCATCAAGGACCCACTTCACAACTCCTCATCCCATTGTGAGATGCTCCGCCCAGGGGGAGGAGCCAAGCATTCTCACCTGGATATAAGCTGGGATTTGGGACAGCACAAGTAGCCCTTACCTACTGGATTCCCAGAGGATCAGAGCTACCAGACCTTCCTACAGGATCACTGCTTCAGGAAGAGCACCTCATCTGGACTGCTTCCACCACCCTAACTAACAGGGTGCAAGGTTGTTTTCTGACTCTTGTCAGTGGTCTTCTGTACTATCGGTTTTTTTACTTTATTTTACCTTCTTTATATTAAATTGCGTTTCTGACTTGGAGTCTCTCAGTGGTTTTGCTGTCAAACCACTACAGTTGCGCATCTCACTGCCCAAACCTGGGGGAGTTTCTGGTGAGCTACTCTTCACATCCTGGGTACCAAATTGAAGGCGCTGTGCTTGGGGCAAAGGGAAACTTACTTCACCCTGTAGATGCTGTAGGAGTTTTAAAACCCATTTTCACTATGTGTGAAGCAGCACAGAGTGGATCAACTTTTTCTGTCAGAAATCCTTTACTGGCAAATTACCAATTAAATGAAATATGTGTGTGAAAGAAAGAGGGTTCTGCTTTCTGCCAACACCAAGACTTTGTTCTTTTTTTTCTCCTTTTTCTTTTAAATCTAGAATTGAAATATGAAACACTGAAAATGAAAACTTGTAATTAAAATCCCTGAATATTTTTCTTTTGGAATGCTTGCTTTTGGAACAACAGCACCACCAGTAACTGTCTGTTACTAAATCTTGTTGTTTTAGCAGAGGTTTTTACTCAGTGGCTGCTGTTCTTGTCAGCACCTGCCCATCCCCATGCTGGCCTCTGGCCAGCTGCCAGGCTGCCTTTCTGGATTCCCCCAAATCCAAGTGCCTTGCTCTGACAGAGGCTTTCCAGGGGGTTCCCCTCCTTTTTGGACCAGAAAGAGACCAGGAGGGTGCTGGGCTCAGCTCAATCTTCCAGCAGTGCCTTTTAGGGAAGTGCCTTCTAAATTATACACTAAACACAGCTTTAAGTACTTGTGTGCCTACAGCTCAGCAGCATTCATGCATCTGGCTCTTCTCAAAAAAAAGTGTTATCTCTTGGGATGGAATTGAATACATTCCACTTCAAGTCATTTGTCAGAGAATTACCCTTTTCCACACAAAAAAGGATGCATTCTAATAGTCTTCATAATACATTCAGATCAGTCCCATGGAAAGATGGAGCCAAAGCAATACAGCAGAACCCTGCTTCCAAATTTCTCAAACATTCTCAAATATTTGTTCACAATTCATCTTGATAATTTTCCAAGCTCATTTTAGAGCATTCAAATTTTGTCTGGGAAGTGAATTCTAAAGTTAAAACTCAGAAACACGATTTGATATTTATGTGTGCACACATTCTTAGTATGTATCCTTATGTTTGCTCAATATGGGAACAGAAATACAGAAAGGAGGACCTCAAAACACAGATGGTTAAAAACTTCTTGTTATTCAGGGGAGTCCATACTGGGGAAGCTGGACTAGAACATGTAGTGGATTTGGTAAAATACATAAGTAAAATGAACATAATTATGAAAGGTTATTTTCAGGTTCATCATAACAAACCTCATCTACTTACCTACATCATTTGTTAGTCAAAATCAGATGTAATGAGGCATCTTTAAAGCAACTACTTGCTAAATGTTGGCCAAGTTTGGCCTGGACAAAATGTCCCAAAGCAAAACCCACCATGCAGGGGCAGCAGCAGAGTGACAGCACAGCAGTGGAGCTCCAAGTGTAAGAATAATTTAGCATATGGATCAGATGATTTTGTTGAAACAGAATGGCAGTGCCAAGAAAGCTGCTGCTTCTTGGAAGGTGCTGAGGATTTCTCTTCTGATGAGAGTCCCACATTATTTGGGTGCAGGAAATTTTTATGGTGCTTGGAGGAAGGGGATTTAACAATCACATCAATTATGCTTCATTTTGTGAGCAATTCCAGGAGCAGAATAGGGGTCAGAGAAGAAAAGTGTTGTTCCATGGTATGTTTACTGTGATGTTGCAGAAATGCTTTCCTCTTTCCCTGCCTTCCCCTCAGTTAAAATGAGAAAGCCTCATTAAAACCCAGTAAAATACACTGAATTTTTTATGCATCCATAGATTTTTCTACTGCTTTCTGTCTTGCTTTTGAGAGTTCAGACACACTGTAATGATTCAAAACTGTCCTTTCTGTAACTCTATTTTCTTCAGTTAAATTAAACCGAGGGGAATTAGGCTCCTTTGATATTTATCTTCCAAAGAGGGTTGAAAGTGTTGTACATGTGAAAAACGAGATTTTAAATGGAAGGAGGATGACTGACATTAATTTAAAACCCAAACTAAAAAGATAATTGCATACAGTAAAACTCTTGTTACAATGAGGAGTTAGTCATAAGTGATTACATAAATTTTAGAGATTAAATGATTAAAAAACCCGTTTAGGATTAAATCCTGTCCTGAGTGGATCAGAAAATGCAGAGGCATCCTCCCTCTTTGGTAGTGATACTGCTGCTGGCCAGAGTAGAATTTATTGGGGTGGACTCAGAGATTTGCTGAGGAAACATTTTGTTGCCAGTCTTGCTGCTTTTTGGGCAGCGTGGTATTTATTCCTTACTCCTTAGAGTTTCTTAGGCTTTGTATCCAAATTTACCCTCTGAAGGCAAAAAAACTTCCCTAATATCTCCCCTTCCTCTTCTTCCGCACCAAATATTATCCCTTAGTTTTTCAAAAAGGCAGTTTGTGATGTGGAATAGCAATATTCACTGTAAATATTTTTCCTATATGAATTGTGGAAGAGATGCCCAATTCTGAGCAGATCCATATTCTGATTTAATTAGACCAACTGAAATGATTGGAATTAGTGACAGGATTAGTTAGCTATAGCTGAAGGGAAAAAAAGTTATGCTTTGTTTCAGCAAGCCTTTATTCTAAATACTTTGGTAAAAACAGATAGGTGGCTAAACCATCATATGGGAATGAATCATGCAGATGGCTGGCAAAATCACAGCAGTGCTACATGCTGGTATTTATTTTGAAGTGTTGTATGCTTTGGAGTCTCATTTCATCTTAACACCAATCAGTCTTGCCAGTGCTCATGAACAAAGCCTCTTTTCAAATTTAGTGGTTTTTTGAATGCTTACACTTAGATCCTATCAAATTCCAGGTTCTTAAAATAAAAGAACAAAGCAAAGTCTCTCCCCAGCCCAAAGCCTGATGTTTTCTATGTACCAGAGTAATTTTGTTTTAAAAGCAGAGATTAGATTTGAAATGTCTCAGTAGAGGGGCAGTTTCCTTTTTTATCTTTACAAAGCTTAGTGCAACAGCAGCTCAGATATTTTCTTGGGTCTTACTCATATTATTAGAAGGATTTCAGTATTCTTTACTAAGTTATCCCGTCTTCAGTCTTGGATCTTCTTGTTTTTGGCAGATACCTTAGGGGAAGAAACAACTGAAAATGTTTCAGTAACTTAGAAGGGCATGTTCCCATCATTTGGCTTTCAGACCTTCCAGTGGAACAAAAAGGAATTTTGCTTTTAGACACATGTCAGTGTGACAGCTCTTAAAAAGCAGAACTGATGGGCTGCTGCTGCTGCACGGCTTTGTTTCCTCTAATAGAAAGATTTAGCTCAAGTAAGTGTGTCCTGCATGAAATCACATTGCTCAGCTGGGTGTTAGGATGATGACTCACTAGTTTTTCTAGTCAGGGACATTATGGGGCCACGTGTGTCCTTATCCCTCTGAAAAGGGTCGTTTTCCTCCTGTGATACCGTGGCAGGAGCCTTCAGCCTCCCTGCCCAGCATGATGAATGTCTGCTCCTGGGAGGGGCCCTCAGGAGGTCCTGTCTCTCTTTCCCAGCCTTTTCTTACATTTCTATTTCTGGATGTTGTTTTTAGGAGGTGGGATGGAAACAGTGATGTCCTGGGTTGTGATGGAAATACCAGCTCGTTTGAATGGGCAGTTTCTTGGAACTGATGAGTTGTGTCCCCATTGCCAAAAATTTGCAACCCCCTGAGCTCTGATAGGCATGCTCTTATCCAGTCCAAGTGTAAACAGATACATAAGTTCATCTCTTTGCCGTTTTCTGTTGCAATTTGTTATACATAAATTGATTTTTTTCTTCCTTCTTTTTTTCTGCAAATTCTCACATTAAATTAAATAGTCTGAGAGGAATAACCATTAAACCTTCATTTCTAATTAATTAAGTGGTTTAAAATCTAGGTCTTCGAACACTTCCCTAATTAATTGTGTAAAGCTAGATACAAAGTTAACAGGGAATGAAAGAGTATTACTTTGGGGAAGTGCTTTACAATAAACTATCAAGCTATCTACCAAGCAGAAGCTGTAAGACATTGGAGTTCTTACAGGCAAGAGGGGAATTCTCTTTCCAACAGCAGTCATGATGGGAGTGAAAACTCTCACAGTTACAGCCTGATTATAAACATATGTTATCCCAGGTGAGCTCTGAGTTATTCAATGTTGATAATCCCTCTGTGTCTTGTCACACCACTCATGTGAACTCCAGTTCTTCCTTCAGCCTCCTCTTCTTCCCCTCTCCTTCTCCAGTACTTTCAACAGTTCCTTTAAAAGATGTGAAAATAAATCTCTCTTGAGCATTCTGGGTCCTCCTTTTCATGCAGCCAAATATTTGCTCTGTCCCTTCTCACTTGTGGATATCACATTTCATTGGGAATTTTCTATGACAAGCCCCTTTCATTGCCAGCATGCCCAGATATTGTTTTCCACCTTTTCAGAAACTTTAACACTTGACATTTTGCAGTTTTAAAATGTATATTACTCTGCCAGTTGATTTACATAATCCAGCAGTTCCCGATATTATTGACTACCTCACTAGTTTTTAATGTTACTGTGAATTTTATTAATGATCACTTATATCTGCTTCTAAATGCAATGTACAGCAGCACAGAGCTAAGACAGACACTTAAATTAAAATTTATGCTGTAAGATCTATCAGTTCTATAATTTAAATCCATTTAGCGTGAACTTTGTTGTGTAGTGTCATAGTGCTTTTTTCACTTAGAGCATCTTTTGGAACTAAATCAAATGACATACAGAACTTTGTTCCATCAGCACAGCCACTTTTACAGCCAAGTTTGTACTTTAACAGGAACACAGCTTGAATTTCATTTGGGATGGCCTATTTTCCATACACAGTAAATAAGTATATTCCTAAGTCCTAATTCTTTGTTGATTATGTGACATTGGCTATTTTTTGATCCTGAATTCCTTCCTTCCCCCGCTCCCTGCCTCTTCAATATCCTGAGACTGCAAAATACATTTTCCATCAGGAGTGTGCCTGGCACTGACTGAAAGTTCCTGTAACTAGAAATAAAACTACACGACCTGAAATGTCTTTTGACAGAACAAAGCAATCCATCAGGTTACAAAATGGGTTTTATTATTTGGTCACCTGCAATGCCAAGGGACTGCACTGAATACCCCAGGATGTCTTTCCAGCCCAGTGTACCATGATTAGAAACACAGAAAGCAGCAAATATGTACTCCCTGAGATCAGGTCTCTGCAATGATTCTTTATTGGACTCCAAAGTCAATGCAAGACCTATTGTGTGGATAATCAAAACCCTTGCTATTTCCAGACCAGCTTCTCACAATAGTTGTGCTCCATGAGAGCAGTGAAACCACAGATGAAGATTCGTGGGACCACTGGGGTCATCCAATACACTCCCTTACATTACAAGCTCTGAGTTATAAAGGCTTTTCATAAACATATGAACACAGAAGATAAAACCGAACTATGGAATTAACTCCTGTTTGCAGTGCAATGACGGAGCCTGTGTTACCCAGAAATTGCTACAGAATTCTACTCCTTCAGTCCTTTTTTCCCCCTTGCTTTTGCCTCTATTCACTTTTAAAAATCCAGTTTTGATGTCAGTTCTGGCTTAGATGCTCTGGAGAGAACGGGAGAAAAAGAGACAGCATTACTGGTGACACTTGGGTAATACATTTCCACATCCAGGCTAGTCCCTTGGCAGTTATATGTCAAGAAATGGGGATGAATGAAACAGATTAGCACAGAGTGAGATTCCCAGGTGGTATAAATTGACATAGCTTCTTTGGGCAGCTTTTTTACTAACTGAAATTGTTTTTCACCTCTTGAAGATGTGAACCACAAATTGAAGCGATATGAAGATTGAAAAAGAAATAAACCCCATATCTTTGCTGTTTTAGTTTCAGAGTTTAGCCAAATACAGTCTCATTATGAGGTCTGTTATTTCATCACGTTTTCTTCTGTGGCATCTGTCTCTCAATAGAAAATACTGAATATCTGCAATTTCTAAGGACAATTAAATTAAAGAAAGATGTTCATTTTGTGACACCTTTGCCCTCTAAAAATTAATTAGGAAACGAAATCCAGTGTGAGGCAATGCAATCAAGATCTCCAGCTTAACATTATGAAAACTGTTTGAATTCTTCACTTGTCTTGAGTGTTGTTGGTGGATCAGCTGTCAGCTCAGGGATCATGAAGAGGTTCAAGAAACTGCCCATCCAGCGACTTCTCTCTCTGCATTTTCGTAGCAAAGTCCTGTCTCCCTGCTAAGAGATGCTTGCAGCAGCCAGTCAGGGGTGAAACAGAAGTGTGATACCATACAAGCAGCAAAACCAGTAGGATTTTCCCCTGATGTCACCTCATTTTGAAACAAAATAAACATTCTGCTCCCCAAAACACATTTAGCTTTTCCTCCTTCCTGAGCCAGTAGTACTCCTGGTGGTGCAGTGAGGCTGATGCTCTCAGTTATCAGATTGAGTGCAGATGCATCAGCCATGCAGATGAGATGCTGCAGTCCTGTCATATCTGCTGTCCTCACTCAAAATACTAAAAGTCTTGTATTTTTACAAATTATTAAATACAGTATTAAAAACCTTGTGTCCCTGACAGGTCTATGTACATGTTTGGGTAAAGAAATACGTTGCAAAGGGCAGAGCAAGGGAAGAGTTTCCTACCCTTAAGACAGAAGCATCCTATAGCACAAAGATGTTTTGATTCTATTTCCTAATTTAAAAATGTGGTAATAATATCTAGTTATCCCTTAAAATACAGGGGTTTGCAGTGATTTCTCTGGATCCGAAGATTGCCAGGGGGCCAGCTGTTGCTGGAGTCTATAACTCACCTTGAAAAAGAGATTTTTATATTCCCCAAATTTGCCTTTTGGGAATCCTACAAAGTGTACAGTGAATGCTTTCAGCATTTGTGTGCCTGCACTTTGAAGACCGAGGAAAGTCATAACAAAGTCTGTGTTTAATAATATAGAAATAGCCAGTAGCCTCTTTCTGTACAAAAACAGCTTTGAAAATGTAAATGGATTAGCAGTTAATTGTTAGAAATACAGATCCCTTCAGTTTCCCAAGCTGCCTCTCACCCAGAGCCCCAGGAGCACGGATGGAGGATTAGGGAACCAGCAGCTATTTCACAGCTCTGCTTAAAGACCCATTTGTACCCATGTGGCCTGGTGCTGTTGAGAGTGCTGGGACTCCAGCAAGCACCTATAGGCTGTCTGCTTTAATTTACTGAGCAGCTGGGAGGTAAATGATGACATTTCAGAGCTACCACAGAAGGAGCGAAGCTCTGCCTTTAGGCCAGTACTTAGCCACAGCCTGGATAGATAAGAATTAAATTCTGTAAAGGAAAAAAGAAGCAAATACAGAAATTTAGACCTTTTTCCTTTACAGAAGGTTGTACAATACAATCCTTGATGAGCACCTTCTGAAGCTGTATATGTCTCCTGGGCAGTGTTGTTTCAAGTCTTTTAATTTCTCGACTTCTCAATATCATTGACTAAAATTAAAGAAAGGTTCAGAACATGCCTGTCAGTGCCTAGAATAGTCCTTAATTTGGGATGGGAAGTTTTAACAGGTTTGGTTCAAACTGCTCTCAGGATAATGGGTAAGTTTTGGACTGCAAAAATCTGCATGATTTAGACAATGTCTCAATTCCCAAGTAGCTCCTTGGCATTATTGTTTTCTTATCAGCCACATCTATATTGTGCATAAATTGCTTTGGGATTCTTGGGGTGAAAGGCTTTAGAGAAGTGTAAATTACTGTGTGGCCTGTAATTATTTTGAAGTGGTGATTGCTGGGCTGTGCTTTTTATTTGTATTGCAGGGGATTATGATTCTGGTATAGAGATATGGCAGCTTCAGAACTGGGGGAGAAATATGTTTTGAGACTTTGATTTATGTTTTTCTATTCTATTCTTTGAACATAGGTAGGAGGGCAAGAAGGAGAGCACAGATGTTTAGTGAACGTGCTCCTGCAGTGTAATTCATCTTTGAGGCTGAAACAGCAGGTTTATAAACTTGGTTAAGCAAGCTCCAATCTCTTTGCTGTTTTTCTTCCACCTCCTGGAAGCGCTTTTGACAAATCACGCACTTTAATAAAAACACATTTTCGAATCAATTTGGAAAACATACCACGATCAAAATAATGGCTGGATTATGTGTTTGGAGCTGGTGTCCTTTTATTGTGTGTGCTGGATGGCTCTGTTACATTTGCCTCAGAAGTTGTGAGTAAATGCAATGAAGAATGTTTGCTTAGAGCTACTGTAGCTGTCAGCCTGCATTTGACGCCTTCAGCATCCCACTAAGCATAAATTGTGGTGTTTTTCTGAGAGCAGGATAATGTAATTTCTGAATTTAGTTGTTAGAAGATTGCACAATTGCTAGAGAATATGTAGCTGCATATGAGACTTGGTTGTTCCTGACAAATTATTCTCAACATTGTGAGTCCCACAGGTCTTCAACAACTCTCTGGGATTTACTAAAAGGCTTGCAGCCCAAGAGAAAGAAGAAAGCCTTCTGATCTCACATCTTCCTTGGTTAATTTAAGCCTTCTGACATTGACTGAAATTTACACTGAAACTGTTCTTGGTTTGTTGCAAAGTACAGGAGTGGGATCCACACTCTTTTCCCCCATATAATGTTCTACTTTTTTTATAAGCAGACTATAAAAAGGATGCTAAGGCACAAGGAAATGATTTCTATGCATGTTTACATGATATTGGAATGAGCAGCTGGCAGTAACCTTGTGTCTCATTAACAAGATGGTATTTTCTGACTGGTTGGATGTGATCCTTGAAGTCACCAAAACCCCTGATGTATGTGTGTGAAGGCACATTTGGTACTTGCCAGTAGGAGGCAAACATCATTCTAACAAAAGGAAGTAAACATGTTCCAAATGATTTTTGGGCAGCCAAAACTTTCACAGCTTGTCAGCTGAAGTACACCAGCTATCTTGGTGGCTGAGCAGCGTGGGCTTGTGATTGACACTCTTCTGACTGAACAGAAAAACACGGATAAGGAGGATTTCAGATGTTTTCTTATTGAAAAGGCATCACAAATCTGAAGAGACTGGGGAATTTTACACATGGAGGAAAAGAATTGTTTTCCATGAACATGTTAACAGCAGCATTTATGGATGTGAGCAATAGCAGCCAAGGGGATGGTCAAGTCTGGTCCTGGACTGTAACCCCATTGTTTTCATAGCCTGTTGGTAGGAATTATACCTAAAATGTGAGGTTCAGTTTCTCATTCCTTACTGGTGCTTTGGACAAGTTTTCTCAAATTCCTATGGTTTGCCTTCTCCCATTTTCATATAAGTTGTTTAAGTTTTCTTCCTCACCAGCATTTTTCTTGTACCATCTTGCATTTTAATTTCCTGAAGCAACAATTTACAATGATGCAGAACCCTTTATTTCACCAGGTGGGTTCACTTTCAGCAACCAGCACTGCCAGAACAACTCTGGCAGCTTGTCTGAGGCTCTGCTGTTCTCAGGATGATCTCTCCTGCCCCAAAGGTGGAGAAACAAAGCAGTGACCTCCTGAGCCACCTTGGAAATCCAAGCTGCAGTCCTGACATGGTTGTTGGCTATCCCACCTTTCACTCTGACTGATTAAAATAATGAGTTTTGCCTCAACAAAGGAATATGTTATGATGGACCCTTGCTTGGACCTGCTATTGCTTCCCTGATGGGCCTGGCCTGATGTCTTCAAGTGTTTGCATATAAGGGAAAAGGCTGATGTGTTACCCTGACTCAGAGGTGTAACATATGTACATGTTATATGTCATAACACATGTACACAGACTAAGCCAAACCTATACATTCCATGAGGAAAGAATACACCAGAACATTAATCCCTCATCTGTGTTTTTATACATGTGGCAATGAGTTAGGGACTTCTTCAGTGCCCTGAGAGTCTTACAAAAATATTTTTTAAGTGAGGAGACAGGAATACATTTCTTGTGGGGAAAAGAGACTGAGGGTTGATCGTCTTGAGGTTGAGAAATCATCCTTTCATTTCTGATGGCAATTGCTCCTTTTTCCTTGAGCAAACTGCTCTGCAGTGTCCCAGGGAAAGTACTCATTTGATGATAGATTATCTTTCATTTGTGAAAAAAATTATCATGTTATGTGCTATGAGATTTACACAGAGTAAAGAAAGGGAGAATTTTTGTCTCTTATTCAGTACCATTGAAGCATAATGGAAATAATTATGGTTTAGGTTTTATTCTTCTCTCTCTCTTTTTTTTTTTTTTTTTTTTTTTTTTTTTTTTTTTTTTTGTCTTGGTGATCTGAAAACCTCTGAAATTTTGCATAGGCTTGTATTAACCCAGTAAGATAAAGGAAAATGGCCTATGTAGGTAGGCTTTTTTCCTTCTGTTGTAATTGAATTTTTGTGGTTTGTATACTGGAAAGTATCTTTCCTGCAGCCCCTGAGACCTAACATAAAATCCTCTACTTCCTCACTTCAGTCTCTGTCACGGCAAACTATTAATTTAAACTTCAAA
Source organism: Sterrhoptilus dennistouni (assembly GCA_013397095.1). Lineage (NCBI taxonomy): Eukaryota > Metazoa > Chordata > Aves > Passeriformes > Zosteropidae > Sterrhoptilus > Sterrhoptilus dennistouni. Next base: position 169,648 of record VWZU01003041.1, on the reverse strand, counting down.
CCCTCTAAATAATGTAAAATTTCCTTTTTAAATTTTTCATTCTGCCTTTACCGGCAGCTGATTTCAGGATTTCACCTCTACATACAAACAGTTCAGGGAAAAATTTCTCATCCCAAAAAAATGGCTCACCATGAAATTTGCTTTCATGAGAAACATAGTGCAAATATCTCAGAAGCAGAAGGAGCCATGGAGTAACTTCTTCATGTTGAGGGGACAAAGAATTTGATCACATAAAGTTCTGCCATAGTAAATTTGGCAAAGTCTTGACAAGTTTTTGGACTATCTATTAGCTACATAAATACTTGGAATGCTGGGCTGTCTATCAGAGTAGGAATTCTTACACTGTTCCAGAAGTTTAGCTGCTACCTGGTGTCTAATCTTTAACAAGGGGGCTTGCCTCTGGATGATTTATTATATATATTGAAAACAAGGGGAGTGATCCTACTTAGACAAGATACTCTCACTCTTGCTTGACATTTCATTCAAGCTTGTGTGCTAATCTTGAATCCTCTATAACTCCCCTCTGGACTGGCTTTTGGCTTTTCTCAACCCAGAAATCCACTGCCCAGGCCTGTCTTCAGTGGGCAAGAAGATCCCTGGAGAACAGCACTGGGCAGGGCTGTGATGTTCTTGCAGAGCAAGTTCTCTGCACGTTGTTCAGCGTTTCCTGTGGCAAGCATGATTTTAAGGCATAAAGAAGCACAAACCTGTGCAGAAATTTGACATTACTACCTTTGGCATGTCTCCAGTACCTCGTGGCAGTTCCTGCATGTGGTGCAGTGCCCAAGGTAGGGAGATGGGTGCCTGTGCTCCTGCAAACCCTCACACACACATTACTCATCCTGTAGCTCTCGCGTGGTAGAAATATTGAATCCTGTTAGAGGGTGAGTAATAGTTACGCATGAAATTACATCTACTTCTCAGATAGGTCAAGTTCACCTTCTTATTTTTACTGCAATAGCTTGTGCAAATAGAAGGCTAAATAAAGGCAGTGAGATGGAGCAGAGTGTTCTAGGGGTCTACTATGGAATTCATGTGAGACCAAAGAAAAAGGATTTTTTCTTTTTTCCTGAAGTTCCTCACCTGTAAAGTATGTGTATCTGTCAATACACAGTGTGCTAAAGAAAATTAATATAGCTTAATGGCCATTTATGTTCGTTTTTTGCTTAATTTTGTTTTGTTTTCTTGCTATTACTCTGAAGCCACACTTGAAAATGAAAAGGACTCAAGGTTGCTGTTTTCTTCTTCTCTGTTTGAGTCTGGTAACAGGCACTCCCAGGATAGACTGGAGGGATCCTGAAGAAGATGCTCTTGTGGCACTGCCTGTGGTTCATCAGAATTAATTCAGCAGCCCACAGATTCCTGCTAAGAGGTGCCCTGCAAAGTGCTGCTGATAAAGCCACCTCCTGTCTGTGCAGGTTTTGTGGGTGATACATTCAGTTCATTCAGACACAGACCATTTTCTCTTGCCTCTGCTCGCAGTTTTTATATCTCAAATACCACTTGCTTCTCTTCCCTGGTAACAAGGCAGTTGCATGCAGGCTGTTTTTTCCATCTCTTCTTACAAGATACTCCCTGCACTGAATCAATGATATGTAGACATTACTGGGTCTATTTTCATGGTATCTCCTATTTGCAGGCAAAATCTAGTAGAAATAATTCATTATTATTGTAACAGGGAAGATTTTTTTTCATCTTCTGGCTGTAATTCTATACCATTCACCTTCACCTTTACAGAAAATTAAGTGAAGGAATCACTGTGCACCAGTGGTTCCTTTGTGCACCAGAACTTTTTAGTACATCTTTTGTTTCTAAAAAGAGTTGCAAATACTTAATCTAACTATTTTCTATTGAAAAACATGTAGTGAATAAGAATAGAAAGTAATCATAACTAATGTACCCTTATACTTCAGTGGATATTAACTAGTATAAATGAGAACATCTTTATTTACTTCTTCATCAGTTCCATTTATTGGACTGGATAAGTTTTGAGCATGTCTTTCAGCAGTGGAGTGGATTCTCCTTGGTTTTGTTCAAAATTTCAATTACTGAGCCCTGCTGAGCTGGTAAAAAATCATCCTGCAAAACCTCAAGACAGTAAGCTGTGAGGGAATTTTGGAGTGCTAAAAGGAGTGGACTTACATCCAGTTAATATGACAACACCTGGCAGGGATAACATGGTGCTTTCCCAGTGGGAGAGGTGTCCACTCAGAGAAACCCTTCCCTGCAGTAACCAAACCAGTAACCACTCTGGGTTAACACAGCAGCAACAGCTCCTGGCACTGCAGCCAGTCTGACACCTGACATCCCACTGCTTTATTGAGTCTGCCTGAAGTCCTGCTTTACTTGAGAGAATTTTCCTTCACATTCCCTTCAACAACTGCAGATTGAAGGCTGCAGGGCATGTGGGATTGTGCACATATGAACAAGTTGTGTGTGTGCACGGCCACAGTGCCATCCTCCTGGAATAGCTTTTCCTGGGATACCTTGAGCTGTGTGTCAGCTTGCTGGCCATGAGCAGCAGTGCATGATAGCTGCTGGCCTTTCCCTTGAGAGCTGCTTTTTGGGAAGCTGAATGGAGGCAGGCTCTGCCCTGTTCTGTTCCACACGAGCCCAGCACTGACACACAGCATGGCTCCTGGTGGGTAATAATTCTGAGGGAGCTGGCAGACTCACAGTGATCTCAAATCAGGCTCCTTTGTGGTATTAAAACTTCTTTGTCCATAAACAGGGAAGTCTGTAATCTGATTATGGACTGGTGTGAATTAGAAATTGAGTTCACTCATGTCAATAGCTGCCAACATGTGTGAGCACAGAATTAGGCCCTTGGTATGTGGAGCAGCAGTAAGACTAAATTTTATGTACTTGCATAAACACAAAAGAGCAAATATTTTTTCTACATCTATAGAAAACCATGTTGCCATGAAGTATGTATAATTACCAATATACACTTTAATTTTTTATTTCTCAGGACAGTGATTATACAATTCATGTAACCTGACCAAAAAAAAAAAAAAAAAAAAAAAAAAAAAAAAAAGGCAGAAAGGGTTGTGGAGATTTTTTTTTAAAGAACATAAGGCTTAGAAAATAAGAGGCAGGAAAATGTGTGGCTGGGGAACGGTATTGGGAGTTTCTAAGAGCAGGTTACTGCAGGACCTGAATAGTGATCAGGAGACTCTGAAATGCTGCCTCCAGCAGCAGTTCTGCTGCCCACAGCCACTCACTGCACTTGGACAGTGGCACAGGCAGGCTCTTCAGTGACAAGGAGGGATTTTCTTTCCTCTCAAACTTTCTGGATAGCTTAGTCAATTTTCCTGGCTGATCATGTTGATCTCCTACTCGCTTTAAATATTTCAGGAAGGAGGTTCATTGCACTGAGGGGCTGCTCCAACACGGGCAAGTGCCACCTGCTCTATTGCACTGTGTAACAGAGGCATCTGCTCCCAGCTTTAATATTCTCCAGCATATTTTGGTAATCACTCAGTTATTTAATTGCACCCTAAAGGCACTGGAACATTTGAGAACCTCCTTGCAGGGCTAACGTGGATGCATTAGCAGTCAGCACTCAGGGTGAACTGCATTTTGCTAAGCCAAGTTCCCAAAGAAGATTACACCTATGGAGGATTAACAGCCACGTCAGGGACACAGGAGGGATGGCAGGGAATGACATTACTGGAGAACCAGGCAGCAGAGGGGTGCTCAGGAGGATTTCAGCAGGCATTTTGTGGAATCCCACTCTACTGATCTGCCTTGTTTCTGGGATGTTTTATAATGACAAACCACACACTTATAGAGATTTTACAGCTCCAGCTCTTGTTAGGTTCATCCTCTAATTAGGTCCCACCTTGTGAGAGCAGGAGGTTAATCAGCAAACTGTACTTTCTAGGAATAGATATCTCAAAAATTCTGGAAGTTCATTTAACAACAATGCTAGCAAATTATTGATTGTATCTCTGTCTTTGGCAACTTTTTAACCCAAGTTGCTTTTTTTTTTTTGTTATTATAAGGAAGAGATTTCTCTAATACCTTTAAAGCTGGTTTTGGGGCTTGCATGGAAGGTCAGCCACTGTGAAGCATAAAATCAAACATGAAACCTTTACACAAAGTTCTCATAAGGAGCTTACAAAAACCCACACATATTTAGTCCAACTAAAATTGTCATGACTTCATTCTTTTGTCTTAAAGTAGAAATTGTTAAACACAATTATATTTCAAGATGAAGAAGAATGTCTTGGAATCTTCCAAGCTACCTCTGCTTGCTTGGGCTCTTAGTGACAATAATTTGAAGTCATAATTTTGTTTTCAGGACAAATGTTTGGGCTGAGTATGGTGAAAGTTAGCCTGTTATCCCTTTACCCAAACAGCCATTTACTTGTTCCCTCTTCCTCAACACTCACCTTTGAGTTGAATCATGGCTCACTTTTATGTGAGGGTGGCTTTTATCCCCATCTATATCCATTAAGTTTCATTTCTGTCTGCATATGATAGAGAGAGGTGAAAGAGCACTGCTGAGCCCCTGATATGCTTGCTAAATGTGGTTTTTATTGCTCAAAATCCAATAAATCTGCTAAGGTGAAGGAGGCTAATGTGAGCAGTCCTGCAGGCTAGAGGCCAGCCTGGATGCCTCACTTGTGGTGCCCAGAGATGAGCAAGTCTGGCCAGGAGGGACTTTCTTGCTGTGCCTTTACTTTGCATTTGGCTTCCTTTGGCAATGACATTTCTCTCAGTATCACTGCAGTAAACACTGACTGCTCTCCCCTCTCTGGAGGGGCTGTTTGTACCCAGGGCTGCTTTCCCACACCAGGCTGCCTGGGCAGCTTTCTGCACACTGAGCAGATCAGTCTTTCCCTCACCAGCTCCATCTCCAGCAGCACCTGCCTTTGTGTCCAAGTTAAGGTGTGCAAAATGAATTTTGACTTTTGAATATTGTGTGGGAAATGATTTAAAACAGATCTTATTCTGGGAAATTAAAATCTTCTGAAAATGAACCCCATTTAAAAGAACTCTGGCAGATGTCTGGAGTCATGATGAGATTTACAAGCACAGATGAGGAGCCCCAGAGGCCTCTGATGTGTTGAGCTGTGCCCACAGCAAGCTCTCAGCCTTCTCCTTTGCAGAGTGGGATGGACCTTATCAAATCACAGCCTGAAGTCTTTAGCAAAACTTCTGTTTCCTTGCATCACTACTTTTTGGGCACATGCTTTGTACATTTTCTTCAAATTACTTTAAAAAAAGAGAGAGAGTGGCAATAGGGGAGAAAAATGAGACAGAACCACAAAACAAGCTCAACCCAGGGTCTGAACTTTAAAAGTAAATTTATTTTTTGAGCAATAACTTCCTGCACTGGGAGTATAACTTTTGATATGGTAGCAAATACTCCTCAACAGCCTGCCTCTTGAAAGAACAGATGCTTCAGAGATGCCTGAAGCTGGAGTCTCATGCAGCAAGAGGTTCCAAATCAGCAGTTTCTTAGGAGACTTGTGCCATGGCTTCTGGCTGTAGTCTGTCCTCATTCTTCTCTTCTTTCTCTTGAACCAATTTTACCTGTCCTGGCTGCAGGTTCGTGCACCCCTCAAAGGCACCCCAGGAATGCCTGTTGTTTTGTCTAATGGGAGTTTTCTCTAAAGTAAGAGTCATTAAAGGATGTTATATATATACAAAACATTGCTTGTTCATTATCAGCCTGCGGTGTCACAATCTGCTCACAGAGCTGACCAACTTCCTTCCATCCCCAAATCCCGGCTTTGGCACCAGCTCTGGGCTGGACCCGCAGAAAGAGAATCTGGCAAGTCCTGCTCAGGAGTCTGGAGGGTACAGACTCTCAGCCTGAACCACAACCGACCCCCCTGAAAGTTGTTTGGGCGAAAGTGTAATTAGAGCTGCATTTCTCGTGCCCCGCGGGGAAGCGCGGAGCTGTTGGGGCGCTTTACAAAGCGCGGTGATTCCCAAACCCCGGTGCTGCGGCGGGGGCGGTGGGGCCGGTGCCTGCCCCCGTCCCTGTGTTACACAAGCATTCCCGATATCCCGTATCCCCATACCGCAGTGGGCTGGAGGCGCTTTGGAACCGAGGGAGGAGGCGGCAGCAGGGAACGGGGAGGAGGGCAGAAAGGAAAAAAAACCAAAAAACCAAACCCTGTGGAACACGAAGGAAAGAGCAGCCAGCATAAACTTTCTGCTGCAGTCTCACTCATCTGGGCTGAGAGCACTGCGGGGCGCGGCTTTCCCGGGGCGCCGCTGATCCCGCTCAGCTCCGCATCCCCGGGGGGAGGGAGGCGGCACCGCCTGGGCTGCCCCGGG
>VWZU01003041.1:89488-162870 GCA_013397095.1 Sterrhoptilus dennistouni | reverse complement strand
CCTGCCCTGCCTTGTCTTACCCTGCCTTCCCCTGCCGTGCCCTGCCCTGGTCCGTGCCCGAGGTTGTCCCGGGGCAGGCAGGGTTGGGCTCTGAGATGCTCCCGGTGCCTCCCGCGGTCCCGGCGCGGCTCAGGCTCGGCTGGAGGGAGGCGGTGTGAAATCCACTTGTGAGACGTGATTTTGGTATCGCCTGGTCGGGAGGGTGCGGGACCGGGCGAGGCGGTGTGTCCGCTCCCGTGGCGGGGTCCTGGCGGGCGGGAGGGCTGGGTGGGTGCTCTGGCTGGGCGCTGGGGGAAGAGCCGAGGGAATAGCGGGCTCTGTCCTCGGCTGCCTCCTTGCCCAACCTCTGACACCATCCCGCCTTTGCATTGATTGAAAACTACTTTCTAGCCGAGTTACTGCACTCTAGAGCGATAAAATGAAATCCCTGATCAGATTGGTATTCAGTGGGAAGTCCCTCTGCAGAAATAAGTGGTTGTTTTTTTTTTTTTTTTCCTGAAATAAAATAAAACCCAGTCAGTGACAATATTTGATTAGTAACTCTTAGTCCTGAAAAAAAAAAACCAACAAAAACAACATGGAGAAATTTTACACGAGCTATTTTGTTTCATGAAATGATGTGAAAGCCTGAAGAGCTCACTTCAGTGCCTTTCTGTGGGTGCCAGGCTGTGCTTGGGTTTGTGTGGGATGAGGAAACCTGCTGGGGCTTCACTCCTGGTGCTGCAAAGTTGGGTTTGGGGTTTTTCTTCTCAGGAGGAGCAGCTGAACTTCACATCGTGTTAAGAGATTCTCAGTTGGGCTTTATCCCGTTAGTGCTGGGAATAAAAAACATGACTTAGAGCTGAGGCAGGAGGGGATTAAAGGTATAAATCTTTGATTAGCACTGTCATTTTTATATAGGCTGCCTTAGGCTGTGCAGTGTATGATCAGTAATGCAGGATGTCTGCAGGCTCAGGGATGGGGAGAGGGGTTACCTGTGGCTCTAATGGCCAGTTGTGAAAGGTGTAACTGTGTCCATCACAGCACAGAACAGCCCCTGAGTTTATGCCCAAATGGGCAAGGTCATGGGAAGTGATGAATGACAGTTGCCGTGGCCTACTTCAAAGAGTCAGCAAATATAATCTTAAATTGCTTAAAACCGTTTCATCCTCTCTAAGGTATCTGTGAGAGTACTAGAGAACAGAGAGCAGTGTGGTACTTGCTCTGCGAAATATTCCCTTGTTATGTTTGGAACAGCCAATGCTGATTTTTCACTGCCAGGAACATTTATTAAATTCATTTGACTGGACTTCTAAGCCAAAACAACAACAACAACCACCAATATCAATATGCCATTAAAAAAAAAAAAAAAAAAAAAAAAAAAAAAAAAAAGCCCAGGGGGAAAAAAGTTCTAAAAAAAAAAAAAAAGGAAAAAGAGCCAGAGGAGTCAATAGTCTTCAAAAAGAGAGAACATGAATCAGAGCCTCCTAGACATGAGTCCATTTTACAACCAACACGGTAATACTGATGCCATTAGAAAACTGTCTCATTTTTCTGCTCTTAATTCTGTATGTCAGGTGTAAAATGTGCTTTATAAATAGTTTTAAGTGCTTCAGTGCTGAGCCAATGGATACTCCATGAAAAGGTATTTACGACTGTAGAGGAGCAGTAACTTCCCTGTGGTAATGAGGACCTTGTATTGGAAATTACTTTGAAAATACTTCATTAGTGACCAGACAAATATAAATTGCATTTTAAGCATGACTTCCCAAGAAACAGTGTTAGCTATGAAGATTCAAGAAAACAAAATTACAGGAAAACTTCACACCTATTGGAATGAGATCCCTAAACCCCCTTTTATTCCTCTTATGTTTCTCCCCAACAAACAAAGCTTTGGCATCTGGCTCCTGTGTGTTAATATCAATGTATCAAGGTAATGTTACTTTTCAGTGGTTTTTGGATTTGTAACGCAGCATAAACTTCTGGATTCACAGAACAAGAATGAGCCACTTGACCACTAAACTGAATCCTGCAAACTTCATCCGTGCCAGTTCCCTCTCTGTATCACCTGGGGCTGCAGGAAGGCTGGTCCCTGGATGGAGGGACACCCCTGGCCCTTCCTCACATCCTTCTTTGTTGAGGGGCAGGAGCAACTTTTTGTGTCCATGAGCTGAGTGCACTGCATCCGAAGTAAGTGTGTTGACAGAGAAACAGATTGACAGAGGAAAATGAATATCAAGCAAGAAAAAAAAAAAAAGCCTAAAGATACCAAACGCCTTGGAAAAAAAAGTGAAATCTCCTAGAAAATACCTTTACCTCTAAGACTTTTTATAGCTTGTTTTGAGAGGACTGCAGACCTCACCACCTTGCTGGCACTGCTATGAACAATGATCTTTCACTCTGAGATGTGTATCAAAAACTTCTAAGGTCTAGCTGGGAATGCCAAATACCTGCCTCGTTTCTGTGTCATTACATGCTTGACTCCATGATCCCCCCATGGCTGTGGAATTGTTTTTATTCTTCACAATTTTGGCTCATCTTGTCAACACAGCAAGCAAATTAGCTCTTCCAGGAGAATCACTGAGTTTTGTGCACTTCCATGTTGTGCTGATGGCCAAATAATTTTTCAACATTCTTTTTCCTCTGACAGAGAAGAATTCTGTTAAAGCATTGTTAGCCTTGCTCAGAGGAAATTAAAAAAAAACAACCCACAACCCAGAAAATAATAATTATCTTGGCTAGCTAGGAAAACAAACCAAACATCTGTGTGAAATTTACAGGGATGGTGGGATTGAAAAGTTTATGTCTTGCTCTTAACACAGTCATGATTACATTTTGCTTTAAAAAAAAAAAAAAAAGGAAGGAGTTAAGCTAATGTTTCTCTGGCTTTATACATTCTTTAATAATAAAATATTCTTTACCAGATCATGACTCTCTGCTGTTATAAACCTCATATTGATCTGACTGTGAGCTGGATCATGAAAGGAGTTACTAATTGGCATTTCAGAAGCACATAATTACTGTGTAATATAATATGTATGTTATAACCTTTTACTCTTCTTTCTTTCTTTCCTGCTTTCCTTTCACTTTTATTTATTCATTAGCTCTTAGATTGTAAACTATAAAAGGAAAGTGCAGATATGTCCTTAGTAAAAATTCTGCAGCAAGTTTCATCAGTGTCCAGGGACTGTATCAGCAACTTTTACATTTCAGGTTTATTGTAGTTGTATTATAGCACCTGTTAATTGATGAGAAGTGGTGTACTAATTGTTTTCTTATTTACAAGTAGGTTGAGGAGCAAAGAATTTAAAGGGGTTTTTAGTGTTCCCTTTGGACTTCTATGTGTTTAGAGCAATTAATTTTTTAAAAATCAAACCTGTGCCTTAGCAGGGAACATCTGCCCACTCCCGCAAACTGCAAACACATCTCCTCCTACAGAGAGAGAGAGAAAAAAAATTCATGTGTAGCTGTTCTTGGTCATAAAGGCTGCTCCCTCACATTTCTTGGGTTAAAACTTCAGGTAATTGGCTCTGAATGCCTGCAGGATGTGCACACACCAGGCCTTGTGCAGTTAGGAGAATCACTGCAATCTACCAGCTGCTTAGGAAATAAATCCTTTAAAATGAGAGCAGCATTTCTGAAATCCATTACATCAAAAGCAAGTCACTAACAGATAATCTCAGTGAGTGTTCAATTATGAACTAGCTAGGATACATAGGGAAGGGCACAAGTGATACAGGGCTGTGTCATTTGTAGGAACATAGTCTATGGCAGCATAATAATGCAAAAAAACCCCCAAGACAAATAAGTGGTACATTTAAATGGAATAGGTTTGCATGATATTTTGTTTTAAGGCAATATGGAATTAAGGCAGACTTGTGCCATATTTGTCTTGCTGTGTCAGGAGTTGCAGCTCTGGGGAAGTGCAGTGTGGTGGTGGCAGGAGGCAGCCTGGCCATGGGGACACATCTCACTGTCACCTTCGCAGCTCACTGTCACCTTCAGCATGTGGCCAGCTCAAAATGCACACTTAGAACAAAGTAAATATTTCTATTTTCCAAAGCACTGGGCAAATGTACAATGCTCCTGTGTTTGTTCTGTTCTTGAGACTCTGTCTGGAGGTGTATGGTGACCTGTTAGGAGACTCCAAAAATTATAGATTATAGCACTCATCAAAGAGACTGGCTTGGAGCATGATAGAAATACCTTTAAGTGTTGTTGCCTGAATGCATTTTTGTTGAATGGAGTTGCTGGTGTGATTTATTTGTATTTTGTAGACCAAAACCGTGTGCATGGTGATACATTCATATGTGTGGGGAAGACAAGGTAGAGGTCTCTAGGTGGAAATACGAAGAACAGATCACAAATTTTAAGTCTTCCCATTTCCATGTATTATCTTTCTGTATTTTTTAAGTCTCCTTGCCAAAATCTGTAATACCAGAGAATAACTGGGACCTTTCCCTATTAAAAGCAGTAAAAACAATAAGAAGAGGCAGGAAAGAGGAAAAAAACCCACAATTTGAAATGCTTATATTTCCCCCTTCCAGTCTATGAGTAAAGAATTGCTCCATGTCAAAGGTAACATCATTAGTTAACCAGTACTAGATAAAACCTAAAAGAGAGGGAGAGAGGGAAAGAATTGCTATCAAATTCCCAACTGATGCCATAAGGAGCAGCACAGTGTCTCCATAGGTCTGGTGCTCAGGCCCAGTGTGTGCCCAGCATTCCACAGCCAAGATGGAAGTGGTTTAGGTCTCTCCTTGCAGGGGACCTCAGTCCCATTGCCTGCTGTGACCTTGCTGGTGGGGTGTGTTTGCTGGCACTTCCTTGCCTACAGGTTGTCAATATGCTTTCAAAACTTTCCACTCTTAATTCCCTGCTCTTTTCATAAAACTTAAAAGCAATTAGCAAAAAGTGCAAATACTTTTATATGCATGAATATGTACTGAATTCTGTGGTACAGGTTTGATATATACAATATATAGCCAACACCTCCCCCATGTATTCTAATATAGAGACAGTTCATGGCTTTCAGTGTAATGGTCACCAGAGGAATTTAGAAGGCAGTCACTTTAAAATTAATAAACATAAAGATACATGAACATGGTGGGAAATTATAATTAATAATGGGTTAGTACTTTCCTGGATTGTAATCATATAAATTTTTCCTACTGCCCATCATTGCATTAAGAAATAGGGCATTAAGTTTGATTCTATTTGAAGCTACTTAAGATACAGGTCTGTGAGTATTACATAACGCTTCCCTGAATTGATACCACGTCATGAGGAATTTAATCTTTCTCATTCTTTAATCCAAAACTGTTTTACTAACTATGTGTTAAGAAAATTTTGTGCTTATTTGGTTCAGTGTTTCATTCTTAAATTTAGCCTAGTAAGACCTGCACACAGTCTAACACCTGAGCATTGCTTTGGAATTTGCTTAGGACCTTTCCTGTTTGAAGATTTTTATCTGAGGACCTCAAATTGAATTATAAATGTTAAGTTATGCAGCATCCAGGTTTGTGACTGTGCTGTGTTAATCATTTGACAGGTTTTTGGATCAGTGACCTTGACTTCTCACGTGCTGACAACACCCAGTGTTACTGGCAGCATGTGCCAGAAGCAAAGCAAAGTTAACTTCTGTGATTCTTAAAAATGAGGCACCCGATGTGGCAGAATGCCTTGGGGGCTTTTTGTTTCAAAGAGAGAGAATGAGACAGGCAGGTTTGTTACACTGTGAATGGAACCAAGAGTGATTCACAGCAATGTACGCCGACCCAAGGGAGCCGAGGGAAGGAACACCTAGAATCAGAGTCATCAGCTTAATTAAAGACTCTCCACAGTCCTGAGCTATGAAACTAATGCAACTGCTGCAGATGAGAGTGTGATTTATTTCCTTTTCAATTTAACTGGTGAAGTAGTTTGAGTGAATTATGCTTTAAAATGCTGATTTCTCAGTGCTGATGGCAAAGGGAGCTCCAGCGCCCAAGCTGAGTGGTGGCGTGTGCTGTGGGTCTCGTCCCCACATCAGGAGTGCCAGAGGGAGGGAGGATGCTGGGGCCTCCAGGGAAGCAGGATAATGTCCAAAGATGTTTAAAGCTTAGTGATATTGATGCTGGCCTTGAGCTGCTGATGTCTTCCCCGAGGATACATCAGAAAAACAACCCAAAGTTAGAGTTTAAAAAAGGAAACAAATGGAACTGGAGAGAAGAGGACGGCTGTTCAGTTTGAGCTTGTGTGTGACCTTACCAAGGGAAAAGGATGGGAAGGCAAGCCCTGGGGAAGTTTTGCAGAAAGTTGAGAAGGAAGCAGAGATGATATCTGAAGGACACCTCGAGGCAGTGGCGGCAGCCTGGCAGGAGGAGGCAGAGACAAGGGATTTGAGGGAGACAGAATCCGAGTGCGACTGGCTGCTAACGGCAGCAGCAAGTCAGGAGAGATCAGAATGGGGTATTGTGTTTTAGCTTCAGCTAAGAAGAAATTACTTGGGATATTGGCTTTTGGATTAGATTACACTGCCAGATCTGACCTGTCACACAGAAGTTGTTGCAGAAAGTCACAGCCCTAAAGGGAAACCAAGAGACAGAGATAATGTACTTTTTTGGAGAAGTGACAGAGATGAGGTTTGCAAAGTTATCTCACTGTGGAGCCCCCAGAAGCAAGGGAGCAGAGTGTCTGCAGGCTTCATGCTTGGGACAAAAGCCATAGGTATATGTATGTATTTGGAAGACTTCTATATGTATGTATTTGGAAGAGTTAGACAATATGGGGAAAAAGACAAATATATACACAGGGTTTGTTATAATTAAGTCCACTGTTTTGTGTAGGAACATAGAAAGCAACAAAAAACCAAAAAGCCAAAACAATGGCTTTTTTGGGAAAGTTATGATAATAATTATGTAAATGTTTCCTTTTAAGAAAAGGTTTGGGGAGCATACAAGGATAGCATTTTGGTAATCTTTGTCCAGATTTAGCTACCTGTGCAATAATGGTTTAGCAGTGTGAGAGGCAATAACAGTACACATGGGTTAAATTATTTTTGAAAAAATTAAGTTGTTTTAAGCTTATTTTGTAATGTTTTAGTTGATGTAGCTCATACAAAAATGAATATTTCAGTACCAATAACAAGTGTATTGCTTCCTGTACAACCTGACCTACTTCTGCAAATAACAGATGTCAGGTATATCCATTCAGTGACATTTCTGCATGAGGATTTCTAAGAATTTTCATGTTAGCACAATGGTGGTGAAATCAAAATTAAAGCTATTTGTGTCAAAAGAGTGTGCAGTTGTGCAGCAAGTTGCTAAGCACAGAAAAATTGGTACTATTATAATTGAAGGGTAACACTAAGATTTTGTGTTCCTGCAGCTTGAGAAAGTTGCAGCATCCCAGTGCTTAATATCAAACTTGCCTTTAAGTTTATATCATTGAAAAGATGAACTTTTTATTTAAAGGTGGCTGTTCTTTAGGGTGGTAATTGTGTTCGCCCTGCTGCTGGGAGAGCACCGTGCCTGATCCCATCCTACCCGTCCTTTTCACCAGAGGTGCTTTGCCCAGGGGAAGTCCCTGGCTGGCAGTGTGCCCTGTGGCTGTTCCTTGGAGAGGAACCTCTGTAGGTGCAGCAGGGAGAGGGTTTTACACTCTCTGGATACATGTGATGCAAACATTTTCAGTTCTGACAAAACTGAGACCTGCAGGAAGTTTTTCACAGGGGAGAAAGCTGAGGCAGGTGCCTGTGCCTGCTGGTCACACTGGTGGCTGGAAATGCTCTGTTCATGCTCCTGCAGAAGGTAGAGGAGTGTCTCCAGGGCAGGGGATGGTGCTGGAGCTTTTCCCTGAGATCTGCAGCACCGTGCAAGTCGATGCACCAAAGTCCATTAGCTTAAGGGGAGCTGATCTCTTGGTGCCAGTGGTGAGGGCTGAGTGTCCCTCTGGGGACCCCATTTCCTCAGCCCTGCTGCCTGGGTAAACAATCTGTCAGAGATCTGCAATGGTGCCTCTGTCTCTGAATTTTCTCTTCACTACAACAGTCAAGGAATGAAGAGTATTTGTTTAAATACTTGTTTATTAGCCTTATTTATGTTTTAAAAAATGTGGTTTCAGCAGTGTAAAGGCAAGAGTCTGTCCCTTGGCTTAGTTTTCCCCTGGGTATTATAGATGAATAGCAGGCTTACATTTTGAAATAAACTCTTCTTTTCTTTTGTAAAATCAATTGCTTAGGCAGGAAAGTTCCTGACTTCCCAATTAAGCAATTTATCTAAAAGAAATCTTTTTTTCCCTTCCCTTCAGAGCATTAAGCCCTTACTCAGCTTGAAAGCTGCATCAGTCTGCCAGTGTGGGATTAATGCCACAAACGTTGCTGCTCATATTTGCTGCAGAGATGACCTGCAGACATGACCATCATGTTAAAAAATAGCTTTTATAATTCCTTGTGCCTGATAGCAGAGCCAAAACCTGCCTCTATGTTCCTATATTTCTTTTTACTGGTTAGAGGAGGGGAGAAGGCACAAAATGTGGTGCCTGTCCCTGCTGGCCCATCCATCCCTGCTGCCTCCTGGGGCTCGGGCAGTTTGTGGAATGGTTTTCTGGCTGCAGTGGCTCTGGCTTTGCCCTGTCCCTGTCTCCGTGGGCGCACACTGATCCCTCCCTGGGCTGTGTGTGAGCACTCACAGCCTGGCAGCCTAAAACCTGCTCTGAGCCTGGTCCCACTGCACACCAGGAAGACTTAGAGCTTACTTTGGCTTTTTGGATAAATCTAGGGAAGGGAGGAGATGTTTCCTTTTCCTTTTAACCTGTTTGCCTGTTGTCAGTATAAATAAGTTTGAACATATTTTGAGATTATCAGCACAGCTCCTGAACGCTGAAAGGAATCAACCCCTCAGAGCTTCTGAGCTTTCCCATCACTCACATTTTACCTGTATGAGCAAATCCAGTGTGTGTGTGTGGCACTGAGGAGCACAAATGTGTTTATTCAATCTCTGTCCTAACCTTGCTCCTCTGAGAGCTTGGAAGGAAATTGCTTCTGCATTTTCTCCTTGTGGGACATATTATTTTCTGCTGCTTGTAAGGATCCTTTCCCCAACTCTCCTGCTAATTCAAACCAAAAAAACCCCATTCTAGCAGTGCTGGAATGATTGACTGAAGGTTTTCTTGCTGTAATTTATAAACATATCAATAATTTCTTAGTTGCTATTTTTTTTTTTCTTTGTACAGGACACATCTTATTGCTGGAGCTGAAAACTGGAAAATTGGAGTTTGGGGTAGACTCATGAGTTCTGTTTCCTCTGGTGGTAACTGCTCATCCAGGCAGAGATTCTGCAACTCTTTCTGTTGAGCTTTTCTGTGGAATTAAAGCTGTTTTTAGGTTAACTGTTTCTCTTAGGAGATGTTAGGAAGCTTTCCATGGCCAAGCAGGCTGACCCAGTTGCCTGAAGGTTGGGGTGACCTGAGCTCTGCAGGGAGGGGAGCTGAGGCTTTTCACTCACTTTCCCTTTGTGCCTTTCTGTTTTCTCCTGGCTGTGAGTCCTTGTGGGCTGTTTGCCTGGAGAATCACGAGCCAGTGAACTCGAGTGGCAGGAAAAGAGCGGGTGCCAGTCACTGGGCAGCCTGGAGGGAGCTGCCTCTGGTCTGGTCCCTGTGTGGCTCTGCTCAGCCATGCCTGGGGCAGCAGTAATTCTGGGGGGAAAGGAGGCAAAAGGAATATGGCAGAAAAAGGCTGAAGAAGATGAAGGAGAGAAGTTAATCTTTTAAACTGGTGGCCTCAGGAGACACGTCTGTTGATGGCACATCATACACACCTTGCTCATGTGAGCATCTCTATGGTTTGGGATGATTTTTGCTTTCTGAGGTGACAGGACTGTGCTCATACTAGAAACCTTTTCACCTAATTTTTTCACACAGTATTATCTGGCTGCTGGGAGTCAATACAACCACAAATTTGTCTGTTTAAAGACCCAATATATGCTACCCATGGCTCACTTTCCTAGTCATGATTTTTAAGCTGTGAATTCCCTACATTTGCCTACAGTAAAACCTCAGCTGACATCCACAAGTACATATTTTTTGCATAGATTTAGTCTGGAGTTTGAAAAATCTCAGTTTTATAATTCAACAGATGTAATGTGTTTTCTGGGAACATTAATGTTTCTGAAATTTGATTATGCAAATATTTGCAGAGGGCAAACAAATGCTCAGTGAACAAATCCATAAAATAATTAGGCAAAGATTGGTGGTTTTCTATTTTCATAGTATTTGTGCCTCTCTAAACATTTCCCAAACTCTCTGGATGCCACTTTCCTCTCAGTGATTTAAAAGTCCCTGGTGACATTAATTGCATCCCAAGAGAATTCACCTTTACTGGTGAAGCTGATGCCATGCAAAGAAATTTTCTGAGATATCTTTACAGATATTTTATAGATTCAAAGAACTTTACCAGCATCATCAGAATTATAACACTAAGCACTGTTCAAATTTGAGGACTCTTAAAGAATGAAGAAAAAGTATTTTAGATGACCACTGTCCCCTTGGTTATTGGTGGGCAGCTGTGCTTTTCCACATCCAGTGTTTAAATATCAAGTCATTGAATTGATGGTTATGCTGTGAAAGAGATTTATTTCATGACTTATAATTACTCTCCAAAATTTTGATTTTTAAATTGTTTCTTGTCATGTTGGCTTGGAATTCTGCAGGGTCACTGTAGCAATCATGAGACAGGCAAGTTATATTTGGATTGAGCTCCAGACACATGGAAGTGGGAGGCTCATTCCCTCCCAGGCTGTGTGTTCCCAGCCCAGCTCTGTCATTTTTGTACTGGATTGAGCAGCATAAAATAAATGCATTTGTAGTCCCAGGCAGTGTTCAGAATGAATGTTGTGTATAAAATTGCTTGCTGAAGTAACTGGCCTGATGCTGCGAGAGAGATGGGCCAATAGAGAATTTGGGTCACTATTATACCTAAGAAGATTTCTGTAATTAAACTGCTTTGCATTTTTACATGAAGAAGTTGAAAAAGCTTTAAAGTTTCAACCTGTGTATCCCCTTTCCTCTTGAAACATATTGTTATAGCTTCAGATCTTAACCATTTAGAACCAGATTTTGATAAAGAATCATCACTGCAGACTTTGAAGAACTTCTTTCTCATGTTGAGAAAGATGTCTAAACATGTATTTTCTGTGTGTGTCACCCTCTGAGTACTCTGGCCTTACAAAATAAAGCTGGCATGAGTTAGATGCCATGGAACTAAGAAAGAATGAGTTTGAATGAAAAATAAATAATAACTGATACTCAAGATTTTTATGTTTCATTTTTAAACTGTAATCAAAAAAATAGTGTGTGCTCTCATTTGATGAGTGCTGCACACACTGCAGAAAAAGTGCACTGCAAGATTTTGGAGAAGTGCCCACAACTGATGCAGTAGGTTTTGGGAATAATTTTATTTTTTATGGTTTGATATTTTTTAAAACACTAACAGTTCTCAATCTGCTTCTTGCTTAGGTCAATTATTTTTTGAGGAGGGATGCAATGTGCTCATTACTTTCCAATATTTCTCCTATGTTGTTGCTGCAGAGAAAGCAGACTGTGAAGTATCTGAAAGCCCAAAGATCAGTCTTTAATGATTTCTGCATTTAGAATATAGGAATGAAATTACTGACATTACAGCTTAACACAAATTTTTGTTTCTATTTAATAACTGCTTTGAATAATAACTCATGTGAATGATTATGCAACACAATCAGCATTTTAACTTTTTAAATTAAAACGTTGAATACCTACAGGTATAGGCTTTATGGAGTACTATGTGATAATGCAAGAGTTCTCCAGATTAGTACTATGAATGTTTGACAAAGTCTCATAATGTCAAAGTTTAAATTATTGAATAGCTACAATTCTGCTGTAGAAAGGGCAATGTGGATCATGGGACATAAAAGGGAGCATGTTCCAGATGAAGTAGCTGAGTAAATATATCATCTCAGTGCTTGATAAAGTAGCTAAATTACTGTAAACAAACAATAAAACATCTTAGAGGAAATATCTCAGAGAAATTGCTTATTGAAAGCTTAAAAAGATAAATGCAAATTGTAAATATGTAAAGGCTGGAGGGCAGCTTTTTGATATAAGCTGTAGGTTCTCTTGGCTGTCTGTCTAATACAGATGATATCCTTGAACAGTAATGACTATTCCCTCTGACACAGAGTAAAGCATAGCAAATGAGAGTTGATAAAAGATGCACCAAATCTATTTCTGCCATTAAATACTTATAGAACTATTTCTGGGCATTGTAATTTGAAAATGTTCAGTAAAAGGAAAACGTTGAGACTCTATACATCATTAATCAATTATAAGCCATCTTAATGGATAAGAAATTACTCCCAAGATATTTGTTTTATTAGTGAACTCAGTTCTGCAAGAGCATCAATTCACTGCATACCACACAAGCAGCTTTTTTCTCTTTCTCTTTTTTTATTTTTTTTTCATTATCGTCAATTTTAGTTTCCAAGAAAATATCCAGGCTGGAATTGATCATCCCCCTACCCCCAAGGCTGAAGATGCCAAATATATGATTTTATGCCAAAAGTATTTGTGGAAGCATCAAAGTTCTTGTCTGCCAGCCAGTGGCTGGATGCCATCAGCAGCAGAGGTGGCCGGGAGTTGTCAGGCTGGTGCCAAGGTGTTGTAAAAGTGTGCAGGGACACCTCAGAGCAGCCTTGCAACACTTAAAGGGCTGGAGAAAGGTGGGGACAGACTCTTTAGCTGGGCCTGCTGTGGTAAGGGAAAGGGATAATTAAAATTTAAAGAGGGTAGATTTAAACCAGATATGAGGATATATTTTACAATGGCAGTGGTGAAAGGCTGGTTGCTCAGAGAGGTGGTAGAAGACTCATCCCTGGAAAATTTGGTTTTCAGATTGGATGGGGTCCTGAACAACCTGATCTAGTTGAAGATGTCCCTGCTCACTGCAGGGTGGTTGGAGTAGATAAACTTTAAAGGTCCCTAACAACTCAAATTATTCCATGATTCTATGAAAAAGGAGAAAATTAAAAGTACTATGAATCACGCCAGAGTTGTCAATAATGTCCCCTCCCATGAAGATGTAGGCAGCCTGGAAGAGCTGCAAGAAACTGTGTTTTGTGCATACATTGCTCTGTGGTAACTTTTTCTCCTTCTACTGTATTTTTCATCCTACTGCCTGTGCACAACTCTCATGTAGAGGAAAAGGTGGTGGTAATGAGCTGAGCTGATGAATCTTTCAGAGGAAAAGGGGAGAAAAAGAGATAAAGTATTGCAACTGTTTTCAGTAAGGGGGCTTACTTGAAAATACTTAATTTCTGATTCTCAGTGTTTTCCTAAAATGACACTTAAAGAAAAGATGATAAAAAGTTTCTAAGATAATGAAAATACTAAAATGACACTGATAACCCTTCTGAATTTAGTATTATTTTATGTGACTGCTTTATTCATTATGATTTATGGAGAATATCCCTGGCTATAAAAGCTAGATAATAGATGGGTTTTATCTTTTTAATAACAAATCTAATCCTACAGTCATTATTTAATCAAAATTCCTTCTTTTCAGACATTTTCTTGCATGTGTTTTTCTGAGTCAGGTCTGTGATACTTAGGAGTTTCCATAGGTGACAATTTACATTTTCAAAAAGCACATCAAGAAATGTTCATGTTCTTGCCTCATGCCAACATGATGAACAATTAAACACTATTAATTTTCTTCTATGATGGACATTGAGACAAAGAAAACTTAAATATCTTGCATAAGGCTGTTGAGGGCTTGGTGTTAGAAGTGATGAGACCTTGAGAGTTTCTATCTCTTTTCAATACCCAGCTGAAATACAATAGTCAAGAGGAAAAGTACCAGTCTTGTTCCTTTTTAAGACAAAGTGGCCAAAGTTCTGCTGATTTTTAAGAGGACAGAGTCATTGGGTAGGTGACTCTTCATTTCTCTATAGGTCATCTGTAGGCTCTTGGACAAGGTGCAGAATAAAGGTGCTGTTGTATTAGGTATTGTTGTTGTTGTTGTTTTGTGGTTTGGTTTGGTTTTTTTCCCAGACAGGAGGTATTTGTATTCACCTTTCCTAAAGAGATAGAAGGATCTAAAATTTGGAGACAACGTATTCTGTAAATACAGACTATTACTCTGAAGAATATTTAATTATCTTTGCATTGTCAAAGTAATGAACTGATGTAGTTTTGATCTTCACTGCTGTGTGAAGAACAGAGGAGAGACACAAAAAAACTAATGAAATTTTCCCCTGTCCAACCACATTTGATAGATTTGCTTGTCATTCAGTGAGAAATGCCACAGAGCTGGGAAATCTCTCTGGCTCTGCTGAAGGAGTTTTGAGTTACGTTTCTTAATAATGTAGCTTTATATCTAGTGGTGAGTTACAAAGATTTTTGTCCTTCTTTCCTGAAGGCAAGATATGATCCAGGTTCTCTGATGAGACGAAAGCTGGTGGTGTTGAGTGCAATCAACATTCATCAAATGATCTTATGAAGAAATTTGGTTGTACAGCTTTTTGAGGCAAACTCTGGGGCTTCTTGGATACATCATTTCTTCCTAGAGCGCTGAACGTGCTGGAGGAGTATACAGCATGTATAATGCATGCTGGAGCAGTGTGCTGATGAAATGTGGATGGAATCAAATAGTAAAACCAAGAGTAATTGTTGAAATCTGGTGCAGACCCTGGGTGTAATTGATAAATAACTACCAATAACCAGAGCAATAACAGTTCCTGTGCTGTGCACACGCTCAGCAGCAGTTTATGTTTTCAAGGGAAGTTAAAGCATGTCTGGGTTTTTCTCGAGGTTCAGAAGCAGGGCTGCAGTGCAGGTGCTCTTTCCATGTGCAGCAGCCTCACAGGGCCATGCTGGGAATGGGAACACCCTGCACAGAGACACCTGTGTACCCTGGTGGACTCAGTCAATCAGATCTGAGTGGGAACATACAGAGAGTTCCACTGTCCCACCTGATGACTCTCTCAGCTGCTGGAATGGGATCACACTTGACCATGGGCTTGTACCCTCTGCTACTTGATTTCAAAACTGTTTTGAAATTATATGATTCTGCTCTTGATGGCTACAAGGAGAGCAAGCTTAGATGGCCTCTCTGCCATGGCTGGAAGGTGCCTGAATGTTCAAGCACATTAAATACACACAAAGTGCCAGGTGACATCGTGATTTAGTGTGGTGATAGGAACTCACACTGATCTTCTTCTCCTTAATCCCATTTCAGTAGGTGGCTCTTGGACAGGTAAGATTAGTAGCCTGCCAATGATTATGTGAATTTAATTCCAGCTTCTAAATTTTATTTAATTGCTGTGAGATTCACTTTAGGTTTCTGGTCCAATAACATTTTAGTAATTAGTGACCTAACTGACATACAATACTGCAACAGTCATTTGGATGAAGGTTTTGTTGGTTAAAAGAAAATCAGGCACTCTTTCTATAATTAAGTGTGTCTTAAGTGTGCACGAGGCAGCACAGGCAAGGGAAGAGTGAAGGTCTGGGTTTGCAGATGTGTTGGCCAGAGGGACAGGCAGACAGGGAGGTGTCTAAGGAGAAGGGGCAATTGCCATGAGCCATCAGGGCCTTCAGCCCCTTAAAGAGCAGCTGATGAGATTTACCTGCCTGTGCCTGAAGTCTCCCTGGGAGATCTCCTAGGGCTGGAGGGGACCTGAGGCAGGTCTTTTGAGAGCCGTGTAAGGGTCACTTCTCACCTCCACCTGCAGCTGATATGATAAAAACAATGTTTGGGCGAGCAGGGAGTGACAAAGCTGGATCCTTCCATGCACTCCTGGCTTCTGAGGACAGTTCTTACACAGCTGGAGAAGGACACCTTGAAGTTTGGCATAGCCATGGGGCAGAGATGGAGGTGTAGCCACAGGCTCTGGGAAGAACTGGACACCTTTGAGCAAACTGATGTCCCTGACCATTGCAGGGGGCTTGGAGCAAAATATCTTCAGGGGCCCTTCCAACTCAGACCATTCTGGGGTTCCATGACTCAAATGTCATGTGTTGCTAAACTGGAAATTTGTAGAAGCTTTTTTAAAACAAATGCTTATATTAAATTCCCCCATATCTGTGAGAATTAGAAGTTGCTAGTTTCAATAAGTAGTTTTGTTTCAAAGAAGTTCCTTAGGGAATAGAATGAAGGAGATTTTCCTCATTTTTGTATCAATGCTTCAGTTAAATATTTATGAATAGAAGCTCTCTGTTGTACTTTGAAGCCAGCCTGTTTCTCAGATATGTATTAGTGTCCAAATCTGTCACCATAACATCCTGAATCCTTTAATTAGGTTTGCCAGTTCATGAGTAAACTAAAGTTGCTTCATCAGATGTTTTTTTAGACAGAAAAGATGTTTCCTTGATGTTTTGAGTTATTTACATTTTCTGCAATGCAAATTCTAGACACAGCCTTTCAGAAGGCTAAATGAGCTTGAAAAATAGAGGTCATATCAAAGTGATGTAGAGCTGAGTCTTGGTTGTGTTGGCTTTATGTTGTTTCTAAGTAGAAAATATTCAGCAATAAAAACTGTTCCTTCTGCTCAAGAGTTCATATGGTAGCAATTTTTGTAAGACTTTTCTCTTATGTGTCAACAGACCCATCCTTCCTTCCTTCCTTCCTTCCTTCCTTCCTCCTTCCTTCCTTCCTTCCTTCCGCTCCTTTTCAACTTTTCTTTTTACCCAGATATTACAATATAAGATTCCCCATAAACTAACAATATGAAAACACTGAATTGATATGCCTCTCTACATTTCCTAGCAGGAGTTGTAGCATTTTATGGCAAGCCCATCTCCTGTGTGGCTGGAAAGCTTTTCAGAAGCAGGGTTGTTGCCTGTGGTATGAAACAGCATAGCTAATGCCATGCAACAGTCAGAGAGCCAGCGTGTGGTCTGGCTGCCTTCCCCTGACAGGGCATGAGCAAAAAAAACCATAAAAAATTAAATATGCAAGTTTTTACACTGTATGTGAGCAAGTACTATTCCTTTGGGTTCTACCATATGTGTTGTTCCAAGGAACAGCTGAATGAAAAAATTGCTGTTTTGGCTCATCTGAGGGCCCTGAAGGTCCAAAAAATAAGCACCATTTCTCTACTTGTCTAAATTCAAAGATACTTAAATAGAGTACGTAAAAGTTTTAGATTGACTTCAATGCAAAATATTTTTAGAGCACTTGTATGTTTTGCACTTAATCTTACTTTTAGAAGTGGAAGTTTAATTTTTTTTTCCCTAAAGTAGAACTTTAAGTGGAAGTGCTCATGCTTTGCACAACCATATTCTTCAGCAAGCTTTTTGAGTTGAACTTAGATTAAATTTCCCATGCTGATAGTGAGATAAAGAATCAGATTGTGGAGTAAAATTGATGATTAGTAATGACCGATTATGGTAACCAAGCAACCAAGTGAAGACTTGAAAAATCCTACTACTTCAGAACAGTTCCAGATCACATTTAAGAACTATTTAACCAATTCTGAGTGAAAAACCAACCAACCAACCAACCAACCAACCAACCAAACCCCAGCTAACAAATGTAGAGTGTTTTGGCAAAGAATATACAGCCTTATAAAGGGAAATTAAATGCAACAAAATTTGACTTGACTCTAAAAGACTTTATATGATTCAGCTGAAAGGTTTGATATTGTCTACTGGTCTGTAAGGAGATACAAGCGCAGGATAGACTGACAAACATTTATTTCATCATTGATCCCACATATGCTTCTCACTGCTAAATTGCAAAAATATAAAGTTTACAGACCAGTCATACCTTAAATTCTTATTAGAATAGATTAGAATCTATACTCAAAAGAAACTCTTGTTGTCCCATGTGATTTTCTCTTCATACTTATGTTTACATTATTTTTTTTTCCTTCTTCCAGGTCAACAGATAAGCAAAATTCTTTGAGGTCACATTATTCAGCATTTTATTGTGTAAAAATTAAGCTTTTTTTTCTAAAAAAAAAAAATAATAATAATAATAAAAAAAAAAATCAAAGCTGGTTCTATAAGTAAAACTTCACAGCCTGCCCCTCTCCCCTGGCTAATTAAATCATTGGGGAATGTTAAGACATTTTAAGAGTAAACAAATAAATAATAATTCTCTTTCCATTCCCTCATTTGTTACAGTTTGTAGGATAAAACAGGTGAGCAGCAGAAGGCTTTGGGCCTTTCCAAAAGGGGAGCAGAGGGGTTGCAGGCAGAAACCCCTTTGGAGATTGGAAAATGTCAAAAGTACCTTTTAAAAAACACTCAACCTAATTAAAATTTATTTTACCACAAATGGTGATAAAGCACGTAGTGTACAGTGTGTGAGGGTGCTGGTTTTGACCTTAAAGATATAAAACAAATTTAAAATACCATAAAAATTGTAGTGCTTTGTAAGCTCTGAATAGAATGACATTTTCCTTCCTCTTCCTGGGACTGTCAGAGTCTTGACTTCTAAAACCCCTGTTTACTGCCTTAGAGTCTTGGCAAACACAGCCACCTCATGGGATCCCTTCTGAGGATATCT
The DNA here is from genome assembly GCA_013397095.1 of Sterrhoptilus dennistouni. Classification (NCBI taxonomy): domain Eukaryota; kingdom Metazoa; phylum Chordata; class Aves; order Passeriformes; family Zosteropidae; genus Sterrhoptilus; species Sterrhoptilus dennistouni. Next base: position 144,368 of record VWZU01003041.1, on the reverse strand, counting down.
CTTGGATATGAAAATGATGTTTTCTTTAAAATCAGTCCCATGGCAGCCCTGAAGGTATTTTTGGTAAGTTTTCACCAGAAACGGGAAACTTAAAAAGCAAGAAACAACACTTAGAATTCATCTTCTAAAAGTGACATAATTTCCCGCTTCCAATTAGGAATTAACCTCAGGATTGGATGAAATTGTTTTAATGTTTTCCCTTCATCTGGCTACTGAAGGTTTATGTCAGGAGGAGTTGCTGCTGCTCCAGCTGTATCAACTTCAGCCAACTCATCACATCACACTGCAGCCCACCCAGTGCAGCCCTGTGTTCCCTCTGTTGGATGCCAATTAAAGAGTCTTAGTCTAATTCTTAGTGTGCAGCAAATTAATTAGTTAATTGAGAGATGAATAAAGTCTAATAAAATTTTAAAAAATGAGCAACCTGTGCATGGATCTGGAGTTTGCTCTTCTGTAATAAGACAATTACAGTTCTGAAAAACAGGGAACCTCCTCCACTGCCAGGTAATATATCAGGTGCAGTGAAATGCAGATAGTTGAAATATTCTAGAGTATTTCAGAAGTAGTAAAAATTTCCAAAGGCAACAGAATTTGTGTAGAAGCTGCTGTGGCTGTTATGGGCATGTTTTGGGCAGTCCTGTGCCGTAAAACTGAAGCCAAATTTCTTAAGATGATCAAAAATAACATATACATAATCTTTAATAAGCTACTAATTAGAGAAATGCTTGTGTTTAAAGCATCCACAGATACTGCAAAGCTGTGCCCTGGAATATCTGCTTATGCCTGAGGTGGCAGAGATGGGCTGAGCCAGAGGCAGACAGAAATGGTGGGCACAACAATCCCTCCAGTGTTTGCATATCTGCAAATAATGCATGAGCTTTCTGTGAGGAATTCGTGGGGAAATTAGCATCCAGGTCACCAAACTCCATGTTTGTGTCCCTGATCTGCTGGGGGAAGAGAGGTGGCTGTCACCAGTTCCACCCCCATGCTGCTCTGTGGATGGTTGTCGTTAGTGATTACAACTTTCATGTCTTTAATTACTGAGATGCTTTAATTCAGTCTGATACAAAATGAACTTAAGGCTCTGTGGATTCTCATTTGTGCTTTTTTAAAAACAGGGTTTCGTAACAGAGCCTGAAATTTAGTTCCCTCTGAACTTTCTAGAAGTTTGACTGTCACTGAGTTTGGGACCAGTTTTGACCAAGACAGTTTATGGCTTTCTGTTAAACCACATGAAAATTGGAGGATTTGGAGGCATTCCCTCACAATCATTATTTCATATCTGAAAGGAACCTCAGGGTATTAAATTTTCAGGCTACTGGTTTTTTTTTTTTTTTTTTTTTTTTTTTTTTTTTTTTTTTTTTTTTTTTTTTTTTTTTTTTTTTTTTTTTTTTTTTTTTTTTTTTTTTTTTTTTTTTTTTTTTTTTTTTTTTTTTTTTTTTTTTTTTTTTTTTTTTTTTTTTTTTTTTTTTTTTTTTTTTTTTTTTTTTTTTTTTTTTTTTTTTTTTTTTTTTTTTTTTTTTTTTTTTTTTTTTTTTTTTTTTAAATTTTTTTTATTTTTTTGAGTCCAAGTCTATAAATGCTCTTGTCCACAAGGGCCCTCTAAAACAGACATTATCTACATCCTAAACAGAAAAAAAAGAAAAAGGCACACTTAGAGGAAAGTGATTTATGGAGCTTGTAGGTAAGCACTAATTTATTTGCAGATTTGTAATACATCTAAACAAAAAGATTTTCCTAAATGCATTTCAATGGAATTACCATGTAGGCCAAGTAATGCAAAACGACAATCTGATTATCTTCCTTTTGTCTTGTGGCATTCAGGATTTGATCCAACACAAAAATGGGAGCCAGATAAAGAGCAGCACTGAGCTCAGTGAGTAGTGTAACTCATCCTCTTAGTTAAAAATGTTTATCTGCAGTCAAAGCTGCAACTGCCTGTAAATGGCTTAGAGAAATGCCCTTGGTGAAAGCCTTAAAGCATGTGCTTAATTTTAAAATATGGATTTGCTTTGAAATGCAAAGAACATATCATAGCATAAAAGTAATTTCAGGACAATATAATTAGAAGTGCCCATATAGTCTTTTTTTGGCTGTGATCAACCATGATATTGTAGTCAGATCCCTGTTGCTCTTGCCAGGCAAAATGGAGAAACAGTAATGGATGGAATTACTGAAAAAGGTCAAGAAATGGATGTACAAATTACTAAGGGTATTTTTAGGGCTTTCCTTTGGGGATATTGCTTCAGAAGGGGAATCTGGGCTTCCACAGTACTTGAGTGAGAAATCAAAATTATGCTTGGAGTGAGTGACTACCTACAGCTACAGAGGGGGTTTCGTAGGGAAAAAGGGTCTTCTCAGAACTTTTGCCGTCCTCTGAGAGCTTGTAGGGAGAAACATTCTGTTTTCACCCAGAGCCCTGAGGATCATTTCCTGCAGTGTGGGCTTTGTCCCCACTGAGCCCCATGTTCTCCTCTGTTTCTCTGGGCTCTCAGTTTGCCCCAGTGAAGCCATTTCCTCACCTTCTGACTGCTACCGAAACTGAAGCCCAAAGACAAGTTAAAACAGACAATAAAACATGTGGGCAATCCTGAAATAATTGTGTGCCACAAGAGACTTGTTTCAGGATTACTAACTAGGATTACCAACATATGAGATTTTTACTCTCTGCATTTGTAGGTACCTTATATAGGAATTAGCACAACGTCTTCTGAAACCTAAATGTATGAGAACTGGCTGGCACTGCAGCTTTTGTTCCTGTCAGCAGCAGCAAAAGCAGGAGAGCATGAAAAATGTGATCTCTGAGCATTTTGAGGTGAGACAAAGTGGGAGAAGAGGTTGCCAAACCTCAGGTGTAGATAAACTATTTCTACAGCAGTCAGCTGACAGGCTGGCACTACAAGATAATATAAATCATCCTGCCTATAAGTTAGCTGCTGGTTTCAGCTGCTTCTGGTGAAAGCAGAAAGTGCAAGCTACCTTACCATGGGCAAATAAGCTTTCTTATTCTGCAATGGATGAACAATACTGTACAATTTAGTTCCCTATTTTTAATGTTATTTTGCTCTGATATTATGGCAGAATCTACTGGAAAAGGAAACATAAATCTCTACATTCTAACTGATAGTCAAATAGGATTTTTGAATATGTAAATTGTAAACCCAGGTTGAACTGGAAGCTCGTGAGCTCAGTAAAAGGTTGTTTTCAAGAAATGTTTAATAGACTCTGACCACTAATCTTATCACCAGGTTACACTTGGCGTATCTATCAGTGAAATTTAGGAAGGCTGAATAGGAGAATGTGTCTTGGGTTGACAGGAGCAGCACTGCACTGAGAAAAGAAAAGGTGCAGCTTATAAACAACTGCTGCTTACAAGGCAGAGGGGAAGAAAACTTCAGATGAGATCAGATGAAACCTTTTGAGGAAAGCTGTCAGGTGTCCCCAGCAGGCTGGCCAGTCTCCCCGTGTTGCAAGGTCTTTTCCATAGTGACATTTCTGTTCCTTGCTGGGACAAATCAGCACTGTCGGCGCTGGGAGGATGATTTGCTGCCTTTTTGATCTTTGCCAACTATTTCTATATCCTGAGAAGGGATGAGTAAAACCACCCAACTTAAATTTTCTACAGTCTTCACTATTTTATCTGTCTCCGCTTTTTCAAACCCATATATTTACGTTATTCTGCAGTGTCATAAATGTGATGCTTGGAGAGTCATCCAGTCCCCTCTCCTGTAGGCAGCAGGCTTTAAAATGTGGTTAATTACTTTTGTGTGAGGTCTGGTGAGTTGGGTCAGGCTGCACACAGGGGGAGTGTAAATGCTCAGTTTGGTGTGCACAATAGACCCTGGCCCTGTTCCTCTGACCTTACACCAGTCAGCTGAATTTTAAAATCTTAAAATTCAAATTTAATTTAATTTTAAAACCTTTTAGCCCACAGGATTCACCCCCCAACATCCACCATCGCCCCTTGTGTGGGGTAGGAGTGGATGTGCTGGTGAGACACAGCAGCAAAGGGGTTTGCTACAAGAGCAGGCTGTTAACCCAGAGAGAAAAAGAGTATCTGTACTGTATGTCCTCTAAAGTGAAGCTGCTGAACATCCCTGCACCAAGATGTTTAATTTTATCTCAGTTGTACAGTAGTCTGTGCCCTCTAAGACATGTTAATACACCATGAAAGCTTTAATTTTGATGCCAGCAGCCAGACTTCTCTCCTAAAGGCTGGGCTCCTGAGCAGTGCTAGAAAGAAAGAGAGGAGGAAAGAAAAAGAGGTTTAAAACACTTTTTTAAGGACTGCTATCCTGTGAAACTTTAAGGGATTATAAACCATATCAGTAGCTACTGAAATCTTTAGTCATGGGTATTTTTTACACAAAATGTCAGAAAAACATCACAGAATGTGTTAACTGTAACTTGCTTCTACTGCCTGATCCTGAGTGTACATGCAAGTGTTAAAAAGTGAGTATTTTAAAAGAAAACTTGGCAGCAGAATATCCAGCATTTTCTGGAGAAAAATGTATATTTCTTTTCATGTGGATCATGTGTTAGCAGGGAGGGATAATCAGAAAGTACCACAGCCACTCAATATCATATCATACGTAATTCTATTATAAATAATTCTCAGCAGATATGACTAATTTAACACACGTTGGCATTACCTGTTGGTGCTGTGGGATATGCTTGCAGCTGTAATTTCAGGTCTTTAGTGTTTATTACGTTACTGTCTCTTCTCTTATTATTATATTATAAAATCTTTGCTTGGTTGTTTCAAAAATTCTCTGTTCTTTTTTTTTATTCCCATATACTATTCCTGTTAGACGCACTTTATTAAAAATTCACATAATATTGCATGTTAAATGGTAAAGCATGTGTACTTTCGCTAGAAACCATGGCAGCAATTGTGTCTAGTAGTTTAGATCCCTTGCCTAGTAGGGGTGTGATCACAGTAGGGATATAAAAGTCTACTATCTTTGTGTTAGAAGAGCATTCGAAACTCATTTGGGCAAAACACTTAGCAGAGAGCACAACCCCATTGTACAGGTGAGCACTCCATAAAAGCACTCTCTATATGTAAGCTGAGACACTAAAGAAACACTCAGAAAAGGCTGAATTATTTATTTCCGCATGTTACCCGTTAAAAGCACTTCAAGATCACTCCAAAACACTCCTGTCAGCACACAGTAATCTCAGGAACAGGAGGAGATGAAAGACACACTGCTTGGGAGAGGCTGTGCAGAGTGGAAGTGCAGATAACTACTGCTTAAATGGGCCAGCACTGCCTGTCTCCAGTTCTCGAGACACTGGGATAGGACTGAGACATTTATTTCAATTTTGCAAACAATTTTGCCTTCAAATCCCCAGGCCATGACACTGTGCCCCTTCGATGCACCCAGAAAACTTGTCTGCACTCAAACTTTGCCTCATGGCTGGACAGGCTAAGGGAGAGTCGTGTTCTTGCCCCAAAGTGGCTGTGAAAAAAAAAGTGAAAAAAAGCAGCTGAAATTATTGGATGCAGGATGGTTTTTAGACTAGAAAAGATAAATTGTGGAGAAAGTCCTCCTTTAGGTAAATAAATTTTAATCTAAAAGGAAAGCTGCACAAGTAGGTGATGAAGTCAAATAAAATGCAATATGATCTAGTTAGAACTTTGTTTTCCAGATGGATCAGACATCTTGTTTGCAAAATTTAGCATTAAACTCTGTGCAAAAATTTTAAATATTCATTAGTATTTTAAAATTGTGGTAATTAGCCCAACAACTGTACATTTTTCTAACAAGTTAATGCACTACCATTGTCCTGATATGTTCATGTAGAACTTCATAATTAACAACTGGATAAACCAAACCTTCTTGGGTTCTGGGATTATTCACTAATTGCATGTGGGTTTTTTTACATCAAATTTAGTCACACCTTGAAAATCCTAAAGGTTTTTGTGTATCACTATCATCTTCCCTGCCCATGGGTTATTAAATTTTAACTTCTCAAGAAATGGGATTAACAGTCAGCAAGCAGGAGTAAAAAGAGCCAACAAAATTACTAAAAAGTGCTGAAGTACATCAACTCTTCTTGGTGTAAATTGAGATCTCTGAACTCAATGAAGACTTCCCTGGTTTAATCAGATGAAAATTACTAGATTGCATGTCTTGCCTTGGATTCCATCTGTTTCACTAGTTTTTAAGCATGGAAAATCTGTGGAGTTTATGGCTACCTGGTCCTTGGGCAGCACAGCAGAGCCTGGAGAAACACCTTCAAATGTCAGGCTACATGGCTCCTGTTCTCCCTGCCATAGAGTGTGAACACTGTGTTAAAGTTTGGGAAAAAAATAACAGAAATCATGTGGGAATTAATTTTTCATTAGAAATTCCAACATTTTCTTTGAAAAGAAAAGCAGCTCCACCCTGGCTGGCAGCTTCAAGGGAGGCACTGACGATGGAATTAATATACTCAATATTTTAATATTTTTTTGAGAGGAGCAACAGGCTCTGCTTGAGTCTCAGTAGGCCAGAGATTGCCTAAGTGGGATTCTGTGCAGGCAGTGTTGGCCCTTTTATGGAAGTCTGTAAATCTTTAATTTACAAACAATTTAATTTAACAGGCAGCTGTTCTTTGCTTTTGCTGCCCAGCTCTTTTTCATGTGTTTGGATCTGCCTCTTGATCCTGTGGGGTGATTTACATGTGTCAGTTTAGGAAATGATGCTTAGAAGGCTAAGTTTCCTCTGCTAGCTGCATCATTTCTGTCTACCCGTGCAGGACAACATTTGCTGTTTGATAAATGTGTCTGTGGTTCAATCCTCTGGAAAAAGAAAGAGCAAGGAAGAGCATTTGACAGTCTCAGCACCTGCTCAGCCACCTTTGAACACACATCAAAGAAGAGGTTCAAGGGGGAAAGAATGGTACTTTATTTTTGTGGAATAAGTTTTTAAAGACAACTTAGTCATCTGGTAACTGTGGCAACAAGGGAATGTGTTTGCTTTCATGTAGATTGGGAAAAAAGGAAATAGTTTCTTCTAATGAAAATGTGGTTGTTTTTTTTTTTTTTCTGTTGACAAAATTAAGGAAATTGTGCAAAAAGAGCTACTAAAATTGTTTTCATTCAATATACCACACTGTAACTAGCACCTTAATGCAATGGTTTCTTAACAAGTTACAGTTCTGGAATTTCATTGAAAAACTTAGTGTAAAAAGAAGTTGATTTTTTTTTTTTTGGTATTGTGTAATTGAAATCTGGAGAGGGACTTTTTACAAGGGCATATAGTGATAGGACAAGGAGGAATGACTTCAAACTGAAAGGGAATAGGTTTAGATTGGATATAAGGAACAAATTCTTCACTATGATGGAGATGAGGCCCTGACACAGGGTGCCTAGAGAGGCTGTGGCTGCCCCATCCCTGCCAGTGCCCAAGGCCAGGTTGGATGGGGTTTGGAACAACCTGGGATAGTGGAAGATGTCCCTTCCCGTGGCAGGGGATTAGAACTGGACAATGTTTAGGATCCCTTCCAATCCAGAGCATTCTTAAATTCTATGTTTTATTTTGACTTAATTAGGAGCTCTTCAAATTATTTAGCAATTTCCACCTGGTAATTTAGAGAGATGCCCTTGTTGACTTACTTCAGAATATTCTAAAAGTTGAAAAAAATTTTATGCTCTTTTATGCTATACTGTGAATAAGTATTGCAGATTAAGGTCAAAACATTGTCTCAGATTGCCACACCAAACATGCTAAATTTAATCACTGTATTTAGAATAATTTTCATTGCAGAGCCCAGGCTTTGATTTAAGCAGTTAAAAAGGATCTGATGCCTGTAAATTACAGTTCAAATTCATGCACAATCAAATGATAAAAATAATACCCATCGCTGAAAATAATAAAAATAAATACCCGTGGCTGTAAGGGTTCTCGTTGTTAAATCTTTAGTTAAATCTCTGATCTGTGATTTTTGGCAGAAACTTGAGGGTTAGGAGACTGGACTACATCTTGATAAATGAATTAATTTGTCAAATGACAGGCTAACAAGTGATTTAAAGTACTTTTGATCTGCAAAGAATATGCTGGTACTCCCTCCATGACAACAAATGTTTATCTTCTATACTGTTTGGGCATCAGTAAAGATCAGCTACCTACTGACTGCACCCCATTTGTGGTACCCAGGTGTTAGCACTGTGCTTGATTAGCCAGGCTCTCCTCCTGTACCCAGTTTGGCAGTGCCCATCAGAAAATTACCACTTTAATTTGCTAGTGAGGATCACCTGGCAAACCAGGAATACAGCCTTGTTCTCTGAGGGTACTTTGCCATTTTCCTCCAAGCCCGTTCATCCAGGGCAGCTTCTCCTGGTGGGCAGCTTTGCTATCGTGGTGGATAATTTGGTGCAAAATCCTCAACTTCTGTCCTCGCTGTCCCTGAAGCAGAAAATTCCTGGGAAATCTATGGATGCTTCCTGCTGCCTGGGTTAGACCTGCTTGGGTGAGCACGTGTGGTCTTCTAAGGCACAGAAAAAAAGTTCCAAATTACTTTTCATGTTTTGTTATCCTGCTTTATCCAAACTGGTAGTTGTGGAAGTGCTTGCTTCATACCACTGTGTGTTAGACCATGTTCAAATTTTATTTTGACTTTCAGTGACTTTCTTGAAGTTATTCTACGTTTCTTTTTCATTTGCGCTCAAGCAAAATATTCTACAAAATGCAGTGTAGGCAGTCCAGAGTTTCTTGTAAGATTTCTTCTCTAGTTGCTTGGGAAAAAACTTTTTAGTGTGGACCTGCTTGAGGTAAGAGTTATTGTAGTGCAAAGTGAGCAGGACAGAGATTGTTATTATGATATTCAAGGGCTTGTTTGGGTGAAATTCTTTGTCTTTTGATACTGCATTAGAAGTGGAACAAAATATCCAATTTAAATGCAACTATGCAAATAAGTTTTAGTTTGAATGTGCTTAGAATTCTGTGTATGTAGATTGTGGAGGCTGGGTGTCATTTAAAAATGCAGTGACAGAGGAATGTGATTTCTGGTAGCTGAGCCAGATTTCTGTCACTGATACTGATACATTTAAGAGGCAATAGGAAAAATCCAGTTCTTTGTGGTATCTTATAGAGGCCTATGATATGGAAGATAAAAAGGGCAGCTTATTATATATAAACTTCATGCTTCCAGCTTGGAAAAAATTCTCATAAAACCAAGTAAGATTATCTGGCTGCTTAAGAGATAAGGTGTCTGTTTTTTGGTTGTGGGTCATATAAAAAGATAGCAGAATTGATCATTAGACTTACTGAAAACTCTTAACTTTTGCTTTAGTTCCATTTATATGCTCTTTCTCAGTAGTTTGTGTCCTGTAACCTATCATATAATGTTAATTTTACTCTGGAATATAGACTAACTCAGGGAAGGACATGGCCATTTGGCAGGGCCAGGTGTTTGCTGTTTGAGCTTCTGGTGTAGCTTCACACCTAACTCTGCAAATCCAGATACCAGTAAATTTATCTGCTGCTCCTTACTTCTGAAGCTTTAAAGTCAAAGTTTTTTATGATTGGTACTTGCTAGGAGCCAAGAAAGGACAAAGCTTGTCTGTAGTGTTCTAGTATAGCTGCAGCCTGAAACAACTTCAGTGTAGTTTTGTAGGAAGATTTAGGCTCATGTACCATATGTGTGTTTATCTTACCCAGAATTTAGTTGATTGTAAAGAATGAGCTCAGTGAGTGTGTAAGAAATGGCTGAATAGATTTTCTTTGCTATAAATTCATAAAATGTTCCTTACTTTCAGATAAATTAACAAATTCCAGAGAAAAGTTGAGCAGTTTAAATAATGGAATTCAGTATTTTCAGGGAAGAAAAAGTTGATTTGATTTGTTAACGGAAAACAAGCTTAATTCCTGTCTGGGCTTAGTTCATCATTGCTGGAAGACCTAACCAAAGTCACTGTAAATAACACTGAAGCAGCACTGATAACATTATAGGTGCACAGTAAAGCACATCATTGAGCTGAGAAACCACTGGGAACTACTGCAGCTGGAAAACCCTAAATCAGTGAGATAAGTCATTGGAAAGTCAGGTGGCTGAAAACCCCAAATGCTTATGAAACGTCGGAGGCTTCAGGAACCATCAGATGTGGTGGAGACAAGGCTGCTGGTTATGGGGACACGGCAATTGGCAACATCAGGGTGGTGCTGCAGCTTCCCAGTGACTGGTTTTGGGATCAGTGGTGCTTAATGCTTTTATGAGAGACCCTGGCACTGAGTTGAGTATGCTGGTGGGATTTGCTGAACATGCAGAGGTAAAAGGGACTGTCAGTAAGGCTTGAACATGTCCTGCAGGAAGGATTGTGTGACCTTGATTATGGTGACAGAAAGGAAGTTCAATGGTACAGAGGGAAAAGCCTTTCTCATGGGGTTAATAGCAGGAATGCCAGGTATTGGCTGTGAGCTGGTTTCCCTATGGCATGCAGGCTTTTAGTGTACAGCAGGTGCACTAAGGCCTTTTTATTCTGATGGTTGTCATCTTGTAAGGTTATGAAGCAGGTTTTGTGATTACAAGAGAGTTAATGCATGTTGTATTTTTAATAATTTCTCTCATGACCAGCATTAGTTGTGTCTTGCCTGATTCATGAGCTGTTCTGATTGTGTGCAAGAACAAAAACCTAAGGGGGGTGAAGAGAGCAAGGAACCCACTTCCTTGGGCTTACCTGTGAGACAGGGAGGGGAGAGAGCAGAAGCAAGGAGAGAAAATTCAGCATTCACACACTCAATCTCAGTTGGCAGCTCATTTGAATATATGTTTTTTCCCCATCCAGATCAGAGGGTTCCTGCAAGAGCTCAAGGAAGGCTTTGGGCTGCACTTTAATGCTCTCATCCCCAGACACTTTGTGTTCACAAACACTCAAGGGGGCTCTCTGTGGACCCAGTGCCTCAAGAAGTGTCTGCTGGCTCCCCTGGACACAGAGGGGCTGCAGGGGAATACCCACCCAGGCACCTGGACCTGCTCCCCCTGCCTGACCCAGGTGCTGCAGGAAGGTTTCCACACTTCCATCTCACTGCTGGGGTTGCCCTTTTGCAAATACCTTTTCCTTGAGGGGTCTCAGCTGTGCCCTGGGTGGGGCTGCTGCAGAACTGACCTTTCCTCAGGGTCCAGCCCCACACTACCAGCACAGCACACTGTCAAAACTGGCTCAAACCTCAGGAATCTGGGGAATCCTTGGTGCTGAGTGTGTGCCTCAGGCTGTTTCTGGCAGACCATGAGAGGAGACACTCAGGAAAAACTATCCTCCTCTCAGCTTTGGGACAGGAACTGGCTGGAGAATGTGGGACCACAGATTGCTCAGGGCAGCTCATCCTCTGCCCTGATGCTGCAGACTGAGGGAAAAGAAAAACACAGGTCCAGCTTGCACCGAGTCAAAAAACTAACAGAAACAAAACTTAAATTGCAGTGATTTGTGTGTGTTACTGATATGGCAGATACTTAGAAGCCTCTCCCCAGTAATGCTCCTCTGTCTGCCTCGTGGGCTGGTCTGCTGGCCAGTCCAGCTGGTAACATCTGGGCTTTTCTTCAGAACAGGACAAGGGTTTGTGGTTTTAAACTGAAAGAGAACAGATTTAAATTTGGTACAAGGAAGAAAATTCTTCCCTGTGGGGGTGGTGAGGCCCTGGCATAGAGTGCCCATAGAAGCTGTGGCTGCCCCTGGATCCCTGGAAGTGTCCAAGGCCCGGCTGGATGGGGCTTGGAGCAGCCTGGGACAGTGGAAGGTGTCCCTGTCCACTGCAGGGGGAGTCAGAACAAGATGATCTTTAAGGTCCCTTCCAACCTGAACCATTCTACTCTATAATAAATGGGTCAGGAAAAAAATGGAGTGCTTCAGACTTGTTTAATATATTCATTAACGGCCTTGACATAAATATTACGGGTGTACTTAGAGAATTTGCTGAGAATGCAAAACTAAGAAGCTCTAGAGGAATAAACCTGCTGGCCCAGGAGCCCTTGTTCAGTTTGGGATGACCTGAAATTAATTTTTCATCTTTTTTGGTCATTGAACTGAAACAGTGTTTTTCACACTGTTCTAGCAATAATAGCATTTATTTACGATGTGCTTTCCTGCCTTTGATATAGTGCTGCTGGCAGGAGCACAGAGGGAAGATGAACATAAATGTTCCTCTGTTTCTGGAAGAAAGCAGAAGACTGAAAGAAACTAAATGGGGAGAAAGTATGTTCAAGCAGGTAAACACTGTGCGGAGAAAAATGTCAGATATTTTGCCAAAGTATCCCCATGTAGATTTACCACAGTGGAGAATTTTCTTCTGGAGCAATAGCCAGGTTCTTTAGTTTGTACCAAGGTCTTTAAAAACACATATGGCTGCTACTGTAATAATTTTAAATATCCAGTGGAAATGCTGAAATTGCTCAACTCTAAAACAGTGTGGGTGTACATCCTCACCAGCAGTGACCTGTGACAAGCATACTTGATGGCCCTGGCTTTGGGGTCAGCACACTCCTGGTTCAGCAGTCCCCTGAGCTATTCCAGGCAGGATATATTTTGCTGGACAGTTCTGGGATCAGCAGAGGTGGCCAATGATGCCATGATAAGCACCACTTAGGGAGCGCCCTAAAATACTATGATAGTCTCCATGGAATTTCCACTTTTAAAAAAATGAAGCTTACCAGGAGAAGGCTTAATTCAGTGTTGTGCAACACACGAGCTTTAAGTGTGGGAGCACTTCTGATGGGCTTTCAAGGTCATTTTTCTTTATTGAGCATTTATAGCAGCTGTGTAACAATTACTGTGTAATGGATACCTGCCTTCCCTGGAGTATGCAGAATTGATTTTTTTTTGTGAATTACTGATTGGATTGATTTTATACTTAAGGCAGTGCTGGACAATTTAAGTGCATAAGTTAGTTTGATCTCAGATATTTTGATTAATCGTGGCAACCTAAAGTTTTAGGCATATTTTCATGACAATTAAAAGTTTGTTACAGTTTTGTTTGTTGCCTTTTTGGACTCAGAGAGGAAGGTGTGGGTAGGTGCTGGCCCTGATGGTTATTACTGTTAGTGGGATGGAGGGCTTGTTATAAGATTGGAAAATAATTCCACAGATGTTAAAGCAAAAAACAAAAAGCTTGAATCTGTACAAAAATGTGAGGAGGGATTCCCAACAGATTGGTCACAGTGTGAAGGGTACTGAAGTACCTATATTTTTTTGTTTCCATTTAAAGTGACAAGAGGGGACATTTCAGAGTGGGCATTTTCACTTGGTGGTTTCATAGGAAGAAGTTGACAGCTGTATGTTGTGAATAAGTTGCTAAACAATCCCCATTTACCCTCTGGACTCTGGTTTCTCTCTGCACAATGTTCCTCCTCTGTGCTGTGTTCCTGATAGCACCTCACATCCAGTCACCTTTCTGCCCTCAGTCCATCCTTCCTCCATGGTGTTTACACACCACTACTGCACGACCCAAACACCTCACAGCCTTCACTGCCTTTTCCTATTCCCCCAATAATTGGGCAAACACAGTTATTCCCATTTGAGAGCTACAGGACTAAGGCACTTGAAAAGGCTGTAAAGTGAAAGGTATTTATACACTTTACACATTTAGGTGCCTAATGTGATTTTCTAAAGCATCCAAATACATTAAGCATCCAACTCCTGCTGACTGATGGAAGTTAAGTACTTAACTCATCCGGATGTTGTGGTAAATTGCAGATGGCTGCCAATCTGTCTCTCTTCATACTTATTCAGATAAATTTTTGAAAACACTAGTCTAGATAACTTGCTCCCTGCTACACAGGGAGACCCCCAACTGACAACCTATTACATTTTTTTCTTCAGCTTTTCTGTTTCATAGCAGTTGGTTATTCTGCTTAGAAGTTAATTTGAAATACTTTCTCCTAAAATATTATAAACATGGTACTTTAGCTATCAGGTTTCTTAGCAATTCAGCAATAGTACCACACTTGGTTTGAATCATGTTTAGATTATCTCTCTCCTAAACCACCTATTTTCTTAATGGCATTTATCAAAGCAGTTTTTGAAGTTGTTTTAGCTATATGCAGAGCTCACTGTTTCAGTTAGGAGAAAGCAGATTTTGTACCCACACTTGCCTTTCTGCATGGAAGCTATGTATCATATTCCTGTTATTTAAATCCTAATGGGATTTGATAAAGTGATAAAACATAACTGCTGCATTTTACAGTCCTGAATTAGTTCACTTTAGTCTGGGATGCTGCGTTACTGCATCTTTATTACAAAGTTTCTGGAAGCTCCAGAGAGCCACAGGTGTGACTTACATCTGACAGCTCTGTGAGGCTCCTGGCTGGGTTCCTGTGAACTTGTGTGCTCCAGCAGTTACTCCATGGGCACTTCAGGCTTCCTCCTTCTGCCTTTAAGGTCACAAGAGAAGAAGAGCAGAAGAAGAAGCAGACCCTGACCCTGGGCACATCTGTTCTGGGATCTGCGTTTTGGATGGAGAGGTCAGACCCCACTGGACAGACAGAACTGTGAGAGGACACGGCCTCAAGCTGTGCCAAGGGAAATATAGGTTGGATTTTAGGAAAACGTTTTTTATGGAACGAGTGATAAAGTACTGGAATAGTCTGCCCAGGGAGGTGGTGGAGTCACCATCCCTGGATGTGTTTTAAAAAAGCCTGGATGTGGCACTCGGTGCTATGGTTTAGTTCAGGTGTTGGGGCTGGGTTGGACTCGATGATCTTGAAGGTCTCTTCCAACCCAGTGATCCTGTGACCAGCCCAGCCCAATGTGTGGATTCAATCCCCAAACCCTATGGCTGCACAGTTCTGTGCCTGGCATTGTACTTGCATGTATTTAGTATCATAGATCCCTTCCACAAAAAACAGTTCTCTTAAAGTGAGAGATTCCTCACATCATTCAGATTCTTCTTATTCTTTCATATTCAAAAATTTTAGTCTTCTTCCTCCTCTTTATCACACTGTGGAAGCGACTTGAGTTGCAAATTAATTTAAAGGGGCTGCAACTTTGTAAGAGCTGCACCAAGTCTCTATCAAATAATAGTTTTTTTTCTAAACAATTTAAACATAATTGAAGTCAAAATAATTTATAGCAGCAAACCTTCTGCCATTGAATTCAGATCTATTTATAGCCTACAGCATTAAAATTGCAATTAAAAACTCAACGCTTGCTTTTAATGAAATGATCATTCATCTTCTGCTCTCCAATTAAGAGAATATAATTGTATTTTTTACTTAGAAAATTTTTTTCCGTGCTACTGGAAGTGGTTAATGCTGTATTTGATTTTAGCCATCTACAGGACATCATAAAAAAAATAAATCCATCTTCAAAAGATTTTTGTGGGTGGCCCCTTCATGTCAAACTGAATTCACACTTCAGCTTGAAATAGCTAAAATCTACTCTGGCAGAGTGGATTGCTTTCATGTTTTTGTGTGGATAGAATATTGGAATTTTTTTAATCACTGAATAACTTTTCCATAACTTCTGCTGGAACAAAGCTGAATAAATCTTTCAGTCAGATTCTTCAGACAGACTGTTCTGACATAAACGGAGACATTGCAAACTGTAAAATGTGACTGTGCCTCCCGGTGGCAGCACGGTGCAATTCCTGCCTGCTGGAAGGCAAACGACTGTAACTCCAGCGAGGGATAAATGGATTATGGAGAGCACATTTAGCTGCGTGAAACTGGCATTTTTCTCAGCTCTGAAAGCAATCAGCACCACTTCTAATAGATAAAGAAAATCAGCATCTTTTCCATTTTGCCCGTGGCTTTCATATTTAATGAGATTTTCATCAGGATAAACATCGTTCTTTTTGGAATGCAAGCCTGTTTTTAGGATAAAATATGGCTTATGCATGTAATATAATAAATGTGTCTTGACTCTGAATGCTGCTGAAAATCAGTGCCTGTGAGGCTGAAAAATAATCTCACAAATATTTAGCTGCAAAACCAAAAACACTTCACGTAATTATTTCGAAGAGTCTTTCTATTTCCAAAAATTGAGGGGACCACAGGTTTGTCTCAGTATTTCTGAGTAAATAAAAACCACCCAGCTGTTCACATTTCCTAAGGAGATTAATCTGCTGCCTCATAAAAATCTTTCAAGCTATGTTCATGTGGGGTGTGAAAATTACTGTCAACTCGTGTCCTTTTTGAAGGTTAGAGAGTGAAGATTAACTTCCCCAGAGATCAGCAGAGTAACTTGAAGTTCATAAAAAGATCAGACTGGGAGTTATTTTTAGTGGAAGGTGAGGTAGTGAGGGACGTGTCCCCAAGTGTTCACATTTTCCTTTTGGGTGTGGGGTTGGTTTCAGAGGTGGTTTGAGTGCTTGTAGCTCCATCTGATTGGGAGAACACCAGCCCATTAGAGCAGAAAATTTTTACATGTGTCAGCAACAGGCTCCTCATTGCAAAAATGTGATTTTAGGTGTTGCCTTTGACACTTGGTATGTCTGTCATGAGGCTGTGGCTTTGAAGAGGAGTCTTTCCTTTCCTTAGGGTTTCAGGTCAGAGAGCCAGGTCCTTCTCTAGTTTAAACTGTACCTTCATATTTATGTTTTTACCTTTATATGTGAGTGATCAGAAATAATCCCAGTCTTCAATGGGTGTCTAATGCTATGGCAGTAGTCCTGTGTAGCATGTTGGGTCTTTTTGTTTAACAAATCAAAGTTGCTCTGTTTTCCAAAACCTTTTTGCTTTCTTAATATTTCTTCTTGCTATATAGATTTTCTTCTCCTGATGGTTATATCCTGCCAGCTCTCAATCTCATCATTACACACTTTGCTGTCTTGTCTTCACTTGAGATATTTTCTCTGCTGCTAAAATTCCTCAGGGGTTTGAATGACCCCACAGCCCTTCATTTAAAGAATGGCATCATTTTTGGCCCACCTTTCAGATGTTGTGTCTATTTTAGATGGGATGGAGGGTCACACCTTCCCTACAATAAACCAAACCTCTTGTTTTTTCACCTCCAAAGTCACTCACTCATCTTTCTGTAGTTGTCACGGTTCACTTCCAGGTGAAATCTTCTGTACAGAAATTATAGCTTTCACTGTATCTGGAATCTGTTGGTGTTATCACCAAACTGTTCATGGGGAGAGGAAAATGACATGTTTTTGGTGACTGGAGTTACAAAATGGCATTCCTGATGACAAATATTTGTGTGGCACCTTTGGGTATGGGATTTCGTCTGCCTGGGAATAGACCAATTTGTGCAAAGTGACTGAAATTTATTTCTATGACAAATACTGACAAAGAAAATTTGTGGGGATTTTTTTTTTTTTGGTGCTTTTGAAAATGGGATGTTGAGGAAACTTAGTTAAAGCTATTAAATATTGAGGTAACTGTACTACATTGTGAAGGTGATTCACGCAGAGCATCCCAAACCTTAAGATGCTGGTTTTGCCCTTCTGATTTATTATTGATACAGCCATGTGTGTCTCTTTCAGGAGAGGTGATAGTGCAAATGCTGTTTCTGTTCCTTTGGAAATCTTTGTGCCATGGAAATCCCAGCTTGCCACCCCTCATTTTCTTCCACTCTGGCCTATGTTTCATCATTTCACCTTTCTACTCTGTTTTTTTCTTTTTCCCCTTATTTTCTTAGTTCCTTCCTGGTGCTCCTTGGATCCTCCTGTTGCTTCTTGCCTTTTCCCCACCTGCCCTGTGGCAGTGCCAGGAAGGTGCAAGTAACTCTCTGGAAATCTTTCACCAGTCCTAAAAGTCTGTGAAAATTTTCATATCAACAAGGAAACAGAAGGCAAAACAAGGGCATGGCCATATAAGTGGAAATGCTGAACAAGTAGCAAGTTGGAGAAACAAGCTTTTAAGTGGTGCAATTAATTTTAATTCTTCTTTCCCTTGGTTAAAAAAAAAAAATAGAAGCAAGTGTTTGAAGATGAATGTAATATTTAATGATATGCCTGTGGTCCTTGTGAAAGTTAATTACCAGAGCATCCATTAGAGCCAGGAACAACATATGTTTCCTCTGGAGTGCCTTTTGAACCTGTCTAAACATCTTTATTCTAAGAAAGGCGTGCTGGGAAGCCTGTCTAGCATGAGATGTCTCTAGAGAATTGTGGGCTAGTCTCCCCTTGCTCAGAAGACACCCAGTGAGAGGATTTTGGGTGAAACTGGGTCCAGCAGTTTTATTTGTATGGGATATTTCTTTTATCTCTTTCAATTTTGTAATTGAGTGAGATGTTTTAGTAATTATCCTTTGGTAGCAGGTGAAGACAATCAAATTATTTTTGCTGTAAGACTGGTTCCTTTATGACCTTATGTATTTTTGCTGGCACTTTACTCTCTCAGTGTGCAATGTGCTGTTTTAAGTGAAACCAAGAGAAAAAGTTTGTTTTCAAGGAAGAGAGTACAATGGTTGTATTGGTGCAGCTGTGATTTAAGGATGTATCCCAGGTTTCCCCAGCATAAAAGTGTGATGTGGAGTGTGTAGTAGTCAAAGTCACTTGCTGTAGGGTTCCCAAAACCACCCCAAACAACAAAACACTCCAAACTGAGCAGTATTAGCTGTCAGTGAGGGCAGTGAATGTGTGCTGGGTATTTGTGTCTTCGTTATGACTTCTCTGGGGGAGGAAATGTGCTATTAAATCCATTATGTTATCTATTCTGTAGGGTTGTAGTCATCTATTGGGATTTGTCATAGCTTACAAGTTTCTGTTGAACTCCTTAGGTAGCAGTTTTTCTTAATAAACTCTTCACATTTGTCTAGAGCCTCATTGTTTTCATCTTTACTACAACCTAAAGTGACTCTCTGGGATAATTTTGAAGCAAAAAGCAGCTCGCCAGTTTGAGGTTATCAGATCATCAAAGTAGTTTTGAAGGAAAGAAATATTCAGAGTGTCTGAACTGTAAATCACCAAAGGATAGCTTTCCTTAGGATTTCCTGTATTTGGAAGCTGTCAGTGTCAGACCCTGCTATACAGACTTTCAATGGTGGCTGCTTTTTCCTTTCTGAATGAGAAGCTGTAAGTGAAATTTGGTTGCCAGCTGCTGGCAGCACTGCACTCCAGTTGGAGTGTTTGCAGGAAAGTTATGCTCTTTCAGCAGCCTCTGCAGTTACTTGCATCAGTCCAGTGCAGTGAGATGGTCTGAATTTAATTTGCTCAAATATTTGGTCTGAATATGGCATTTAGAATCAGGAAGTAAATGAAGCTTCCATGGACACACACACAAAGTTGAAGGATGTTGCTATTTATTCAGTTTATAAATCAGCCCTGTTTTGATCTGCTGAATGCAACCCAAACATTGGCAAAGAAAAATAATGATAACATACATCATTGCTGCATGATTTTAAGGCATTTTATAGCCTGGAAAATGCGGTGTATTCTATAAAAGTGACAAATGACAGAATACTGTAATAAATAGCCATAGTTTATGCATTGTGAATTGGAGTTTAGAGTCAAATGGAAATTCTTTTTCAGCAGATTGGATGTGAATTCAATTTCACAGGCTCTCTACACAAATTATTTTGGATTTCATATATTAGTCTGTATTCTAATCAATGATGGTGTGCACATTCTATTATATATAAGTACAGTCACACTTATATTTAGAACATACTTGACATCAGTTACTATGACTGTGATACACACATGTAAGACATTTAAATGAATCTCCAACAATAAGACAAACTGCCTTGACTTAATTCAGAATGACTTTGATTAATTGCCTGTTTGGAATGTTTGCTTCTTACTGAGTTTGTAAGTGAATGGTGCAGGTACGTGCTGCATCTTTATCATGGTAATTAAGTCCATTGTACTGGAAAAAAAT
This sequence comes from Sterrhoptilus dennistouni, assembly GCA_013397095.1. Classification (NCBI taxonomy): domain Eukaryota; kingdom Metazoa; phylum Chordata; class Aves; order Passeriformes; family Zosteropidae; genus Sterrhoptilus; species Sterrhoptilus dennistouni. Next base: position 124,625 of record VWZU01003041.1, on the reverse strand, counting down.
CTATTTCCACTTCCACTTAGCATATTATATAAATATTTACAAGGATTGAATTGTCTGAAACTCTTAATAAAAGGTAGGATGACTCTTCTGGAAAACAATATTCCAGTGGTAGTCTTATTAATGTCAGACAGATGCATCACTGTTAAAGTGCTGCAATGTTTTTATTATTCAGTGGAGATGCTTTGGTATTTTTCTGGCTACAAAGAATTGTTAGGGGGTAGAAAACTGTGAGCCAATATTAGACTTGATACCTCATGGCTAATTAAACAATGCAATAAGTAGACATAAGGCTCAAATATAAACTGTGGGCTGTGCTAAATTATTCCAGGAATAGCTTGACTTATACAATATCATCTAATTATAGTTTGTATGGAATATTTCCGTGGCTGCATAGCTCTTCCCAAATGAAAAGTAAACTTTGGCTGCAATTATATCACTGTTTACCAGACTAGAACAGCTCCTGCTCAGCCTTGAACTTCTAATGGTGCATCGTGTTCAGGCTCCAAACTTTCCTGCTCTGTCTGAATCAGCCCGAGTTGGTGTTGGTGACAAAAGCCTTTCAGGTAAAAGGAAAAGGTTCTTAATAATAAGCCAGGATGGTTGGGAGATGACAGAACTTCTCAAGATTGCAGTGTAACAAATCTGAGAGTGAAATCTTCTTTTTGGAGAATGTTTTGCATGGGAATTGTCACAGCAGGCTGGGCTGTACCAGACCTGATGGGGTGTTCTGCTGGTGCCTGTTGTGAGCAGTATTTTTGTGAAGAGAAGGATACAACTAAAGCTGTTATAGGAACTGTAAGCTTGCCTTTGGAAAACTGGTCCCCTCTCCCAGAGTTTGCTTAAAACTATGAATTATTATTGTTTGTGCTTTAAAAAACCCCCAACCCACCAATGCCACATAAACTTCTCAAAATTACATCTGTACCTTGAGGGATGAAAGTGAGGGGAAGATCCAGTATCAACAAAATAATCACTTGGATGGTCTGGAGAACTTACATTTTGTATGAAGCAGTAAAATTAACGTGGAAATTACTGAGAAAATCCATCAGAATGTTTAAAGTCTGCCTTTAAAACTTTTGTCAATTAAGCACTCATGTGACTACAGTGATGTATGAGGAGGTTTTTTTTTAAAGACTTTTGTTTCACACTAAAATAGGAAAATACAAAGAAAATGACAAAGGGTATAGGGAGCAATTCTCCAAAGCTAAACACAATTTGCAAAAAAACAATTACAAGCATTGTAGGGCACAAAGTTAAAAAATTTTCCTATACTCTGTATCTTATAAGGTTTTAAGCAGTGCAGTCTGTGCTAAGGAGGTTATCACAGGCTTTCAGTGTAGGGGAGTTTAAAAGGCAGAAATTGTCCTATGAAAATGTAAAGCTTCCCATGATTTGAATGCATAGATCCTTAGGGACACGCTATTCTGAGTTTTGTGACCATTTAAGCTCCAGGTCAGTAAGTCACTTGAACTTGTGCATTATTCAATTTAAGAGAGCAAATTTGAATGTAAGTGTAGAGCACTTTGACTCAAGGCAGATTATGTGGCCAAATGTTCCTGAAATAGGTGTCGTTTGTTTGACTCCAAATTACCACAATTTAACAACTTTTTCCCATTTAAAGGCAGTAAAACTCTGCACTTTGAGTGCTCAGAGCATGAATTCCTGAGCAGAAGTATCTGACTCGTGTAACAGCATCCAATGCTTCCCTGACCTAGGAAAGTGGAAGCAGTATCTTAGCCAGAATCCTTTGGACTTGAAACTTTAGAAGCTGTTTAAGTTTTTTGTTTTCCCCATTCATATCTTTTTGTCTTATTGCACTTACCCTGGAATGCCAGGGCACCAATAATTTTATTTGTTAACTATGTGTGACAACCATGAACAGGAAGTAAACTGTGACTAAATACATTGACTGGAAGTGGCCAACTAAAAAGTACTGTAGAACTGGCACTTTTCCTTCAGGCAAATAGCCAGTTTTGCAGACTCAATAATGGCTCAATAATCTGCAATATTCAGATCTGGCTGATGTGGTGTAAATCTGTGGCCTCTCATGCTGTTTCCTAGTGATCTTAACATGTATTTCAGAGCAGATTGAGGGGGGTAACATCCTCCTGGATCTGCGGGAGGGCCCTGGCTCTGCTGCCATCTGAGACAAAGCTGCAAAAACAATGTAAATGACAGAGTAATAGTCTGTATCTGTATATATATTTAAGAAAAAAAAAGCTTTTATGGTAGTAGTATATATAGTCATAGTATATCTGTATTATGTATTTAGTTGCTCTTTTTGCACAGCATTTTTCTTTTTCAGAGAGTCTTAAGTTTCTAGAGGGAATAGTTTTGCTTCTTGTATGTGAACCTAGAAAGATGAACTCAGCTGGGAGATTTTTAGAGTACTTCCTGTTGCATTTCTTCAGCTCAGAGGCAAAAAGGTGCCATATAGCTTGTGTTCCTCCTCATGTTACTGTTAGAAAATCATGTAAAACAATGCATTTGGAAAAAAGCTTTTTGTGCTATGTGCAACCACAATACTGAGCTGCTTATCTTCTGTGTGTTTGAGGATTTACAGCAAAATAAATTCATGTGGGCTGGGGAGTTAAAGATGTCTTTTGTTCCTGGAGCTTCAAGTAGTGGGTGAAGTGCAAGTTCTTTCATAGTGTACTTTGAAGATTGCTTTCTTCCTCCTGAGATGCTTGTTTAGTGTAAAGTGAGCCATTTTAGACTGTAAGTGTATAGTTGTTCATTAAGTATGAAAAAAGATCATCTTTTAAATATTGACATTGCAGAGTTCTTTTCAAGTAAAGGGAAATTCACCATGCTACTCTTTTGCTTATACTCTCATAATTTGTCTTGAATAAATGATCAAATGTATTTAAATATGTGATGAATTATTTTACTTTGGGGAGAAGTCTTCGTGGGATTATTATCCCGCTTCTATTTTTGCTGTTAGTATAATCTTTTAATTTCTTTCAACTGGCAAAGATGTCACTGTGCCCAGATCTTGCAGCTGTGTCTCCCTTGATGGCAGTTCTCATTTCAGCTTTTCAAGTAATCCTGACAGATAAAAATATATAATAGCACTTTACTTTTTTGGTAGCAAACTGTTGCCTGGAATGTCCATTAGTGAAAAGCTTTTCAGTTGCTTACAAACCTCTCAGCTGAGTGTGAGCAGGGTAAGGAGGAAGAGGTGGCATTTAGATTTCAGGGATCTGAGATCCACTGTCGGAGCAAACAGTATACAAATGAATTTTTAACACTGGGTTAAGAGGTTAAAGAGCTGAAATTACTGTTTTCCTCTCAAACTTTGTGTGTGTTGATGCTGTTAAGAGCATCACCACCACACTGAAGGAGCACACAAGACAACACAGGCACTGCTGATGCTCAAATCCAGCTAAGTGACAGTAAATGCCCTGCCTTGTGCCTGAGGGGTTCCTGGGTGGAGGCCAGTGGGAGTTACTTAATGCACAGCAAACATGAAGGACAAGCAGAGATTGAGCAAAAGGGCAGAGATAAGGGCTTAGGTTAAAAAGAAAAGGCCTCTGGGAAATTGGAGGTGATAGTGTGTTGAACTTTGATTTAGTTGCTGCATTCCTGGCAGTAATAGACTTATCTCCAATGCATTCTCCAGGGATACAGGTACAAAGCAGGGATTTGTGCTGTTTTTAAAGTGGCTTTTTGTGGCTGGACAGTAAATTTAACAGCAGACTTTAGGAGAGGGTTAGAAATGATGGAGATTCAGTCCAAGATGATCCCTGTGATGAGGAGGAGGAGTGGGGAGCTCCTGGTGACACTGGTGGCTCTGGCAGTGCCATCCCAGGCCAGGATGCAGCTGCATGGGGAAGGTCTTTACAGTGGGAAGATGCACATGGAATGTCCTCTGTGGGCCATGGCTGTGCCCTGCTGGGGGGCTGAGCACCCACCCACAGCCTGGGCTGTGCCAGCCTGTCTGCCCCAAACCCAGCCAGGGGAGCCAGGAGGGCAATGGGATTCCCTCAGGAATGATTCTCAGCCCAAGTTAAAACCTGAGGGTAAACCTACCCAATAACTGCAGCCTGTTGTACAGGGTGATAAGAGTTCTGTGGACATCATTGCAACAAGCAACGCCAGAGAATCAAGATAGTTGGAAATAAGTTTTGTGTTGTTATTTTTTTTTTAGCTGTTCTGAGATGTATTATATGAGTCAAGTAGCATTGGGCCAGCCAGAAGTGACAAATCCACTAATTTATATCATCATATTTATGATGATTTTATGCTGAGGAGATGCTTCAGATTAAACACTGTTAAATATATATATATGCATATATATGTTTTCAGCTACTAGGGTCCATTTAGATGGGTTTGTTTGTGGAATGCAAGGTTTTCCCTTTTAAATGTTACTTTAAATTGCCTGGGTTTTGTGGGAATGAAAAATTTTATTACTTCCACTTGAATCAGGTAACTTTTAATAACCTTTAATTGCTCCTCTATTTATACTGACTTGAATTGCAAGGATGAGATTAAAAGAACTTCCTATAATGACAGAAGATAGTTTAACATTTATAAGGCCTCAGTGATTCTGCCTTACGAAGAAAATGCATTTTATCTCTTTGATTTAAAAAAAAAAAAAAACAAAAAAACTTTGATGTGATGGAGTTTGGTTTGGCTGATTCATTTTAGTTCTCATGTTTCTTGTGGAGGAGAGACTCACCATGACAAATGGATATTTTATGGATTTGATGAATGGTTACTTCCTATTCCATATAATTATCAGGCAGTAGTTTCAATGAAAGATGCTGGGAAATGGAACTTTTCACTTCAGATAGCCATCCACCCTGTCTGGCAAGAAAAATGGATCTCTATTTTCAACATATTACTGTGGATCAGGGCCCATGGAGGGAGGGCACCTCTTTGTAGGTTGTGAAGGATAGGATGGGTTTGAAAAACTGCCTGTCTAAGTGAAATTGTGATGAAATTCTGAAGAAAAATACACGTGCAGGCAATGTTGAGAAAGCAGATTATTTAAAAAAGCTGATTTTAATACACATCCATCAGGAAAAGGATTAGTGTTTATGAAAGACACTCAAATGTAGTGGTTCATTTTTGATCCTGTATGTCAGGAAATGTTAATAAGGATTAATTCAGGAAGAATAAAATGAATATTTCTGTCTTAGATTAGTTTAAAAACAGTCATCTATGGTTTTATTATTTAAGTTCTATGTTTCTAATTTTCAGTTTCTTTCTGAAAAGACTCGTGTTGTGCCAGTTGGTTATTGTTTTGCATTAAAAACAGTGTTTACCTCTTGTTATAAATCCTGTTAAAATTATAAGGAGACTGGCTTTTGCAAAGTTTAGGGAAAAGTTCTGTTCTAAAGAATTGCAGCAAGGCCCATAAGAGTTGATGTTCACCTCTCCTGTGTTAAGGACCATTACAAAAGATAGATAAAAAATACTCATTTTGGACAAAAGTGTTTCTTTTCAAATCTATCCTGTGACTCAAGAGATAGCAATGTTCTGTAATATATAAAAAATTGGGAAGTGTATTCATTTATCAGTTTGTGAGGACTGAGACAAGTGCTATGTTGGAGCTCCACCAATTTTGTTATGGTGAATGAGAAGGGACTGTCAGTGTCTTTGGATTTATCTAGTCATTTCCACATAGATATTAATTTCAAACGACTTCTACATTTATCTGCAGCTTAAAAAGTAATAATTTTTTTATCTCCTTGTTTTTTTAAAGCATATTCAGGACAAATCCAAACAAACAAATCCCACATTTTTTTTTATTTTCCAGCCATATGATGGGAGGGACTGTTTCCTCTTTTCAATTTCCCTTTCAATTTTTCTCTTTTCATTCTTTTAAGGATTGGATGTAAAAAAAAAAATAATCCAGAAAATCACCTATCCTTGATATTATTCTGCTTGCTTAAAGGGCCACCCATTCTGTGGAATGTACCTATGTGTGTGCAGAGGGAACCATGGGGTAAAATGAAGATTTTACGTGAAAAAAAAATTAAATGTTTTTCTTAGTGAATGGTATTTAGAAACATAAAAGATACCTTTACTTATAAGTTCTGCTGCCTGATGTGAAAGTTTTATGCACGTGGAGAAAGAAGGTTTGATGGAATCCACAGTGGTTGGAGCAGCAGCTCTCCTGCCATGCTGTAAATCTTCATTCAGGACTTGCAAGCAAACACTTGTGCCTTAAAAATACCCAACTGCAAACCAGTTGGTGATTTGTACCATGGAAGAGCTTACACTTTTCAGCAACAGGTGTTGAAGGAAAGCCCCTGAGGAGGATAACTATTTGTAATCACTTTTGTCTGGCAGTCCCCAGGTGTGTGCTGAGACCCCTGAGCAATTATTTCCATGAGCAGTGACACCACAGGGGGACCTGTTCTCCTGGGACTCCGTACCCCGAGGATGAGTGTGTGTGTTGATTTCCTCATCAGTGCTAAAGACAGAACCCAGGATGCAGCTTTTCAGCAGTAGATTTCTGTTTATCCTTCCTACCAAAGGTGGGAGATTTGTTGCCAGATTTGGTTGACTTGCATTAGTCCCAAACATGTTTGGGAGAGGACAAACTGACTGATGGACATCACAGGTACCATGTCCATGTGTAGAATTTAGGCCTGATTTTCAAGCTGCTTCTATGCTTTTATTTCAAGCATAGATGAAACAGGAAACTCCACGCTGAAGTGTTGAAAAAGAATTATCTTATGGTGTGATGTTCCAGTAAATTGAAATTTATTTCTATTACAGGAGAAAAAAAAAAAAGATAAACCATGGTATCTGTATGAGAGATGAAGTTTAAGTTATAATACCAACATGAAATTATAAAAAAAAACCCTTGCTTATCATGTAGCAATAATTATCTTAATAAAAGCATTTAATTCAACTTCACTTTGAATACAATAATTGAGATAATATGCACTTTATATTATCATAAGGTTAAAATGAAGTTGAATGAGTTAGTTTAAAAATTATAACAATTACATTAAAAGGAGAAAAAAATCCCATAATTTCTATTATATTCTTTATGTAGTAGTGTATGAACTGAGATAAATTGCAACTGTAGAATTTGTTGTGATATGTGTTTTGATGGAAAAGTATGAAAAAGACTTTTTCAACTTGAAGTTATCATTGTGTTTCTTTTGTGATGAATGACAAATGTGCTGGGACTCAGTTTGAATAGAAACTGAGTGAATAATCATCTGACATTTCTATTACTATTAATTTATATATATTTTTTGCAGGAGTTCCATTGTGTAAGGCTTCTGTTTTCAGGGGGAATGTAGTGGTGGATTATTTCACTCACACAGGTATGAGTTACTCTCATGTTGTGTGGGTTCTGAGGAAATGAAGCCACGATGAAGAAAGAAATGGCCATGGGGTGTTATGATCAGAAGGATCATGCTTGCTGCATACTGAGGAACCCGTTTTCTGCAGCCTTTGTGGGAGATGGAGTAAAGAGGGATTTAAGGGATGACAATTATGCATGTTTTCAGATGTAAATTAACTTTACTGTCCTCAGACCTCGGTGCTGCTTTTTCAAGCCCACACAAACCAGTTCACCACAATTTGGATATTAAAATCTGATGCTGCACGTGTGCCTCGGTGGTTATTTTGCATGACAGTCTCAATATTGTGTTTATTGATGGAAGAGCTGCTGATCCTGCCGGGTTTCCGTGCACTGGCGTCCTTCCCCCACTAGGGTGTACAAACAGCCTGTGCAACTCCAGGCGATGGCAGAGACAGGATTTTAATTCTGCATACATTTCACTAGTAACAAGCCAGCCCAAATTAATCATTTTTTCCTCTAAAACAAGCAAGTAGGTGGAAAGATGTTGATTTCTGAGGCAGAGATTGCTAAAAAAAAATAAAAAATATCTAGAAAGCATTGGATTTCAGAGTAAATGAAAATCACATATTTCAGTCTCTGCAGCCCCTGGAAACTTGATGTATTGTAAATGTTACCATGCATTTCAAATCTCTTGGAAGCTGCCATCTCTTATAATGAGATTAAAGGCCTGAGCTTCATTCAAGTAAATCTCATACAAATCTAATTTGAGTGGATCCCTTAAATATGTTGAGTAGGATACTTAAAAGGTAGATATGTGGCTATATGTATAGGAGTACCAATCATTATTCCCCTACTGGAGTTCATCTGAATATTTTAATGATAAATAGGATTGGAACTAGAGCTAGACTGTGTAATGGCAAAGTCCTCACAAATGACTGCTGATTTGGTGACCTGAATTTCTATTTCCCCAGCTTTAGTTCCATTTAAAGGCTTACTTCCCAGAGGATCCATCCATGTTACAGTTTGATGTGAACCATTGTGTGCTTGAGCACATCCTGGTGAGATGGTAACTGCCTGCCTGGTGTGTCCCTACATCCCTTATTCTCTGCCTTCCAGTGCCTCGTGCTCTTGCACTCTGGAGCTCTGCTGGGGAAACTTTAAACTTGCAGACTTTACTGGGAGCTTCTGCTGGGAAAACTGGTTCAGTGTGCCCAGATTCTGATGCTTGCCCTGCACCAGAGGTGTGGCTGCCTTTGCAGGTGTATTGAGATGTGAGATACTCAGGAGAAGGAGGGCTGGGGAATATGTCACCTGAGCTGGCAGGAAAGTGCTGTGAGAGTAGGAGGAAAGGGAATGCAACTTGGTCTTGGTCTGTTCAGCCTTCTCAGGCCACTTTCCTGCTTGAGTTGAGAAGAAATTTTTATGCAAAAGACCTACATTTTCTGTGCCCTGTGCCCAGACCTACTGTGTTGTTTTGGTTTTTTCCTGATGTTTTATGCATCTCAACTAAGAACTTCTAATGATTTAAGGTTTTCTGTTTTTCCTGATGTATGGCTATATTTAGCATATTCAAATTCAACACCAGTGTGTGGCCTAAACACTTGAAAGCTGTTTAGAAGCAAGAAAACTGAAATATAACACATCTGTTTTTCTGTCAGAAATTTTGTAATTAGTCACACAAAGACACTTGAACATTAAGGTCAGTCTTCATGATTTGAGGAGGAGCAGGAGTTCAGAGTGCAGTGTAAAGGGTCAGTTTTTTAGAATTCATTATCAGCTCATTATTTTAAGCTGATAACTTATACTCCAGCTGAAAAATGAAGTTAAGGAGATGCAAAATGCATAAATAAAAATGTGGGGAATGCCAGTTTTCACTCTTATTTCCCAGCCGAAAAGAAAAGCTTGCACTTTAGAGCAGAACTGTGAGCTTACTTGAGGCAGCCCTGGAATAAATCAAATAAAGTCATGGAGAAATTGGGAGAGAGGTGAAGTACACATTCTCAAATTAAAGTTTTTCTTGTCTTGGGATTTTCTACATATCCCCTTGTGTCCCAGTCCTGCCAATTCCTCTTCTGGGACAGTGCTTTTTGTTGCTGCTGTGAAACAGGTTCTCCCAGAAACCAAGGACAGCTTAACTAAACAGCAACACACATATGGCTTCATTTTCTATTGGAAAATGATCTGTTCAGTTTTCTACCAGAAGACAGGCCCAGAGTGTCATGGGTCCTCTTCTGGCTGTCCCCATCATTGCTGGGGAGGGCTGGTGGCCTCTATCCAAGGCAGGAGTAAGAGATGGGAAGCACTGAAGTGTAGAGAATGAAGGAAACAAGAATCTTAAGGGGAGAGGCACACACCACAAGTTTGTTCAGTTAATTTGAACACTACCATTTTTCCAAGGGAATAGGAAAGATGCAATCAATTGACTGTTAATTTAATTATACATGCTTGGAGTGTTAATATTCTTAGTTTACCTTCTCATCTACAAAACAAATACAGCTTATTATTAAATTACCACTGAAGATTAAGGCAGCTGTCTGTAGTGCTCTCTACTTGGAAATGCATGACTGCATGTATGATAATGTGGTTTTCAAGACGAATGTTGTAAATATGCAAATTCTTTTTTTTTTCCTCATTTCTTAACTTTTGAGATTTGACTGTGTTAAATGTGTCAAAGCAATTTATTTTTGATCAATGCTCTTCATCTATGACTGTCACAGTTGGCATTTCTGGCTGATTGCAGATACAGTTCTGCGCCACTGTCTTGTCCAGCCCTGCTTTGCTTCCTACAGAGCTCAAACTCTTGGGGGAAAAGGCCCCTCTGCCTCTTCTGGTTTTGGAAGTTACTCAATAGAGCAGGGTCTCTGGGTGAATAAGGGAACCTTCTCCCTTCCCAAACTTGCTTTTCATCCTTGTCTGCCTGCCATGGTCCTGCTGGCTGTGTGGGAGGTGGGTGAGAAGGGTGAGAAGAGACTGAGCACTCACCTTTGGCACCAAGTGTAGCCCAGACGTGCTGGCTCAACCTGCCTGTGCCCTCATTTAGCCATGGCCACCAGGATTTAAGTCTGGGCTTGTATCTCTGGGAAGAATTTATAGGTGCTTAGGCAGTGATTTTTTTTTGTCCCCCTACCCCTTCTTGACTTTTATTAGGAGACTTTTTTTGTTAATTAAGAAAGCTTCCTCATAATGCTTTCCAGATGTGGCTCCCTGGTGCTTTTCTTTGATTATGCTCAATGTAGTTTTCTGATCCTGCTTCTCAGGTGTGGTCTTCTAATTGCCTTTCCCTAATCACACAATTTGCATGCAGCTGGAAGGTTACTTGAATAAGTCTTGTACACATTTCTGGTTTAATTTCTTTTATAGTTCCTTTTACATTGCCATGATTCATTAAAATAAAAACATAGGGAAGTAGTTTGTGAGTGCAGTGCAAGAGTGGGAAGAAAAAAGAACCCTTGAAAATCAGTGACTAAAATCCCTGCATTTGACCAGCCCATATCCATGGGCACAGCAGAGGCAGAATTAATCTGCTCAGATTTCAAGAAGGCCCTTCCAGAAGAAATCTTCAGTCTTTGTTGGATAATTGTGCCTGTGTTACGTTGTTTTGTACTGAGAACAACCACAGACTGTATTGCTCTGTAACTGTAGTAGAATTTATTGAAAAACACTTTTTGGCTTCAGTGTTGCCCCTCAGTGCCCACTGGATGGTCTTGTGGATTTATTTATGTGTGGTAAGCACTTTGTTCTGGTGTTACTTAACTTCTGCTCTGAGCTGTTGCAATATAGGTCTACTTTTATATCAGTATCTCAAAGGAACAAATTCTTTAATTCAGCAGAGAAAAGGCTTAATAAACTCCCAGTTATCAGAATTTAATTGAATTTGCTCAATTAGAAAAAAAGCACTAAATGAATTGGAAAAATAAAAGGAAGTATAATACTGAAAAATTAAGCTTTCAGAAATAAATTTTAAATTAGACACCAAGGAACATTTTTATCATTTTCCCATTATTAATTAAAGAGGAAATCAGATTTAAATGGGTTACAGAATAATCTGACTGGGAAGGCTGCTGCTGTGGCCTTGTGCCTACAGGATGGGAGCAGCAGGGAAAGATAACAGATGGGTCCAGAATGGAGATAGACTGCGTTGAGCTGCACTGGTTGAACTAAAGTTGTTCTTTATACTTCTACCTTTATTCCGTATGCCCTTTTCTTGCACTCTCCCCTTTAGAATAAATATTGGGAATACACTGGCAGGGTTATGCTGGATAGAATCTTATGAACTTAAAAAGTTCTCTCTTAATATGTATGCACAAAAAGTAACAATATGCAGGGTTTGATTTTTATTGGTTTAAAATGCTTTTTATAGTGTTGTCTAATTGATGTATTAGTTGCATTTAATTTAATTGGAGGAAAGAAATCTGATAGAGCACTTGTGGTTTTTTTCTTGTCAACATAAAAGAGATGCCTAGAATAGATGATGTGCAAGAATATTACATGACTGAAAATTAGATCTAATTTTATTAATGGATATTGATTTTGATGCATGGTTAGACATGGTGGTATGTCTAGGGAGAATTGTGTTCTTTAGGTAAAATTAGGACAAGTCGTAAAAGAATCTGTTACAGTAACTCAAGTAACTTGACAAATCAGTGTCCTCTAGTTAGAAATGTTTATAAATGGACACACTGTCTCTGAAGTTTGTCCCTGACTGTGGCTTGGCTTGTGTTCTTCCTAAGCCTCTTGATCAAGGTATATAAAGACATTAGGAAATGTAGAAGTAACTCTCCCTCTTAGTATTTTCTTCTACCATCCCAACAAACTCTTTATGTGTGTGCCTAATTTAATAAGAGTGGTCACTGCTAGGGAGTGCTTTTAATAAGGATATGGCATAGAAGAATCTGAATAGAACAGACACAGACAAATCAGAATTTGCTTCAGTGATAATCCTGCATGACTGTTTCTCTGGCAGTAATAATTTAGTTAAATTAGCCCCATGTGAATGCTGTGGTTTTCTGGGGTTTTATAGTAAAGGAGACACTTAATCTCCTCAATATTTAACCAGAGATCTGTGTCAAGGCTGTGATTTTGAAGGTTGTATCAATAACAATGGTTTTCTGGTTACTAGAAAGCAGCTGGATTCACACTGCTTTGTCAGGTCTCTGATGAGGTTTGCACATTTATCTAAATGTATGAGTTCTTCAAAGACTGTTTGGAGATTATAATTATTTTTTTAAGAGAAATTGCATTTAGACCTATAGTTGTGGTACAGAACTGCTGAAAGCAAAATCTGTGTTTTAATTTGGCTGGAAACAAGCCTGACTGCCATGAAGTGCTACTGTTGGGTCGTTCTCCACTGAAACATGTCAGTGGCCTCAAGTTTTGGGGTCAGAATGTGGCCCAGGCTGCACTGAACCTGCTCTCACTGAAGGTGCTGGAGGCAGAAACAGCCCAGGGCTGCTGCTTTTCAAAACCTGCCAAACTTTGGGCCTGCCCATGGTCCATGCTGTGCTTTGGAGTGCCATACAGGGATTTCTGAGCTAGTTAACAACCCAGCCTCGGAGCTGAAATCAGGCAGAGCAGAGCTGTGGCTGAGCTGCTGGATCCTGCAGGGAGGTGGGATAATTACCTTGAGTGTAATAGTGAGAAAATCCAGTTACAGCTCCAGGTCCTGAACTGAGAGCAGCACTGAGCTGCCTGGTGGTACTGCCGTAAGTCTGAACTCCTGCTTCCCCTTGGTCTGTTATAGCTCTTAAATTCCTCCTTTATTATTTTCTGTTTGAAGATGACCTGAGGTTTTAGTACTTTGTCTTCTAATGCCTGGGGAATTTGTCTGCCAAAAGGAAAAGCAGCATTAAAATAAAACACAACTGTAGCTGCATCACTGTTCTCTGGACTAGGATATGCTAAATATGAAACTAAAACCCAACCAGTTCTCTTCAACAATATATTTTTTTCTGAAAAATATATTATGTATATTTAAACAATAACTTTTGGAATATTTAATTTTAATGCTAACTGTAACTGTGATTTGCAATGTCTCCTGGTGGAATTTTTCTCTGTTAATAACTGTTCATTACAGCCAGCTACTATGTGAGGTATATTATGACATAAACTTCAAAATGTAATATAGGCACAGGCATTTCAAGCTGCAGTAATTCCGAAGTCTCTGTATTTGGTTATCGTGAGCTTCACATACTTGCAACAGCAAAATCTAATGGCTATATAGAAGAAAATTCTGAACATTGTAAAACCGCAATGGAAAACACATGAATTGTAGTTGATAAATTGGGGGTAACCAGCTAAACTCAACTTATGGTGAATTTGGAGGGGAGCAAATTGCTCTGGGTCACTTGTAGAGGGGCATTTAGTGAGAATCTAACTATTTACTGGGAGGAATGAAGTTATGAGGGTTTTTGGCCTGTTTCTTAGCAAGTTGTCACTTACCTAGTAGTGGTCTAGGGTTTATATAATTTACTGTTTTATTTAGTTTAGGGTTATTGCAGTAAAAACAAAAGGTGACTGGAGCCGTGGATTTGTAGCAGTGCAGAGGGTGCCTGTGCATGTTTGTATCTTTGCACAACTAGTGGTATTATCTGTGTGCCCTCAGACCACTTCCACAGTCTACCCAGAGCAAATGCCCTGACTGAAACCCTTCCTAACTTATGTTTTCTTGCCAACATCTGCATTGCTAAGGGTGGGAGCAGGAAAGAAGTTTGCATGTTCTAGATCTCTTTAAGCGATCTTCTCTTCTCTTCTCTCCCATCTGCTGTCCCTGGCAGACTCTTGTTCTTCTCTCTTGCTCTGCAGCTGAAATCCCCATTTAGGCTTCTCCGTGGTTCTTTGAAATACTTTTACCTTCTGGTTAATTTTTCCTTGTGTTGTTTTCCCTTCAGATCCCCATTTTCCCCTACTACCTGTAGCATAAATACTTGTTTCTGTCACCTGAAGCTCTTGCAAGGGAAGGCAGAATTCTTTCCTTTCCTAACACACTGTCAATCTGCATCTTCCTCAAAGGTCTTTCACATGAAAGTATTTTTTCCTTGTAGCTCTTGATTTTTCTTATTTTTCTTACACCTGCCCAAGGTTTCTTTCCTTGTTGCCATGGTTTAAAATCTGCTTTTTTAAAGCAAGTTGTCTTTGCTTCCCACTGCTCTCCTGCTTTGCCTCTGTCTCCTGTGCAGGGCTGCTCCAGGAGCTGATCAGTGACATCCCCTCCCTCTGGCATCTTGGAAATGCTTTAAAGCCCACTTTTCTGGGAGTTGAGTGGGAATAATATATATATATATAAATATAATATAATATGTAATATATAATATATTTTTGTATATAACATTATATATATTATATATATAAATAAAATATCTGATGTACTCAGGGCTGCAGCTAAGCTAGGCACAGCTGGACGTAAAATTAAAGGGGACATGGAAACATGAAAGTCATGAAGAACCTCTAAAAATGTGACCCTGTGCATCCAAAAATCTGAGGGTTTTTTTCATTCTATGTTGTAATGATGTACGTGATGGTAACAATACACAGTGATTTTTATTTTAAAAAAATTAATTACTGTAAAAATGCAAGGTCTGCCACCCAATCCATGGTAAATGTAGTAGAACACTTTTATAAGGTTTCCTGGCTAAAGCAAAAGTCTATTTTAAAGTTATTAAAGTTCTATAATGAGCTGGCTTTTGAAGCTCACTGATAAAAGTACAATATTCTGTGGCTCAATGTAATAATTCAGTGAAATTAACCAAGTAAGTGGTCAATGAAGCAAATGATTAAAAAGCAGAAGATTGAAAAATGAAGATTAAGAAGGGGAAAAATTGTGTTTTCTATTACTGTACATTCTGTAGGTCATAATTAAAGTCCACCACATGCAGAGTAAAAACACCCTTATAAAATGTACAAAATTACGTAGGGGTGCTTACATCTTTGCCTGATGTATCCAACTATGAATGTGTTGCTAACTTTAAAAGGCTTAAAACAATTACAGGAGAATTTGCGAACAAGGAAAAGAAGGGCATACATTTTTAAATGGTCTTAATCAGCTATTCCAGCTTTTCTTTTTTACTGGTTTGTTTTTGGGGTTTTATTTGTTTGGGTTTTGGTATTGTTGTTTTTCCAACTCTGGTAGTGCTAATTTATTATCTGTATTAAACAGATTTATAGTGAGATTCACAGACCATATTTAACCATTTTAAGGCCATGTTTGTCCTCATGTCTTCAAACTCTTTGCAGTGTCGGTGGCTGTGCTTGTGTGAATAGAGGAGCTGCTGAAGGGAAGGGAGGGACTCAGAGATCCTGCTGGAGAGGATGTCAGTGGAGATGTTTGGAAGTCAGCAGGAGCTGTAACTTGACAGCCTGACCTGTTTCTTTTAGAATTGTGGTGGTGTTAGATATTGTTGTTGCTCAGAAAATTCATTTTGACTTCTCAGTGCTGGTGGTGATGAACAACAACGTAGAGACTCTCAGATGGGCATCAGTGTCACTTGTTGGCTGTGCTGTGTTTGACCTGTGCTGTGTTTGCAAAGACACTGCTGCAGGCTTGGGTTTTTACATCATCTTTTGGTATTGCCTCCTTCCACTGACACCTGCGTCTGGATATTTGCAGGAATACCCAGAACTTCATGTACTTTGCACCAAGAGAAAATTTTAACTCCATGAATAAAATAATGGCCTGGATTTTGAGTGTCAGGCTTCCTCAATTCCCCCTGGTGCCAGTGGAAACAATCTGAGTTCAACAGAGCTGAATTTCAAGCCATTAACTGTGAACATGTAAACAATTGTCCTCGGGCAGTTGGGTGTAAATGTAATGGCTTGAGTCATGTAACACTAATTCTACAACCAGTTAGGGACTATTACTCAATAATTTTGGCATTATTAATATATTTTAACCAACATTTACCAATATTTCAACACTATAGGTATTAGACAGGGAGTCTTTGAAAGTCTCAGAGTATTCAGTTTTCATAATTAAATGTGATTTTTGCAGTTGCCTTTAATATCCCAACTTGGGGACTTCAATTGGATCTAATTATGTTTCAATTGATAATAAGATATTCCTCAGACCAAAGCTGTACATCAGGGCTCATTACTAAAGCAGCTCATTATTTTTAATGAGCAACTTCATTACATCTGATTCTGCAGAGAACAGGATGTAATTCCATCAACGCTGAGAAGCTTGTTAGAGTTTGGTAGCCAGCAGCATACAACTAACACCCTGAACTGGGCAGGGAAGATGAGGAGGGTTAAAAAACCCAATCCCTTAGGATTCTAACCCATCCCCACAGGTGAGTGAGTCTGCAAAAGAATTTTCTACTTCTTTTTTCTTGGTGTCAACTTTGATGGGCTGGAATAGTTGTATCTTCCTTGTGTGGTTATATATTCCACTCTCGGGTTCAGTTCTTCACCTGAGATTCAGGTGGTTGAGAGTCTTTTGCCCTCTGAGAGGCTCCAAGCCAGACACAAGAAAGAAGAGGAGTCTTCAAGGTCTTGTTTTTCAAGGTTTCTCGTGTTGTTTATTATTTCTTATCTTACAAGTTTCTCCCTGCCCAGCCAAAGTCTGAACAGCAGTGTGGACATGAGGCGACTGCTCACGATGAGGCGTTGCTGTCCTCTTATACAGATAATTATGTGTCTATTTTTTACAATTACATGCCAATACTTATCACCTGTACTAAAAGGGTTGTTTCTACTTTGACCCAATCCCCTTAACCTACTTTATGCCACCGTCACATCAGAAGATGGAGGCCAAGGGAGAAGGGGAAGAACCCAGGGCACCGCCCTAAATCCTCCATCTTGTTCCCCATTTACCTCCATTCTAAGAACCTCAAAACTACAAAATTTTCCACCTGGTGATAAACTACACTACTATCTGTCACACCTTTGTGACTTGTAATTCCTCTCTCAGCACTGGAAGTTTTTCCCATGGGTTGAAGTCAAAGACTGTGTCTTCTTGGGCTCTGTGGCAGGGTCTACTACAACCCCCCTGGCCAGGATTCAAACCCTCTTGCTTGGATCCCAGACAACTCTGCCAAGGTCCCTGACCCTCCAGGGCACCCAAAGGGATGCCCTGGACTCCGACATTTCACCTTTTAAGTAGTTTTAGAAAAGGAACAGCAAGCAAAATTCACAATGGAACATAATTTTTCAGGGAAGTCCTACTCTGAATAAGGAGCTTACAGCATTTTCCTGCTAATCTCAGTGTCTGCTGGGGGTGTTACAGTGTGTGCTCTGTTCCCTAACACAGCATTTTTGTGTTGGGGCTCTGAATTAGCTCACAAATGTGTAAAACTGTGTTACCTGACAACTGCCTGGGGAGGGTACAAATTAGCAAGGCCTCAGGTAAACATGGTGTTAGTGCAGCACAGAGCAGGTATTTGTGTGCTCCTGGCAGGAGCTCAGTGCTGCTCTGAATCTGTTGGGGATCCCCTGTGAAGGCACAGGAGCTCTGTGCTGGGAGGCAAAGTCTGTGATTGCATCTCTGCTCTTGGATTTCCATTAATGCATTGTTAAAAAAGCAACAGGGATTATTAAACAGTGAGGAAATAGTCACAAAATGTGCTTACCTGTAAGTCTGACCAGCCTTTTTGTGTCTTCTTGGGCACACAAGCTATTTAGTTCATAAGTTGTATTTTTCAATAAATTTATTAGAGATTTTAGCTTATTTCTTAGTGTCATAAAATTGTTGATGTAGTGTTTCTGGCTTTGATGTTCCAGCCTTATTCAGTGTTTTAATAAAAAGTTGGCTGGTGGAATGCACTTAGTAAATTTGGAGGTAGAGTTTGAACTGAATTTTCTTATGTTGGAAGAATCGCCTGAAAAATCCGAGAGACTATAAAATAACCTTGATAGAACAGTGACATGGTCTAAAATCATCAAGATCTGGAAAGGTGGAGCTAAATGCCCTAACAGAAGATGGGAAGAACTTGCTAGAAGGCAACAGAGTGGACATTCATGAAGCTGTGAGCAGAAAATAAACTACAAATACATCAATAGTTTAATGATGATCAAAAAGTGGTAGCCTTTAATCTTAGCGTGGCTGTTCTATAGGAAAGGAGTGATCAGATTTGGGAACCAGTGGAAATACATACTTGAGTGGATGGTTGTAGAGTAATTAAGCAGAAAGAGTTTCTCTCTTGGTCTTTATCTGACTTGGCGTAGGAGCCACAAGTATGCAAATGAGACATGTATATGAGAAAAACATAGTTTGAGCAAGAGTGATTATATTTTTATTCATTTCAAGGCTATAGTTTGCTTTAATTAACATTCTCATGAGATGTCTGTGCTTTGATTAGTATGGCAATCAAATACCTGAGGCTTTGCACATTTGCCTTCAGAATCATTTAATGAGCAAAAAAGGAGAAAATTCAGCCTTGTTTTGAAGCAAGTCTGGTCCTCAACACCAAACAAAACTCTTTATTCAGAATGCTGAAGCAAAACAATCACACTACCTAGAATTAAATATTATATGATATGCGTAGTTAAACTTGATGAGCACTTTTGGTTGTCAATTCTGTCCTAAAGGAGATGAAAAGAAAATAGTACAAAATTTTAATTATTTTTTAAGAATAACCTGCCTGAGAAATGTAAAATCATATTCACCTTCTACGTTTTCTGTTTGGAAGCTTTTTTCCTCCCCAGTCTCCACAGAACCTCCACAGAAACAAGGAATGTGGTTGGATAGGTAACAATCTGCGAAGCAGAAAATCTTTCTGTGGTCCCCCTTCCATGAGAAGGGAGTGAGAAAAAGTAATTGAGTGAGAAATATTTTTTAAAAACTTCCAATGAATTTAAGAAAATGTCACAGAAAGGAAGAAATAAAGTTTGTAAAGCATGGACACAATATTCTATGAAAAATTTAGAAAGAAGTTCTTTATAGGCAATTCACAGATTTGAAAGGCAGTTTGTTTGCTCCATTGAAATGGAAGTCATTAGTAGCTACTTTGTCCCAAAACCAGACAAAACTCAAACCCCAACCCCCAAAATCCCCTCAGCTGTAAAAACCTCAAACAGAAAACAGAGCTGAACTTTGTGATTTTTTTTTTTTTTTTTGGTAATATCTGGCACACCACAAGATCTATAGAAGAAGATAACATTACTATACTATTTTTAAAGGACTACCTCCACATTTGTTTGTATTTTTTATGTGAGCCCTGCAAGGGCTTCCCATGAAGTGGGACTCATGGAAGGAGTCAGTGGCCTGAATGAATACTGAATTTCAGTGGAAAAATTCTTACAAAAAAAAGAGACCAAAACCAAACCAGAAATAGGACAATGCGAGCTGTGATTTATGTGAATTAATAATACATTGCTAAAAGCACTTGTCTTTATCTTTTGCATTTCTGTGGTGAAATTATTTCTCCTGGGGTCAGAAAGGGCTCATGTACATTGTGTATTAAAATTATGCAGCACATGCATTTTATTTGGAGAGGTGGTGCTTTATATTCAGTATCCTCTGTAAATAGGCACTGAATAAATCAGTGTTTGTGCAAGAACCTTAACAATATTTGTACCTGCCTGATTGCAAACTGGTGCGTGACAGATGAGCAGCACTTGGAATACTTAACCTGAAGTATTTTGCTGTCATTTCTGTGCATGCATATGTAAATTATTTTTACCATTTCTTTGCAGATCTAAGTGGACGCTTTATCCTGATATGAACAGATATTGGGTTTTTACATGTGGTGGGAAGGGGTTGATTCAGCACCATCATAAGTTATGTATGAACTGAAGGTGCATGAAAGACTATTTATTTACTCTGTGAATGACATTGCTTTGGCTTGAGTGGCCCTGTTCCAGATATTGCAAATATCTGGGGGTGTTAAAATCAAAGGATTGTAATGAAATGAAGACTGATATGCTCAGTTGAATAATCAGACTTAAAGTGGGATGGAAATATGGATTTCTGTTTAATGAAATAAATTGGTTCCTGTTGAATGATAGCAGAAGGCTCCTTTTCTAATTCCTTGCAAATAACCTGTAACATTCTTTAAACATAGACTTGATTATAAAAGAAATGGATTGGCATTTGACTTTCGAATGCATAATTCATCGGACTATCAAATGAATATTAGGTAAAACTAAGCTTTGTATTTTGAAATTGCTTCTATATGCAAAAATCAGACCTGTACACCCGTGACTTAAAATGAGACAAGTGATTTCTGCTAATGCAGGTGTGTAAGAGATGTGGTGAACTAGCAGACTTCAGTAACAATGTTATACATAATGCACCTGATCTGCTTGAAAAATTTATGTTTTAGCAAGGCAGGAAAAAAGTTCCTAGATTGGCTCATAAAGGTGATTTTCTGAATGTGTTTATATTATGAATTGTATAAAAGGGTTACTAATTAATATAAATGGTATTAATTCATATTAGAGCAATTCTTAATAATTATATTAAAAACAATGCATTTAAATGCTTAATGCCAAGTTCTTATTTTAGGTATGCAGCAATTCTGAAAACCTCATACTCTTCATATCAGTTTTTCTTGTTTTGTGCTAAGATTCAGCTTCCCTCAGAAGTTCTTTCAAATACATTTTAACAGATCAGAAGTGGGTTCAGTCTAGGGGAAATAATTACAATTGATTCATCCTTTTCAGGCTGATTTTGCCTTTTCTTTGTGTGAGTGTGATCCATATTGTTCTGTTATGGTGAGTGCACTGGTGAGTTGGAGTGAGCTGTGAGAGGGGAACATTGACCCAGCGCTTCTCCCAGGGTGTCCCACTGGCTGCAGCTCCTTCAGGGGGCTGGAAATCCTGAATAATCACTTGAATTGATCACTTTTGTTGGAGGGTTGCTGACAGAAAGGAAGATCTGGGTGTTCTGTAGATGTATACTAAAAATTAACAAAAAAAATGCTATTCCCTGTGATGAAGTCAACAACCCAGAGAATTCCTAAGTATCTTGTGGCATGTTCTTGCTCAGTTTGTGCACTGTTATTCTCCAAATAGAACTTAATGGGTGTTAAGCAAATGCTGTAGTTGAGGTGATAGGACTCAAGACAAATAATTGTGCAAACATGCAATTCTGTGCATTTTTGAGGAAGAGAGTTCCGTCGTCGTTGAGAATAAAATACACCTTTTGAGCAGAGTTTTTGGAAAGAAGCATGTTGGTTTTTTAGGTGTGCTCTTTGGAGTTTCTTAGGGAAAAAATTGTATTAGCTGAGTAGTGGGAAAGGAGTTTTTTTGTGAAATTTGCATTTACCAGTAGTTTGTTAGCAACCATTCTGGTAAGTAATTTTAACAGACCAAAGGAAAAGGAGCCTCAATCAACAATTGATTAAAGGCAAAGATTTTTCTTAAAGCAGAACTTGGAAAGAAATGCTGCTGTGCAAATCGTACTCTGAGCTTCAACAGTGCAGGTTGTCATGCAAAAAAGCCTGATTTCAAGAGCCAGCTCATGGCTGGCAGAGGGACAAACTCCATGGAAAAATGTCAGAATTTGTGGTTGAGTTAGCAGTGACCTTGTGCTCTGCTGTGCCAAGTGGGCTGGTGTGCTGCAACAGGCAATGCAGGCAGAAGCAAAACAGTGATTAAAGCAGGTGCCCAAGTGGCACTTGGCCATGGAGAGCCAGAGGAAAAGGGAGCTAATCATTATAGGATTAGAGTTGCTTAATGTAGTCTGTGGATTACTGCAGCTGTAAATATTCCTTGAGAGAGCCCTGCTGCCAGGGCCTGGGTGATGAATGGCCGCCCTTGGAGCTCTCCTCTGGGAGTGTTTAGAAACTGTGAAGGTAGAGATAGAATAAACAGAACACACTCCCTTTCCCATAATTTATCCTACCTTTGCACACTGAGTTTTTCATGGGTTTGGAGCTTTTTTTCTTTCAGTATCCTATTATTGCAGCTTCTTTTTGACTTATGTCTCATGGAGGGTTGGAAGAAAGGTGCTACTGAGTCAAGGAGTCATAATTTTGGAAACTCCTTCACCAGATGTACTCTGAGAATATCTGCGTTTTCTGCTTTCCTCTCCCAACACTGTATCTTTTGAGAGATGTTTACATTCTGAATTAAGTGTAGAGTTGAGAAGTTTCTGGATTGTTTTAATGAACTGTGTTGGCTAATAGGAAGTGCCTAGATTCCTATGGACTCATGGATTTAAATAATCTCTATTTGCTTGAAGTGGTAATGGTAGTAACATTTTAGAGACAGCAGACAGAAGCAGAAACCGTGGTACATAAAAATTAAACTTGTTTTAAATAACATACAAAGATAAATTAAAACGTATTTGTATAGATGCATGCTTACATTTTTGTTTTCAACATAACTGCATTTAGTTAAAGGTTAGTGGAAAATAACTTGCGGACAAAGAGGAACTATAAACTGTTTTTGTACTTAGAGCATGATACGACTTGCTTATGGAATTAATAACAATTTCTCAGAGGTCATTGGTACCTTTAAAAGGCAAAACTAAACACTAAAACTACTCTAAACTTTTAGATATTTAGGGATTAGGAAATTACTCTGCCTTGTTCTTCATAAAAGCCTTGCAGTGGTTCTACCAGTTCTGTTTCTGTCTCCTTGTTAACCTCAGGCTCCTGGTGCTCTGAGTTGTGATGGGTTACCTTAAACCACAGTGGTTAAAGCAGTGTGACTTTTTCTGCAAATGTGGAGCACATACTGACTGTAATTCCCACAGCACGAATTAACTAAAGGGTGATTTACAGAGGGGTGCAATGAGGAATTTTGACAGCCTGGATTTAAACCTCCATCTATCTAAGACTTACTGCCTGCACTGGTTGCATGCAGGAACAAAGTACCAGCTGATTGCAGCTTGTCGACAGAGTAATGGCTTTTTTAAAAACATCAAGATATTTTAGAAATGTCAATTGCAGTCCTCTTTCATTTTCTTTTCCCTCCTAGTGAGAAGTTCAATTAAAACTCAGAAAGGTTCTGTGATAAATAGATAACTGAATTAAAGGGATCTGTGTTACAATGGACACCAAGGTTCAAGCCTTTGTTCGCAGCAGAGTAGGGACTGACTTTTTAAATGTAGTCGAAGCTGTGAGTCTGGAAAGAGGATACTTCCTCAGGGCAGTCTCTGATTTCTTCCCCATTCCGTCCAGAATTATGCTAAAAATATCTCTCATTTCCAAATTCAGACTGAAAACGTCAAAAACTCAACATTTTTTTGTGTGAAATAGAATTCTTGGTTTCTGGCCAACCCTCTGCTCTTTACTTGTGGCAACCACTTAATACTTATTTCCTGCAGTAAGTCCTGATCCAGGGAAGCCATTAAGGGTGTGCATAATATCCACTGAGGAGTCTCACTGATTTAAGTGGGGCAATCCTGTACTCCTTTTTTGGTGATTTTGGGAATCTAAACACAAGCAGGTAATCAGGAATCTGCTCTGGGAGCAATATTTAGTGCCTTCTCAACTGATACTTCATGAAATGATGGAAATAACCCAAAACTATCCTTGTGTGGATTTCAGTATTTCTGAAACTTGGCCAGCATCTGCAGTAACCTCCCTTTTGCCTGTTCCATGGAGCACTTTGGAGTCTGTGCTGTACTGGGAGAGCTCACAGAGCTTGCAGGAGTTGCATTGTACTGCCTGTGTTGTGGCTCTGTAATTTAATTGATGGACTGCAGGCTGTCAGCTGACCTTGTAACTCTCATATTCTCATTTTTCTTCCCTTGTACAACTGGCTCATGGCGTGGATGTGATTTAAATGCCTACTTCCTTTCTGCACCATCCTTTTTCCTAGCCTGGCCATTAAGTTGGGTGCCTGTGGTGGTTTTTCTCTTGTATGTGCTTTGCCTTATAATTACCATGTTCTTGTTCACCAGCATAAACATAAATATGAGTCTGGCTGTCTGTTACTTTTTAGATGTCTTTTAAAACTGTGCGTCTTTAATGCAGAAATTTTGTGCGCACTGATATTTAAGGTCATAAGGATCGCTTATGAGGGAAAAAAACCCCTAAAAATTCAAACAGCCTAAAGCCTCAATCTGTGTGTCTTTTATTTTTAAATAGAAAAGCATCAGCTTCTGAAACTCTAAACTGAGGTTCCTTCATTTCCTACAGACTATGAATTTTTCAAAGTGGGGTGATCAACATGTTCTGAGAAACAGTACCTATTTCTGAGCATCTGAAAGCATTGAAACTACAACCAGAATAAATTATCACCCATAGAAACATGAGTGTAAGAATATGATTAGTTGATCTGCGTCTTAAATCAATTACTGAAGCTTTTTCCCTGCTGTTCATTGCAACTTTTTCTGAATAGATACAAACTTTAAAAGGGAATGGGACATTACAGTAAATATTGCAATTCAAGCTTGGAGAGAGTTTATTTAAACAGTCCATCTTACCCAGAAGAAAGTGGCTTTTACATTTGGCATCTGTAAGAAATTCGTTAACTAATAATGATCAGCCTGGCAAATAAATATTGGGACTTAACACACATACCTGCAAAAGATACCTATTCGTATATATTTATGTATAGTACACCTAAACATATTTTAAATTCAGGCAACTATCACTAAATACTAAACTGAATATGATTATTTTTATTTTCCTTGGGGAAAATAATTGTTATGTAGTGGTAGAGTTAACAAAATATATGCCTTTGCTAGTTTTATTTACTTCTGCAGAAGTCATGAAAATGAGATTTCTAGCCTGGCTAGGATATTTTGTTCTAATATAATATAGAGGGGGAAAAAATTGGCTAAACTACTCTAATTATATGCTGTGTCCTGCTATCCATCTTCACATTTGTTTCCCTGAGCTGCAAACATTTTAGGCCAATGATTATAATTTTCTCTTCTACAGTGCCTGAAACAATACAGCATGGTTCTCAAACAAATGACTGACAAAATAATCACTTCATAAGTCAAAACTGTGACTCTCCTTGTGGGTCTGTCATTTAAAACTTGTATTTAGTTGTTTTTCGTCTGCATTTATGTTTTGGCATTAGGACCAGCATTGGTATTTCTGCCTTGAGGGTCAGAATGAGTCCTATTAAAGTAATTGAAGAGCAGCAGATTAAAAATGAGGCTTTCCCTATACACATTAACGGTTTTGCTTTTGTCTTGGAGTAATTGATAAAACCTGCTATTTGGGACCTATTGTTAGTTAGGGTCCTTACTCCCCTCCAGCCCACCTGCCGTGCCTTTACTGTAAACCCTGCTTGGTTTGGGGAGGGAAAAGTGGCTGTTCCCTTCCTCCCACCCTGTGTGCAACAGACAGCTCTTCTTCAAATTCTGCTTCAAAAAAAAAAACCCAAACCAAAACCACAAAACAGACAAACAAAACCCCGGTGAGACTTCTTCCTCTTGGGAATGACCAGGACTGACTTTGAGCCCTGGCTGATCCTTGAGGGGATGAAGGAGAATGAAGCTACTGAAACCCACAGGTTTGGTGCCTGGTAAGGGGTGTGAGCTGGTGCTGCCCCTGAGACCCTGAGCTAATCTAGCAAGCATCATCCTCTTCCCTGATTTTACTGAGTGTATGGACAGTCCTGACTGAATGAAATGTCAGAAGAGAGAAAGGAAACAGGCGTTTCTTTCCCTCCTGGAGCTGAGCCAGCTGTCACTGTGAAAGCATCTGAGCAATAGCATGAAAGGTTCACTCCAGCTTCTATATTTTATCCTTTACACTCCTATTGAGAATCTAGTGGAACTCTGTAATCCTCTGAAATTTAACATGACATTCTCTGAAGTACTCTGTGTGTCCCCACTTGTAACTTACCTGTTACAATGTGGAATTTTAGGTGCATCTTAGCTGCCTTTAAGGTAGGGTAGAGCTGGTTGTGACTTCAAGGAGATGAAACTTAATAAAAGTTTTATATACCCTGTTTTCAACCATCCAGGGTGTAAAATTCCCCTCTCAGCTGCTAAGTGTGCTGGAGGTGCAGGAGGTTGTGTTCTGGGGTGGAGAGGTGGGAGCAAGGCTGTTACAGGATGAGGAAGAAAATGGCAGTGGGGAGAGGATGGATGGAGGGAACTGGGAATTCGGACCTAAAGCTCTTGTACTGCATGGTCTGAGATACACCCTGCCCTCAGCCATCTACAGATCCACATTCTGCACAAAGACAAAAACACCTTAAATAACAAAACCCACTGGATTTCATTTTAGAAATTCTGAGAAAATCAAAAGGTGTTACCAAGACATTCTTTAGTGGAGAAACCTTTGGTTTGTACGTGTGTGGAGTATTTTGACCACATGAGTACACAAAAATACCCCCAAACACCAAGCCCTTCCTGTGCTGAGAGCAGCAGTAATTAGTGGTGTTGTTCTTGCAGACTGACAGTAACATACTGGCTGTTTTATTTGCCCTGTAATAGGTAATGAGCATTCCATTTGGATTATAAAACAACACGATGGATGAATTGGGCTGCATCGATCGAACTTCTGTACCAGTCACTAATCATTTGGCTCCTCAAGCTTTTATGCCTTCAGAGCAGGAATTAAAAAATGGTTTAATTAGAGTGTGGGGAACTATCCCCTTCAGTCAGTATCTGCTAACAATAAAGATAAAGGGATTAAAGCAGAAAGACTTGTTAGAGGAAGTGGGAAGTCATGAAAGACCACATGAAATGGTGGTGTTCATTTATTTATCGTATTCTATGATTATTTTAAATATTTTTTAAACTATTTTACTATTTTTTTTTAGATTTTCCCCATCTAATTATAATATCTTCTACTCAATTTACTATTTTTCAGTTAATGGCCATTTTCTTAAAGAATTGAACTTAAATTTTCAGTACTTCATTGAAACAAAAATATTTGGAACGTCTAGAAATAAAGAACTAAATAAATTTGTTCAAAAATGAACATCTTTTGTCAGTAATCTCTGTGACCAGCCTCTATCTAATTCTATTTCTTCTACAAGTTAAAAAGAGCAAACCAAAGCAGAGCTGAATCCTTTAGAAGCTAATGGGACGTCCTCAGGGACGTGTCCTTTCTACTTCTTGCTGTTGGCTTTTCCACAGAGCTGCTGACCAACAGAAATACCTTTTTGTCAAACTTAATTTTCTCTAGAGTATGAGCATGCTAAGGAAAATAGGTGGGAATGAAGATTGAATGGAGAGCAGAAGGGAAGCAGGTTATTTTGTGTTGTGCATTTTGGAGTCTCCTCATGGAGCTCCTGCCCCAGGAGCTCAGCACAATTCCATTGCAGCCAGGCCAACCAGCTGCCAGGAAAGGGGAGAACCAGCAGGGCTTTATAGAGATTAAATCAAGAAAATTAGTATGACTTCAGGATGATACTTGTCCATCTTCAATTCTGGTGCTTGGGGGCAGGTTGGAAGGGAAAGGAGAGGGATGTGTGCTGAAGTAATGAAATTTAAAATGAAGCACTAGTGATTTTTGGTAGACTTTGTTGAAGATGGGGATGCAGGGATGGCAGAGGATGTTACCTAGCAACTGCTGGAAGGTGGTTAACTCTTTGGTACCCATCCTTTCTGCCTCCCCAATAAACTGAGAGTAGAAGCTGAATGTCTACAGAGAAAAAATTGGAAAGGTTTCTACTATTTGCAGTGTAATGTTTTATGGAGGCTGTAATTAGAATGTTAGTAAATAAAAACAAAGTAGCCCTGAAATGTTATAGTTCCTATTTAAAGTACTGTAACTATTTTAGGGATTGTGAGT
This sequence comes from Sterrhoptilus dennistouni, assembly GCA_013397095.1. Classification (NCBI taxonomy): domain Eukaryota; kingdom Metazoa; phylum Chordata; class Aves; order Passeriformes; family Zosteropidae; genus Sterrhoptilus; species Sterrhoptilus dennistouni. Next base: position 96,764 of record VWZU01003041.1, on the reverse strand, counting down.
AGGTTGTTTACAGCATTTTAGGGTTTCTGTGCAGGTTCTTTATAACCATGACAGACATGTCTATCGCCAGCTATAACACTCCTGCATTTCTGCAGTGTGAATTTCTCTAATATATAACAGACATGTGATGTGAGTCATTTACTCACTGCCTGCAACTGTGAATCTCTTGGAGATATGAAGTTTGTTGGCTATAAACAAAAAGTATAGAATACATCAGTTCCACATTGTAGATCCAGACTCTCAGGAGGAATCAAGATTCTCTAGTCAAGAACAATGGTGTCTCCAGTTAAATGCAGTGAAATCATAGGACTTTAACCAACTGTAGATGTAACTAGCGATACGGCATTACTGGGTAACAGAGCTGTTGTTGAGATGGAAACTCATTTTAGATGCCGTGGTTTTCACAGGTTGCTAAGTAAGATCTTGTGAAATGTGTGGAAATGTGGGGGATGTTTAGTTGGTAGTAGAGAATACTCAGCTATGGGTATTCTAAACCAAGGTGGTCTTGGTTTAGAATACTTACTCAGCTTACTCAAATATACTTTTCCCTATGATAGTCTGATCAATATCTTTGTGAGGGTCTTTGAATATATAGTGTTTTTTAGGTATTCCTATTGCCATGTTTGTTTTATAATTGAATGAACATATTTGCAGAGACACCAGCCAGGACAGTCCAGCAAGTCCCCTGTCAACAACAGGGGCAGGAACCCCAAATGTCCAGTGGGTAGTTAGGTGTATATAATCTTCTGAGCTTATGTATAAAAGTGAAATGAGAGAGTGTTATACACAAATAAACACAATTTTTCCCCTGATATCATTCCTATATTACTGTATTAGATGCAAATTCAGCATTCAGAATTATAGGCAACATGTTTTAGTAGTCTGCAGTTATTAGAGCTGTTAGTTTGTGAGCCTTCCTTCTTCTAAATGTTCTCAAGAAAGCTGAAGTGCAGAAAGTTAAATTATTTCTCTCATTTATTATTTTGGTTTTGCTTTCTTGCTTTTATTTTTTTTTTTCTTAACCTCTGACAGTTTCCTCTAGGTGAGCAGAGATTTAATAATAGTAGATTTTATCATGCAAAAGGAAAGACTGGCTGAAGGCAGGGATGAAAACTCCAAAGAATAATAGAACAGGATGTGCTGGTAGCTGCATAGACAACTTTAAATTACATCAGCAGACTGTAATGTTGTTACTGTCTCTATAGCTGAATATTGACTTTGATTTTGATTGCTTGAGCTAATATTTTGTTACAATTTCTCATATGGGAAATGTAATTGAAATTCTAACTTTTGGCATGTCAAGTATTGCTCGTGTCGTAGGTGACAGTTTAGGAATCTCACACAAGAATATTTTTCCTTTATTATTTTCCTTATTTCCTTATATTTTCTGACCTGGCTGGCTTTGCACTGAAGCAGAGTTCACGTGTTCAGGTGGAACTGTGCCTGTAATGGAGGTGGTCCAGTCCTTCATTTTGGCACCAGTTCTTTCAGGGGAGGTGGGAACCTCTGTGAGAAATTCAGAGCAAAAAGAATTTTGTGTTCATCTTATGTTTGCAGTAGCTGATGGTGACAGGGAGATGGTGGGGTGATCATTGAGGTTAATTGCTGCTGTTTTTAATTTTAATTTTGAACCCAAATATAAAGCCTTAGAATTTGTCATATTCTTTGCACTGGAGATTAACAGGGAGCTGTTTTCAAGAAAAGTTTGCCTGTGGAGGGGTGGTCACAGTTGTTTTACAGGGGTTCCAGAAACTCAAAGCAGAGCAGTGCAGGAGCTGCAGTTGACCTTCAGCTGCATCATGCAAACCCTACTGAAACAGAAGCATAATGGAGTTGACAATTTATTATCTGAAGGGTGGCATAACAAAAACATTTTGTCCAGATCTGTGGCTGTCTGCAATTCCAGTACTGGAAACGGGATGCAGCTCAAAGTTGGGGTGATGACCATAAGATGTCCACTTTCAAACCATATTTCTCCAAATGGGTTAATTCCTCTGAGCAATTTGACTGTGGAAAGAACAACTCTTTGAAAGACATCATGGATACCATCATGGGGTCCAGCAGAATTCCCTCAGGCTACACTGGGGACTTGTTCTGTGGTTTTGGGTACTCCACATCCTACCTCACTTCCACTCCAGCACTGTAGTCCCAGTAGGTTATATCTAACTTTTTCTAGAAGTTTTCCTCCACAGCTGAGATGGGCATTGCAGTTCCACTGTTAGTTATTGATACAGGCTTTTGTCACACTCTACTTATTATTTTCGTAACTTCATGGAATGCATTTAATAAGTTTAAAATTGGACAGTTATTGTAAATAGTTTTATGAAATGACTGATTTCTATTCAGACTATCTAAATGCCTGTGTATGTTCTCTGTTTTTCCAAGACTCTTTCTTGGAGAAAGCTATTAAAATAGGAGATGACCTACATAAAAGGATCAGATGTTATAGGAGAGTCTCAGAAATGGATTTTTACTGAATACTTACTCATTGTAAATTTAAAAGCATGGCATTTTGAGATTAATTATTTACTAAAGATCTTGCATTTAAATTTATAGTATGGATTTTTTAAAAATAGGCAGACAAGACTGAAGTCCTAAAACATCTCTCAAACATAAGTTTGAAAGGCATCAGTGGTTGTTGAAGACAGTCATGGAGACAAATTTCAGTTTTAGGGTGATATAGACAAACTTGCTTGCCGCCATCTGCATTATGCTTTCTTGTTTAAACACATTAGGAGTTTTTGAAGCTACACTGATTAAGTGGAATCAGGATGTTCTGGATGTTTATCTTCCCTTTCTGCTGATTCAGAGAGCAATAAACAGGACAGAGAAGGACAGAACGAGGCTGATATTAATTGCTGCTGTTTAGGAGCAATTTAGAATGGCTGCAAACAAATTCAGCCATCCAGAGCCATCCTTCATTCCTTGAGTTGGAAATGTTTAGTCAGGAAAGATGTGTCTACTGACTCCATCCTAACTGTGGGGTTTTTTTCCCTGTGACTTTTCAGTATGCGTTTTAGGCTTAGTGGTTTTGTTAATATGAAATGTTGAAAATACACAACTTTTATAACAGTAATGTAAAGGAAAATTTCCATCTCACACTGTGTGACATCAGAATAAAGACCAGGTTTTGTCTCCTTACAGAGTTTGCCTAAATGAGAATTACTGATGATGCTGTCAACATCCTCGAAGTCACTGCTGCATTTCAAAGGCACATCCCAATGTGGAATGTTAAATTACACTAGGACAGTAGCAAATGTTTTTCTATGACTATTTGAAATGCTAAGCTACACAGATTTCTTTCCTTTCTGATATTTTCTTATTGTCCTTTCACAGACATTAACACAGCTCAGGCTTAGAATATGACATGACATGAGGCAAGAGCAATATAAAAGAGGTCTTTGAAGCTGTTTCTTTTTATCATGCTTTACCCTTAACAGGGTTTCTGTGGTCTGATTCCTTAGCAGTTCTAAAGAGAATTACATTTCAAGTTTCATAATTGCACCAGGGAATTGAAACCTTTTTTAAACAAATAAATAATAATAATAAAGTGTTTTGTCCAAGACTCATTTTGTTATCAGCTAGTGTTGATGGTGAGGTACCAAGATGTATCAAGAAAATGTTTTGAGTATTGCACAAAAATCCTGTGTGTAATAGTTTGTAATTCAATACAATAGAATATTTATAAAAAATACAACAGGTGTTACTTTAGCCACTTTTGACACACAGTTCTTGACCTCACTGAAATGTATTTGAGAAGTTCTGTGCCAGCACAAACACCTAAAACTTCATGAATCTAATGTTTTACAGAAGGTGAATTACCACATTCATTGCTAGCTCTCTAAAATGTGATGACTGTGATGCTGCTTTGTCTATGTACTTTTATGGTACTTATATTTATTTACATTTACTCCTAGTTTGCCTTGGAGCTGCAGAGGGATGGTGTATTGGGCAAGAACACTTAGCCAAAGTGCAATACATCCATTCCTCCTTAAACCTACCCAGAATATGCTGGATTCCCTCAAACAATTTGAAAATTTGATGGTACCAAAAGTACTACATCTGTCTCTTATTGACCTACTTGATCTTTTCTTCTTCCATTATGAGTATGTTATATTCTAATGGCTAATTTTTGTTGTTTCCCTCTGTGATCAAGAAAACTACTCGTAGAAGTAGTTGATGACTCGTATCCAACAGAGTCATTTAGATAAATGGAGAAATGACTGAAAAGCAGCACAGCTTTGTCCTGCTGGGGCACCTGCAGGTGTTGTGCCCAGCTTCCCTGATCCCACCAGGCTGCTCCACCCCTCTGAAGGGAACATCAGTTCCAGAGCTGCTGATGCTGACAAGTCAGTGCAATTACACAATCGCCCCTTTTGTGGTTCAGGTGTGAAGTCAGATTACAGCCCTTTAAAAAATCAATCATATTTAATGTATTTGAAGAAAATGCTACAGTCATAGGAGAAAAAAACCTGAATTGCTCATGAAGTTTTTCTGTAGAATTAAGTCAGGAGTTTTTATTGTCTTCCATGCAAATTTCTATTATAATTTGGCTTTTTTTGTTTAGAAGCCTTAAGCTCCTGCATGTCCTCTGTATCCATTGCTTGTAGGCCCTCAGACTCTGAAACAGAGCATCTCATTTTATTTAATGATAGGAAGAATCCATTGAGCAATATTATTCTGAGAGACAGTGGATGGCACTGTTGGTTTGCATCTATGAATCTACAAAAATGAAGCAGGACAGGACAACCTTAAAAAAATAAACCTAAACAAAAATCACCGTACAACTCCCCCTGAACAACAAACAAAATCCCCCACTCCATCCTCCCCCCAAAACGCAAAATCAAACTAAACCATAAAGCAGTGTCTTCTTAAACTAGATTGAGTAATTTTCAAACTATGCAACAGTACTCGTAAATTATCAGACAGATGCAGAGACCATGTAAGATTCATAAGCTAGGAAAAAAAAAAAAGATACAAAATTGGGTTGCTCTTCTGTCTGTTTGTTTGACACTGTGATTTTGTCAAAGGAGGAAAACAAAATCCCAGCTGGCTGAGGTGGACCTTAGTGGTGGTAAATTAATTTAGCTAAGGCCCTGGAGGAGCAGCATGCCCTGAGTCCAGGCAAGGTTGTCAATATTTGTGGGGTTTGAGGTTTGCTGCAGCAAGATCAGACCTGTGCAGGTGTGAGAGGAAGAGAAATGTGTTCAGTCATTTGGAAGTTCCTTACAGACATTGTGTAGAAAATCAGGTGTAGTTTTCATATCTGGTTATGGTGAGAGGGAGGGAAGGCTGATGTGGTCATCAAGTTTTCTAAGAAAAGAACAGCTTGGATTTTAAGACCCTGGAATTGTGCTGAGTTTGCATCAAGTGATTGGATTCATTTGAAGGCTTAGTTCTTTATTTTTGATAAGACCAAATGCACCAGTTGTTTTGCCCAATTTTATTATGAAGTGTGGGGTACACATTTGACCAGTTTTCCCTGTGGAAGTCAGTTCTGGGCATGGCCAGTCTTCTGGTGAATGTGTGGTAATCTGTCCAAATCACGTGCACAGGAAATCCAATATTGAGTGATCAACTTAGTGTTTATTGTCTCAATGCCTTTATGCTTGTCAAACACCAAAATTCAATTCAATTTCTGTCCTGTAAATGTCATTTAAAGAGAGATTGAAACTATTAAGGGAAAATATCACCAAGAGATGAATAAGACTGTCATTATCACTAATCTTTGTTTCTGATAGTAGCAACATCTCTAAAGGGAGAGAAAATTTATTTGTGGAAGTTTTAAACAATTTTAAACTTATGAATTTGATGTTACGACATTTCTACAATCCACCAAATATCTCAGCCCTTGAGAATCATGCAGATATTTGGTAGCTCACAGCCATGAAGTGCTGTATTTTATCCTTCTTTAGAAAGATAAAGCCTGTTTAGTTTGTGACAGTGAGGGAAAGAGCCCAGTTGCAATTACGAGAAATTATCGCTTGACTAATTTGCCACAAAAATAAACCCAATGGCTGGAAAGAGAAGAAGTCCCCTTGTGAATCATAGTAAATAATTGAATTCAGCCTGGTGTAAATAACACGAGAGCATTTCTAATAGAGAATGAAAGACAGGATATGAACTATGAAGTTATCATTCAGAAATTTGGGGGTTTTTATCATTGGTTCTTTTAAGGGGATTAGCATCAAATCGGGTTCAATATTATTGAATCTGAAATTCAACCTGTTCCTCATTTCATCAAAGAAAAAGTCCCAATGGAATTAATGAAGCTGCTTCTTGCCTAAATGTGCTGTTTCATTGCAATGTGTGTTTGTGTGGGGCAATTCTGCTTTTCAGTTCACTGTCCACCTCATACAGACAACACACAGAGTGAATGCAACGGGAATGCCTAAACTCTGTGGAAGTTCTTAATTCTTTTAAAACAAAAGCCCTGAGTAAGTTCCAGAGACAGGATTAATTATTATTATTATTAATAATAATAATAATGATGAAAAGGGCTGTGCCTGCTAAGCAGTCAGCACTTTGCACATGGGTGTAAAAGCTGTGTTTCTTCATCCATTCTTCATATGAAGAGTGTCAGGCAGGCACTGTGAGTTACTTTACTGTGTTCCATGAAAACTTCCAGTCAGAGTGTTTTTTTTTCCTGTCAGGAGATCTAGGTGGAAAGCTGGAAGGGCTGACTTGGCTACTTATAGGTAAGTGGTATTTTAATCAAGGGTATCAGCGTTGACTGTGAATTCATTGATGAGACACTCCTGTATACACACACTTGTATGAAAGCTATGCCTCAAAAATGAGAAAGACTGTTATATAGGTTGATAAATTTGTGAAAGGAATGAGGTGGTCCTCATTAGACAAAAGTTACTTTTTAGAAACTTCTGGTGCATCATCTCTGTGATGCCTTTAGATTGCAAGAAGGGGCTTCTCCTAAATTAATACCTTTTTAACACCAAAGCAATACAAAATATTGATTCCATAACTATTGAATCTGTATTCTGTAATCATCATGAAAGCCAGTTTTTATTTCCAGAAACACATTTATAGTCTAATGATACCTTGCATTTTGGGGATGGTAATGAAATTATAGCCCTCTCAGTGTTAATTTTCTGTATGTGAATACCCTACAAAATCTCTCAAGCATTTGTGCCAGCTCTAGAAACCTCACACACAACAGTCATTGTAGCTGCTTCTGGAACACACTTTTAATGTCCTGTAAGGTGACGAGGGATGACTGTGTTTCACCTGCCATGGGGAAGGTGCCTTTTTTTTTTTT